>CM065685.1:46498235-46500735 GCA_017654935.2 Phymorhynchus buccinoides | reverse complement strand
CTTTCGTTTTAAATCTTTTCTTTTTTCCTAATGTCACCCGTTATATTTTTGGACTTTGAATTTATCACTTATTATTCACTATGATGCTTGTCATTATTTCTAAGTTCTCGAGATCAACTTGAACAGATATAGTTACAATCGTTATCATCATTATCATCATCTGCATCAGCAACAGCGGAAGTAACAACAGCAGCCTTGTTTTTTAACCAGCAGGAAATGCAGGACTAAGAATATCTGTTGCAGCATTATCCAGCGTAAAAAAACAAAAAACAAGAAGAAAAAGACTAACAGAACATCGGCTCATCAAATTTGGACTGAATAACAAATGTATAACACGAAATTATTGATAAATATATATAACATTTTCTGGTTGCTTTGCATTTTGTGAATCACACACTTTCCCACGCGTCCTTATCTTCTACAAAAGTTACGAGAAACTGTAACTCTTTCGAAGAAATGAAAAGGGAATTGTACTTCAAAAATAAATCGCAATCGGCAATCCCAAACATTTAGCAATATTTGGCTATTAATTAAGATTTATGTCACACTCGCATCAATATCACCAATCGTATGTCATCAACTTGGATTTATATATTTTTCTGGTTGCTTTGCATTTTGTGAATCACACACTTTTCCACGCGTCTTCTACAAACGTTACGAGAAACTGTAACCCGTTCGAAGAAATGACAAGGGAATTGCACTTCAAAAATAAAACACAGTCAACATTCCGCAAACATGTTAGCAATATTTGGCTATTAATTAAGATTTATGTCACACTCGCATCAATAACACCAATCGCGTGTCATCAACTTAGATTTACTCTGGTAATGAAGGACGCTGCAGAATGTGCGGCAAGTGTTGCTGCGCTGCGTGTGCCTGTGTCCCCTAACATTAATCACGTGCGTAACTCACGGTGTTAACGCCCAGAGAAATCGGTTCATGGCAAGGAATGCAGCAGGAATAACATTTCCCCGGTGTCAAATCTAGCGGAAACAAACGAGCGGGTTCTAACAACAGTGTCACCCCAGCGCGTTTCGGTTGTGATGAAGCGAAGGGAGTAGAGCCACACACACACACAAATGGGCTGTTTAGGTAGAGTTAAGGTCCTTAGCCATTGAAACCAGGTGGCGTTTCGTTTGAAGGCAGTTTCTTAGCATCGCCAAACTCACTCTCTCTCTCTCTCTCTCTCTCTCTCTCTCTCTCTCTCTCTCTCTCTCTCTCTCTCTCTCTCTCTCTCTCTCTCTCTCTCCCCCGCGCGGCAAACAAACAGAGTTCGTCTTCTATTTGACAAAATGAAGTAAAAAATAAGCCAGTAAAGTGATCTCCATTTGAGTGGCCAGAAGCGCCCATTTCATCTAACTAACCTTTACTCCCCACACTTGCTCCTTTTTTCCCATTCCACCACTCTTCAAGTACTTCTACCTCTACCCCACCCCAACCACCCTACTCAATGAAATATCGTGGGGGGCAACTCGCCTCAAGACCCGTTAATTTAGCAGAGTGCTCTTCTTGCTTCCAAGCTTCCAGCCAAGCTACTGGGGAGGAATAAGTTAGGCGGAAGGGAAACATAGCAGGGTCGGGCCGAGGGCAGCCATTCCCTGCTTTCCAGGTCTGGACCCCTCGCTCGTTTTGATGAATCCCTGACGGAAATGATCCTTACTGGATGGAACCAGGGCACGAGACGTCCGCGTGAGAACGACCGGCAATTTCTCTGATTGCTCCAAAAGCCAGCAACTCTCGGCTGGAGATCGGTGGAGCGAGGAGGAGGAGGTTGGGTTGGTTTGCTGGACAGCCATGCTAGGGGCCCTACCCTCTGGTCACCTTTTTTTGCCTGATGGCGCGTGCGGGCGACGAGATGGAAATTTTCCGCCTTTGCGGTTTTAACAACATCACAGGGGGCGTAACTCTTCATCTCGCTCTGACAAGGTGTCGGACGATGATGGCGCTTCGACTCTCCAAGATGGCGATAAGCTAAGACGTTTGGGGTCAACACACGAGGGCAGAATAAATGTCATTTTCTTTTCGTATCTCAATCTTGCGGGGTAGTGGGTGGGGTTTTTCTTCCCTTATTTACCTTTTCTCAAAGATTTGCGATGGAAAGGTTGGAAGCAAAATGTTTTTATTAGGATGAAAGCTGGGCTTGTGCTGCAGTGAATCAGATAGTCAAGTTGGGAGGCTGCTTACTACTTTCGTGTTATGCCTTTTACTTCATTAAGAGATGATTGAAAGATGACGGGTCCTTTTCTGGGGGGAAAGATGGATGGCGACAAGTATTGATGGCGCTTGTGTCGTGTATCGCTTAGAAATTCCGACAGATGAAAAAAGGGGGGAGGCTTCAGCTTCCAGTGCTCTTTAACTCGCCTCTCCTGAGGCCAGTTTCTTGGCTAGGTTTTTAAAACAAGTTGTCAACTTTTTTCAACAGCACCATTGAGAATGTTCACACAAGTCATTGATCAACGTGAATCCACCTTTTCATGAAATCGTTGGTGGCAGGGTGCTC
>CM065685.1:46488235-46490735 GCA_017654935.2 Phymorhynchus buccinoides | reverse complement strand
GGCTATCTGTGTGCCAAACTGGCACCAAATCGATTTATAAACACGCACGATATACGCCGCTTAACACTTTTACAAACCGCGGTGTAACCAGACCTGACATTGATTCAAAATTTGGAACGTTCATGACCAGGGATAGTGACTATCCTGGTGCAAAATTTCAACAGCATCTGTTCATAAACGCACACGATATGAGCCAATTTACATTTGCACCGACGCCAAACGGACGTGAAGTTCAACAATATACACAGAAACGACTGCCCGCCAGCAAGAAAAGGGTGGCACAGTGGAGATGACTTTAGCGAGGATTACTTTAGAGATGTACTAATATCGCGCTATTCTCCGCTATTGTCTTTCAGCGGTTGGGGTGGGGTGGGGTGTGGGGGGGGGGGGGTGGGGGGGGGGGGGGGGGGGGGGGGGGGGGGGGGGGGGGGGGGGGGGGGGGATGGTTGGAGGGGGGGTGCGGTGGGGGGTAGAACCGGATGAGAGAAGAAGATGGAAGGAGGGAGAGAGACAAAAGTAATAATATAATATTTTGCGGATCCGGCGAAACCGGTACTCAGCATTACCGGAAACTGGTGTTAACGGTACTAGGCGTTACCGGTACTCGGCGTTACCAGTACTAGGCGTTGCGCTAGTTTTAATTTTTAAAAACAATGTTGATAATACCACTTGAGGACATCCCTATTGAGTTCTGATGATTTTTGCTTCACATAAAACTATCTAAAGACACACTGACGCACCACGGTTAAGTCCTTGTTTTTTTTGGGGGGTAGCTGTGACCCACATACAAAAATAATATTCCCAACTTCAAACTGAGGCTGCTCTTTAAAATTCAAGTCAAACCTGATCAAAACAAATTTTCTTACCCAACTTTTCCTTCTTATAAGAGGGAAAGCACGCGAAAGCCGTGATTTTGACACGTGATCTGGTGGGTCTTTAAGCAACAACAACAACAAAAACACCAGCATCCTCATCGGCAGCAGCGACAACATCAGTTTAATGCGCTTAAGTTAAGGGGCCGCTACACTGCATACGATTCGATACCGATTTCAGGGCAGTGGGTGGATGCCTCGTGCCTCCATACGGGGAGCTGGAGCTGGACGATCCCGCCCCCTCCACGAGTCTCTCCCCGTGGGGATACCGGGAGGGGGGATCATTTGAGAAAAAAAAAGTTCCCCCACCTTCTGGAATTCTGTGATTGTAACTTCCTCCAATCTGCCACCCTCTTTGACTCTGCCTTTTCCCTTTGCTTTCTGTCATCTACTATCTTTCTGACTTATTGGCCCATTCTCCTGCGTTTAAAAAAAAAAAAATTCCGAATAATGTTTCTCCTTTGAGCTCCTCCGAAATCGGAATATGTCAGCTGTACGCAGCGGGGAGACCAGGGAAAACTGAAAAAACCCGGACACATATGTACCTTACCCATTATGGCCCGGGAATGCAGAAGTAGAAGAAGAAGAAGAAGAAGAAGAAGAAGAAGAAGAAGAAGAAGAAGAAGAAGAAGAAGAAGAAGAAGAAGAAGAAGAACAAGAACAAGAAGAACAAGAACAAGAACAAGAACAAGAATATCCTGATTTGACATTTGTGAGGCATGATTCTCGTGAAATGAATCTAATGAAATCCTACGAGTTATGTTCACGTACATGAATCTGACGAAATATTTTTGCACCAGACATTTGACCTGATTCTTGTATTTGGGGGTCTACGTGAGTATCGTGTGCGAAAATTGTACAATTATTTTCTTCTTCGTCTTCTTCTTCTTCTTCGATCGCTCAGACAGTTTCCTGTCAGTGAATTAAGAGCGCAGATACGTCGTGCTGCCGTTATGCGCCTGACTAAGAAATGAGTTTGGCCCAGCATGTCCGACTTCGGCTGGAGGAGTAAATGTTTTTTTAAACAAGGGCGTCGCCGAGCGGCAGACATGTCCGTCACCAGCAATGCCACGCACTTGCGACACCCCGTAGAGTGTTACATCCTGACACAAAATTGGAAGGGATTCTGTCTTCTAGTTCACGAGATACAGCTTGAAGAAGAAACATATAGCGCAAAGAAGGAAATTTCGGTTTTCAAGGTCACACTTCAAGGTCAAGGTCAGCATGGTGATAATTTATGCTCGGATGTTTTCTTCTCTAGGGTATACAGTACCACACACAATCTGAAGCGCTTCTGTCAAGTACCAATGTGGAAAATATGGCTTAAAACCCAATGTGTAGACCCCTACCACTTTCAAGGCCTACGGATCGCCCGGACCGTGACCTTGACCTTGATCGGTATGCCACCATCAGAACGGGCATAAGCCAAAGTACCTTCATGCCAAATTTGAAGACTCTAACACTAACGGTGTGGGAGTTATGGCCCCTGAAAGATTTTCGGTTTTCAAGGTCGTACGCCAAGGTCAAGGTCAAGACGGCAAAATGGTTTGCGCGGATGCCTTCCTCTCATGGTGACACACCAGCACACAAAATTTGACGTGATTCTGTCAACCTGTTCGAAAGATATC
>CM065685.1:46475735-46480735 GCA_017654935.2 Phymorhynchus buccinoides | reverse complement strand
ATCACATGCACACTTGCCATGCCTATGCAAAATATCAAGTAACAACAACAACAACAACAACAACAACAACAACAACAACAACAACAACAACAACAACAACAACAACAACAACAACAACAACAACAACAACAACAACAACAAAAGCCATACATGCACACAAACATTGTTTCAATAATTTAATTATCGGCTATTAATCTTGAAAATGTTTGTTCGGATTTCTTCATGATTGACTCATTAGTTTAGGCCACGACAATTAACGCGTTGCAAATGTTGTGGACGAACTGAGAACTGTAAGTGTCGTTTCCAGTTGTAACGTACTCACGGTTTTGAAAGACCAAGACCAGCAGGACGTTCCAGAATAATAAAAGGACACCTAAATATAGGCTACAAAGAGGAAGGCCAAAAGAAAGAAAAAACTGAAAGACAAATTTGTGTGAGGTTTTGTGGCATTTTGGGAGGCTGGGGGTTGTTGGGGGTAGGATGGGGGAATGGGGGGGGGGGGAGTGGAGACAAGAGAAAGGAGGGATGGAGGATGGTAGAGGTTTAATAAACGTGTGTGTGTGTGTGTTATCTAGTCAGTACGGTGCCGGGGGACTTCCAGTTTCCCACCAGAATCACTTCATTGCAGAATAATCTTACTACTGATTTTTTTTTTTTTTTTTCTTCTTCTTTCCAGTTATTGCATTGTGTTGTGGGGTGGAGTTTATATGCAGCCTGTGTGTGTGTGTGTGTGTGTGTGTGTGTGTGTGTGTGTGTGTGTGTGTGTGGGTGTGTGTGTGTGTGTGTGTGTGTGTGTGTGTGTGTGTGTGTGTGTGTGTGTGTGTGTGTGTCTGTCTGGATGTGTGTGTGTGTGTGTGTGTGTGTGTGTGTGTGTGCGCGTGCGTGCGTGCGTGCGCGCGCGCGTGTGTGTGTGTGTGTGTGTGTGTCTCTGTGTGTCTGTGTGCGTGTGTCTGTGTGTCTGTGTGTATGTGCGCGCTTGTGTCTGTGTGTATGTGCGCGCGTGTGTCTGCTATATTGATATTCAAAATTGGATGGTTCAAAATAAACTTCAATTAAATGGTGAAAAAACCGAAGCAATGCTTGTAGGGACAAAAAACAAACTAGCCTCTGTTTCCATAGAGTCAATCCAACTGGGTAACAATATCATTCCCCTCTCAGACTCAGTCAAAAACTTAGGTGTCACTTTGGACAATACTCTTTCCATGCAGAGTTTCCTGACTCAGACCTGTCAGTCCTGCTACTATCAAATTCGTTGCATTGGCTATATTCGTAAATACCTCTCAGATGAAGCCACAGCAAAGCTTGTTACTTCTCTCATCCTATCTCGTATTGACTACTGTAATGCTCTCCTTTCTGGCCTATCAGTCTCTTCTCTATCTTGTCTCCAGCGTATTCAAAACACAGCTGCTCGTCTTGTCCTTAGGAAGAAAAAGTTCGATCATGTTAGCCCTCTTCTGCGTTCTTTGCACTGGCTTCCTGTCGCAGACAGAATTGAGTATAAATTAAACACACTTTGCTATAAATCTATTCATAAAGCTGCTCCATCTTACCTCTGTGACAATATTTCCATCTATACGCCAGCTCGCACTTTACGTTCAGTTTCTGACCCTCTTTCTCTCCAGATCCCTAGGTATAAGCTTTCAACTGTTGGTCGGCGCTCTTTTGCTGTCTCAGGACCGACCTCCTGGAACAAACTTCCGCTCTCCCTCCGTCAGCGACCGACTCTCTCTGCTTTCAAAGCTAACCTCAAAACCCACCTGTTCCCCCGTCATTAAAGCTCCTCTCTCTTTATCTTCTCTCTCTTGCCATTAGGTCTGTTTCTGCTATATTCCATTTATGTTATCTCTGTGTGTTCGCGTTGTATTGCATTTGTGTTTGAATGCGCTTTGAATGCTAACGTGTGTGTGCGCTTTGATTTGATTTCTATCAAGATTCAGCGCCGTATAAATACTGTATGTTGTTGTTGTTGTTGTTGTGTGTGTGTGTGTGTCTGTGTGTCCATGTACGTTATATTCAATGCATTTGTGTGTATTTGGTGGACGTAGGAATGCTCACTCACGCACAATGTTTGACAGTGATGAATATTATACAAAAGAAGAATGGACAAGAAAACTGGAAGAATTAGTTCAAAACTACCGCAAAACACAAAGAACACTTATTTCTTTCTTCCTTTCTTTCTTCTTCATGGAGATGTGTTGGAGTCGTCTGTGCTCAGCAGAGCCGTGCGTACCTAGCAAAATAATCCTGATTGTTTTCATTGTCGGCACTGAACACTATTTTCTACTTTTCACGACTATGTGTATAGTACTTGAAAGAAGTAAGTAACGCAGCATTCGACGAAATAAACAATGTCAATCTAGGACCGACTATAGTCTATAGGCTAATTTTGAAAGATAACCCAATGTAAAGACAGGTTACAGCCCCTTTGTCAATCAAATACACCTATTAAACCTTTCATCTCGATTCAATTTCCGACAGAAGTGGAATACACTTCATGAATATCCTAATCTAATATAATCTGCAATAGAATGTATCTTATAAAATGAGTACAAAGTAACAATGAATGATTTTTGTGTGCAAACCAACAATGAATGAATGAAATTCTGCTTAACGTCCTCCGGTCTGGAACAGACACATATGGGACATTAGTAGATATAAAGATGGTGGGAACAATCCCGGAGCCTGAGGCAATGCCCGGAGGCAGTGCAACACCAGGAAAGTCCCGAATTTGTAACAATGCAGATGTGTAGAGCAAACAAACAATGTAACAATAACAACCCCTGATCACTATTTATACTGCAGTCTATAGTACCCATCATCATTTATACCTCGTAATTAATGTGGCTCCATTTTACAGCAATACTCTTTCCAGTGCTATCTTCTACGTACATTGTTCATCAATGTTGTCTATTTTAGCTTAGCGTGTAGACCTTCGGCTGATTTTCAGTAAGGAAAGGAGCACAATGGGGAGCTTTGAAAATGCACAAAACTAAGCGATGAAACGAAAATCTAACTTTGAAAATTATCTCTTATGCTCGGTGTCCATCTGTGTTCCACCGAGGACCCAGCATGTTTGACAATCGTGTGAAAGATAACACACGCCTTGTTGCTTTTGACTTGTTAACAGGTTGTGCACACAAGCAGGTCTGCTTCTTTTGGTCTCCCTTCCCCCAAGACCCAAACAACATGGGCGACAGCGGACCAAATGCGTACACAACACACGCCAGTCGGTGCGAATGACACGGCAGCGGGTGTGAGAAAAAACGCAGAATGAAACAAAACATGCTTTGTATTAGCCAGGGCCTGTATTCACGTTGAGATAGCATGAGACTTAGCATGATGCTAACTTAGACGCTCTTTCAATGTCCTATAGGATTTAATAGGACTTTTGGAAGAGCTTCTAAGTTAGCATGATGCTAAGTCTCATGCTATCTCAACGTGAATACAGGCCCAGGACACAAGATGTACACCGAGCCTTAGTAGTACATTTTCATCCAAGACCGAATGACACCAACAGGGGATGTTTTATTCATATGATGAAATAGTCGTCTACCATATTCCGGTTCGGTTTAGAATCTGGAGCCTATAGATAATTCACCAAGCTGTCACCAACACCGTTTCACTTTTGACAGACGACTCTAACCATCTCATGCTTGACCAATGGAAAAAGGCCCCATCACACGTCATAGCACTCAGAGCTGCATGTCGCTTCCCCGAGTCGTCTGTTTACCCTACCTTGCTGCCACGTTGCCACGCGCACTTCCATCAAAGGCACGTGCCTGTTCGTCCCTTTCCCCCACCCACCCTCCACTGTCCAGAATATACCCATCACCTGTCCGGTTACCACTCAACTGCGCCATTTTGAAAATGACTCAACTGCGCATATTTGAAAATGACTCAATTGCGCATATTTGAAAATTACTCAATTGTGCATATTTGAAAATTACTCAACTGCGCATATTTGAAAATTATTCAATTGCGCATATTTGAAAATTACTCAATTGCGCATAAATTTGAAAATTATTCAATTGCGCATATTTGAAAATTACTCAATTGCGCATGTCCGGGTATGTACATCAATCGTGCCTGGTTTTTGCAGTTGGTGTAATTCAGAAGTTAAACTTCAGATTTAAATCAAAACCAGAAAAGCTAATCACATTCTGTCTTCTGTATCTCTATAATGAAGGTTAGCTCCATCTTCCTTAACAAAAATCTCAACGTATGCAAAAATTCCATAATGTTTAATTTTCTCCACGAACCATTTCAACCTCTTTAACGGGCGCAGTAAGTTGATGACTGCAACGGCGGCACTTACACAGGCTCCTCTGAAGTCGGAGTGTGGCTGTCCACGTGGCGGGGTCAGAAATCAAAGACGGTCACACGTACACGTGATGTTCTCATCCCTAGCTGGTGCATTTGTACCATAGTGTTCAAGTGCTTCGGCTGTTGGGATGATCCCTGGAGTCTTTTTAGCCAGGGCATGACAACAACAACAACGACAACAACAATTTACACAGGCGCAATAGAGTATAGGGGTAATTAGATAGGCGCAATTGAGATGCACCATTCCAGATTCTAGACAGTAGAAAGAATAAAAGGCTTTATGGCCATCTAGTCAGCCTAATCTTTCAACGAGTCGAGTGGACCCCCTGTGTTGTGGTCTGATCCGCGTACGGCTTCACAGTTGGACATCGAGGGATGTCCTGCTCTGCCACCTGTCGCCCTGTCCATCCCCCTCCAACGAGGGCCCGTGGTCACTGGTCACTTGAGCACGTGCACCGCTGCCAGGTATCAGGGACATCGGGGCTACACGCCTCGCTGACCAGCAACAGCGGTCAGGTAATGACCATAGCTTTGTTTGTTTCCTGATTTGTTGGTGTGTGTGAGTGACTATTTTCTTTATGTTCTTTTTTTGTTGAGTGTGTGTGTGTGTGTGTGTGTGTGCGTGTGTGTCGATGTGTGTGTGTGCGTGTGTGCGTGCGTGCGTGCGTGCGTGCGTG
>CM065685.1:46450735-46458235 GCA_017654935.2 Phymorhynchus buccinoides | reverse complement strand
ACACACACACACACACACACACACACACACACCACACACACACACACACACACACACACACACACACACACACACAACACACACACACACACACACACACACACACACACACAAGCATGTATGTTTTGCTGATTCAATATCCATCTTTAAATAAAATTTTGACTTTCACACACACACACACACATACACAACACACACACACACACACACACACACACACACACACACACACACACACACACACACACACACACACACACACACACACACACACACACACACACACACTACATAGAGAGAGACACAAATCTTAATATTCATTTGTATCTGAAAGGTGGCAGGATGGTAAAAGACTTTCGCCTCCAAATTCAATGCGTGAGTGATTAGGGTTCGAATCCTAGCCTCTCCCTTACTTTCCAAGTCAACGAGGAGGGGTGTGGGGTGGGGGGGGGGGGAGGGGGCTGCAATTGTGGTGCCTCTCTCTCCAGATGAGAGCAGAAGCCCGAATTTGACCGCAGAGACAAATCTCATACCATACCTTCCTCCGAAGTCGGAGTGTGGCTGCCCACGTGGCGGGGTAATCAAAAACGGTCACACGCGTAATGTTCTCATCACTAGTTGGTGCATTTTGTCCCATAGTATTCAATGAGCAACTTAGGACGATGATTTGACCGCCAGGGGGCAGTCAAACCAGTAGGGGGCTTAGCGGACTCATCTCTCTCTCTCTCTCTCTCTCTCTCTCTCTCTCTCTCTCTCTCTCTCTCTCTTCTCTCTCTCTCTCTCTCTCTCCGTTTGTCTCTCCTCTCTCTCTCTCTCCTCTCTCTCATCTCTCTCTCTCTCTCTCTCTCTCTCCTCTCTCTCCTCTCCCTCTCTCTCTCTCTCTCTCTCTCTCTCTCTCCTCTCTCTCTCCTCTCTCTCTCTCTCTCTCTCTCTCTCTCTCTCTCTCTCTCTCTCTCCTCTCTCTCTCTCTCTCTCTCTCTCTCTCTCTCTCTCTCTCTCTCTCTCTCTCTCTCTCTCTCCTCCCTCCCTCCCTCTTCCCTCTCCACCCCCTCTCTCTCTCTCCTCTCTCTCTCTCTCTCCTCTCTCTCTCTCTCTCTCTCTCTCTCTCTCTCTCTCTCTCTCTCTCTCTCTCTCTCTCTCTCTCTCTACTCTCTCTCTCTCGTCTTCTCTAGAATAGAATACAATTACTTTTGTACCAAGTGGTTGCCATATATTCCATTGTTTTGTGACAATTGATCATATTTATGTATTTTCCCACGCTTTTTGCTGTCTTATACCCAAACCTGTGCAACAAAACTAACTAACTCAGTATTTTTAGTATTTTTATGTCTATTTTTGGATAATACTATTATTATCGCTAATGCTGTATTTGAAAAACAACAATCAGCCATTGTGTGTGACATTGAACCTTGTCTTTTGCAGATTTTTTCTTTAAAATAACATATATAAAAAAAAGAATGATAACCTGTCATAGAATTAGTGGACTAACATTTTGCAACGTCCAGCTCGTGGTGTTGAAAGTTTGATTATTGAATGTAACTATTTATTTATTTAACCTAAAAAATGTAGTATATGTGTCTGTGTGCGCGCGTGTGCGCGCTCGCGCGCGCGCGCGCGTGTGTGTGTGTGCGCGTGTGTGTGTGTGTGTGTGTGTGTGTGTGTGTGGTGTGTGTGTGTGTGTGTGTGTGTGAATATGTGTGTATGCGTATGTGTTTGTATGTGTATGTGTTGTGTTATTTTTGTCATATGGTTTGTATTATTTTGCCTAGCTATGTTTATGTTCTGTATTTGAAAATGTAAAAAAAATGTTCAATAAAACAAAAGAGAGAAGAATATCGCGGGCTAAACCCTTACTGGTTTGACTGCCCCATGGCGGTCAAATCATCGTCCTAAGTTGACCATTCGTCGGATGGTAGGATGATCCATGGAGTCTTTAATTTAAGCCAGGGAACGATAACAACAACAACTTACTATGTCATACCCTATCACCATATCATACTCTACTATATTATAGATGCTGTTCGTTCTCATTCCATTTTAATTAAAAAGAAAATAATACTCGCTCTCTCCGATCTTCCCATGCCAAACTGTTGAAAGTTCCTAAAGTGAATTTAAAGTCTTTTGGACAACGCAGTTTTAGTTTTTGCGCCCCCACTGTCTGGAACTCCTTGCCTGTTCACCTCCGTCACAATTCAGCACTTCCAGCTTTCAAAACCCAAATGAAAACTCACTTGTTTCAAAGAGCTTTCTCTCTGTAACTTTTCACATTAATTAGATGATGATCGAATGAATGTGTATGTTAGCCCAATTGCGTGTGAAATGAATGTGAGCGCCTTGAGTTTAATTCTAGAGAAAGGCGCTATAAAAATACTAAGTATAGCAAGACATAATTATATTATGTATTAATATTATTAGTAGTACTAATTATACACGCTTAGAGTAGTATCACATTCAGTTAATTTGATCTCTCTCTCTCTCTCTCTCTCTCTCTCTCTCTCTCTCTCTCTCTCTCTCTCATCTCTCCTCCGTCTCTCTCTCTCTCTCTCTATCTCTCTCTCTCTCTCTCTCTCTCTCTCTCTCTCTCTCTCTCTCTCTCTCTATCTCTGAAACAAAGTAATGCTTCAAGGGTTCAACAGTTAAAGGGAGGGAAGCGCTTTAAAACCTAAACCAGTGTTCACCCCGAGTTGTCTCTTGCATGCAATCACAGACCTTATTTATAGTTTCACACAGCGTGTAATGAACCAAACAAGTAACCAAAGAACTAGTCATCTTGCTGATTATGACTTCCATGCTATATTATAGCAGAGGTGGTTAATGCTATTCTGCAAAGCTGGGATGGACTTTAATTATGGTAGAGATATAAAAATACGATGCTCACGTCTTTTATCCCCATGTGAAAAACATAAGCAAATTATAAAAAATAAATTTTAAATGCAAAAACCTTATTTCTAGTCTCACTCAGCGTGTAATGAACCAAACAAGTAACCAAAGAACTAGTCATCTTGCTGATTATGACTTCCATGCTATATTATTGCAGAGGTGGTTAATGCTATTCTGCAAAGCTGGGATAGACTTTAATTATGGTAGAGATATCGCATACGAGTCCACGTGTTATCCCCACTGAAAAACATAATCATCTATAAAAATAAATTCTGAAAAGTCTCTCTCTCTCTCTCTCCCTCTCTCTCTCTCTCTCTCTCTCTCTCTCTCTCTCTCTCTCTCTCTCTCTCTCTCTCTCTCTCTCTCTCTCTCTCTCTCTCTCTCTCTCTCTCTCTCTCCATCATTATCCCCCTCTATGCCACTTCCCCTCTCCTCCCTCCTAAAATTCCCCATCCTTATCCCCCTAAATGCCCCTTCCCCCCTCCTCCCTCCTTTTCTGTTCTTTTCAGCATGTACATAATTATATTATTTAGCTTTCTTGTTTGATCTACCTTTTTTTTTTCCCCAGGGCTGGGAAAAAAAAAAAGCATGTAACTTGCTTATCTCATGGTCCCTGGTTAAGTAAAATTTCGTTTTCGTTTTCTCTCTCTCCCTCTCTCTCTCTCTCCTTCCCTCCTCTCTCTCTCTCTCTCCTCTCCTCTCTCTCCTCTCTCTCCCTCTCTCTAACTCCTCTCTCTCTCTCTCTCTCATCTTCTCTCTCTCTCTCTCTCTCTCTCTCTCTCTCTCTCTCTCTCTCTCTCTCTCTCTCTCTCTCTCTCTCTCTCTCTCTCTCTCTCTCTCGTTACTTTTGGCCCAAGTTTAAGACTGATAACGTCATCGAAAGATAAGAGTAAGAATCAAGCAAAACATCGTAGACATAATACTATTTACATTTTTCTGTCATCATGTCTCGTAAATGCCTTACCAAGCGCAAACAGATGCACACATACACATACACATGAACGAAAATTTGGGCTTTACGTGCTCTCGACCCGGGTAGGCACATTATGGGACATGTACGCATACACATGGGCTATGGCCGCGCTCATACTGGTATACATCATTGTAAACAAGCATAGGCCTACAAAAACGCGTTCACAATCAAAGTAATATTTTTTTAACGGATTCTTAGCACACACAAAATATCAGGAACATATTGAAGCGTATTTCCTCTTTTTTTCTCTTTCTTTTTCGTCTTTATTTATCCTTCGCTGTACCAAAATGATACGTTGTTCAGCGTCAGAAGACACGAGCACAAGACAAGGGACTTCATTTTGGGTCAACTGGTTGGTGCGGGCGGATGATGATGAGTTATTTCCCTTGGAACAGTGCGCTTTGAGAGGGCGGGGATGCATAGCATAGCATAGCATAGCATAAGCATAGCATAGCAATTTCAGGGCCGGATCTAGGGGGGGGGGGGTGCTTTGAGTGCTGCAGCACCCCCCCTCAGCTGTCAACGCTCTTAAGAAGTTCTGTTCTGAGCTCACAGGAGATGCCACAAAACAGTTTTAAAATGTTGAAAACTCGTTTTCGGCCAGGGGGCTTCGCCACACTGGACCCCCCACCAGGGCTTTGCCCCTGGACCCCGGCCTAAAACAAGTTTCAAGCACCCCCCTTCAAAAGTCTGTGATCCGGTCCTGAATTTGGCACTATAGGCTTTTTTTTTTATATAAGCCTTTTACCCTCTTGATATCGTTTCTAGTGATATCAATATACTCATTTACCCGTGAACTAATAGGCTTTTGTGCATTGATTTGAATCCTATTAAAGTTCCAAAGTGGAAAACAGTATTTTGTTTTATAGATCACGCTTCTTTCTGTGTCTTTGTCTCTGTCTCTCCCTAGTCTCTATCGTACCTCACACACACACCAGCCCCCCCCCCCCCGGTGTATGTGTGTGTGTGTGTGTGGTGTGTGTGTGTAGTGTGTGTGTGTGCGTGTGCGTGCGTGGCACGTGCGTGTGCGTGTGGCGATTGCTCAATGAAATTACCGTAAAACGCCACTTCCTTGGCTAAGTTTGTCAACGAAATATGTCATATCCAGTATGAAATGTGACCTCCTCTAATTGAGAAACATGCCTGACTGCTTCCAACCTTTTCAGATGTGTGTATGTGTTTGAAGGAATGAAAAGATTCAAAGATTTATGTATTGTATAGTTTATTATTATATATTGTATCACTCCCAAACTACATTGCAAACCCATATACAAGTATTCTAACAGACAAATAGAATAAAGCAATATCTTTATTGCGCAAAATGCAATAACATTTGAAAGAGAGAGAGAGAGAGAGAGAGAGAGAGAGAGAGAGAGAGAGAGAGAGAGAGAGAGAGAGAGAGAGGAGAGAGCTTCCAAGAGAGAGAGAGAGAGAGAGAGATGAGAGAGAGAGAGAGAAAGAGATTCAAAGAGATTTATGTAGAGTAGTCCCCCAGATTTCCACGGATACCCCCCATATTGCAATACAGTATCCCAAACAGGATGTGTGAAAAAAAAGCATTTGTTTGTACAAGTATTGGTAACAGACCTCCAGGATCGCCCCACCATCTTTATTGCGCAAAATGCAATAAAATTTAAAAGAGAGAGAGAGAGAGAGAGAGAGGAGAGAAGAGAAGAGAGAGAGAGAGAGAGAGAGCGAGAGAGAGAGGATGAGAGAGAGAGAGAGAGAGAGAGAGAGAGAGAGAGAGAGAGGAGAGAGAGAGAGAGAGAGAGAGGAGTCGAGAGGAGACAGAGTCCAGTCCAAGATTTTCCACGGATACCCCCCACTTTGCAAGACAGTATTTTAAACAGGATGTGTAACAAGAAAAAAGCATTTGTTTGTCAGAACTTGGTAGTGCAGAGACCTCCAGATAGCCCCACCATCCTTATAGTTACTACTATGTCCCGCACGAGAGAGAGAGAGAGAGAGAGAGAGAGAGAGAGAGAGAGAGAGAGAGGAGAGAGAGAGAGAGAGAGAGAGAGAGAGAGAGAGATAGAGAGAAAGAGAGAGAGAGAGAGAGAGAGAGAGAGAGTGAGAGAGAGAGAGAGAGAGAGAGAGAGAGAGAGAGAGAGAGAGAGAGAGAGAGAGAGAGAGAGAGACGCACACAAACACACATGATACAGAGAGAGAGAGAGAGAGAGAGAGAGATCGAGAGAGAGAGAGAGAGAGAGAGATAGAGAGAGAGAGGAGAGAGAGAGAGAGAGAGAGAGAGAGACGCACACAATACACATATGATACACGAGAGAGAGAGAGAGAGAGAGAGAGAGAGAGAGAGAGAGAGAGAGAGAGAGAGAGAGAGAGAGAGAGAGAGAGAGAGAGAGAGAGAGAGAGAGAGAGAGAGAGAGAGAACCACAATGTGCGTACATTTCTATGAGAATGTGTTTAGTTTGTATTGCAAATCCTAAGCATATGTCACACAAGCAGACAAAGAACACACATACTGTTGGATACACATGCATACATTCTTGAAGAAGAAGAAGGAGGAAGAGGAGGATTCTTCTTCTTTTTTTTTGCGCTCCCAGGCCATATTTTATTATGGTCATAATGGATAAGGTACGTATGTGTCCGGTTTTCAGTTTTCACTGATCTCCCCGCTGCATACAGCACATTCTGATCTCGGGGGAGCTCAAAGGAGAAAAGTATTTGGAAGAATGTTTTTAAAAGGCAGGAGAATGGGCCAATAAGTCAGAAAGATAGTAGATGACAGAAAGCACAGGGAAAAGGCAGAGTCAAAGAGAGTGGCAGATTAGAGGAAGTTACAAGCACAGAACTTCCAGAAGGTGGGGGAACTATTTTTACGAAAGACCCCCCGGTATCCCCACGGGGAGAGACTCGTGGAGGGTGCGGGGTCGTCCAGCTGGAGGAGGAGGAGGAGAAGAAGGAGGAGGGGGAGGAGAAGAAGAAGAAGGAGGAGGAGGAAGAAGGAAGGAGGAGGAGGAGGAAGAGGAGGAGGAGGAGAAGGAGGAGAAGAAGAAAGAGGAGGAGGAGGAGGAAGAGGAGGAGAAGAAGAAGAAGGAGGAGGGGGAGTAGTAGTAGTAGTAGAAGAAAAAGAAGAAGAAGAAGAAGAAGATGATGATGATGATGCAACATCAGCATACACTCCCTGGGTGAGATAATAAGAGAGGGAGAGAAAGAGGGTGAGGGGAGAGAGACAGGGGGAGACAGAACGACACAGAGAATTATGTCAAATGGATATCATAACTTACTTGGACAATTAGTAGTAGTCATTTTGAATGTTGACTTGAAGCAGTCAATTTACATCCCTCGATGATATTATTGTAATCCGATTTTGGTATGATGCACCTGCTTTAAAAAGTTCTTCAGTAAAAAAAACACAATTGCACATTTCACATGTTGTATGTTTTCAGAAGCCAGTCCAGGTGGAATTGGTTCAAAAACATGTTAACTTGGTAGTAAGCAACACAGTCCTTTACACGAGGAACACGTGAGCATTTGTAACAAGGAAACTCACACATCACAATCAGGTGGAGGTGGTTCAAAGGTAATGGTTCAAAGGTCATTGAAAACGAAATCGGTGAACAGTTTTAAGACAGCTTTTATTGTAGAATCTTACAGGTAATGGTTGAACTAGGGTCAATGGTTCAAAG
>CM065685.1:46443235-46445735 GCA_017654935.2 Phymorhynchus buccinoides | reverse complement strand
TTATTCTGCTCAACATTTATTTTGCACATAATACTGAAGGAAAGTATGAAATAAAGGAACAAAAAGCACTCAATTAGTCTTGCAATCAAGTGCCTGTACAGTACTGGTTAGACTGTGACGCAACTGGTCTGACATGAACTTTCCCTTTTTGGAACAACTTCAATTTTCTCAGAACATCCATCCAGTTCATGTCCAACTCACTTTTAAGGAAATGTTGTCAATGGCAATTCGCTTAAAAGAAAATAGGACTCGCTTATAAGAAAATGAACTGCAAACCAACTCGCTTGGTTATAAACGAGTGTTCTTATAAGTGAGTTTCTTATATCCCAGTTTTGATCATACATAAGAAAGAAGGAGTTCGGCAGGGAACATTGTTTTGCCTGATTATAAGCGAGTTTCTTATAAGCGGATTCGGCTGCACATACACACACACACACACACACACACACACACACACACACACACACACACACACGCACACGCACGCACGCACGCACGCACATACACTTGCTCACTTGCTATATCAATTTATGCAATACACACCTAGACAATGCACTGTGAGTGTGTGAGTGAGAGAGAGAACACTGAACACACTGAACACTGAACACTAAAAAACTTTATTTATCAAGGATAAAGTGAGAGAGAGAGAGAGAGAGAGAGAGAGAGAGAGAGAGAGAGAGAGAGAGAGAGAGAGAGAGAGAGAGAGAGAGAGAGAGAGTATGTAACGCACACAATGGGACAGAGATAAAGAAACGGACACACACACATACACACACAGACAAAGAGAGAGAGAGAGAGAGAGAGAGAGAGAGAGAGAGAGAGAGAGAGAGAGAGAGAGAGAGAGAGAGAGAGAGAGAGAGAGAGAGAGAGAGAGAGAGAGAGAGAGAGAGAGAGAGAGAGAGAGAGAGAGAGATCCTCACGTGCATCCACACGTCTGTTATAAGGACCAACCCTCAATTAGCACGGCATTCGGTGCGGGACTGGACAATGGCCACTGACACGACACAGAAGAAGAAGAAGAAGAAAACCCTTTATGCTGAAACTCCCCAAAGCGCTGAGAATTTGAACAGAATTATTATCAAAGGGGATCGCTTGAAGAGGCGTGGTATGACCCATAGCGAACTGGAGGGGTGGGGTGGGCGGGGGTCTGCTGCATTATCAGTTGTCACAGCATGGGGCCCGGCTAATTAGAAAGTGACCATGATTTAGACGAAAGGAAGTAACTTAAGAATGAGAGAAATGTAGAAAAGAAAATGTCAAGTCATATAAACTTGCTCCCTGTTGCCTTCATCGTGAGCTCTCGTCCCAGCCCGTCCCCGTCCTTAAAAACCCCCCACCATAAAACAGTACCATGTATTATACAGGAAATGGAATCACAATGTAGGCGAAGTTTGAGGTTCTGTTGGGTTTGTTTCTCTATCTTTCGTTTTCTCCAACATTCATGTCAACATCAACAAGAACACCATTGCGTTATCCTTCAAAATGTGTCCTTGAAATTATAACTAGTATGACATGCAATCAGAAAAGGTCATGTCAGTTTAACCCCGTGACCTTTACTCTTTACTCTTGACCCTCCACATCGTGGCGTTGGGGAGAGGACAGGACAGTCTATTTCCTCCCTCGATGGTTCTTCACGGACGCTCTTCAGACGCACCTGGTATTAGGGGACAAAGGTCAGTGAAATTGAAACTCTGCCCACGTCCACTAGCTTGTCTTGAAGAGTCTTCTTCTGCAGGATCTCTGAGACGTGAAGTGGGGGATTCTCGGAATGGTGGTCAGACTTCATCGCGCTGTTAGTAAACTAAAATGAGGGGGGGGGGGGGGGGGGAGAAGAAGATTAAGAAGAAGAAGAAGAAGAAGAAGAAGAAGAAAAAGAAGAAGAAGAAGAAGAAGAAGAAGAAGAAGAAGAAGAAGAAGAAGAAGAAGAAGAAGAAGAAGAAGAAGAAGAAGAAGAAGAAGAAAAAGAAGAAGAAGAAGAAGAAGAAGAAGAAGAAGAAGAAGAAGAACGAGGACGAGGTGGAAGTGGAGGAGGAGGAGGAAGAAGAAGAAGAGGAGGAGGAGGAGGAAGTAGAAGAAGAGAAGAAGAAGGTGGAGGAGGAGGAGCAAGTGGAAAATAAAGAAAAAAATGATAAGGTGGAGGAGGAAGAACAAGGGGGAAATGAGGGAAAGTCCCAAGAAGACCTAAAAGAGTAAAAGGTGAAGTGGATCAGAAGGAGGAATGGAGGGAAGTATAAAAAGCATAAGGCGAAGAAGAAAAAAGGAGGACGGGGTAAAACATAACAACCACCAAAAAACAAAGTGATGAAATTAATGAAGAATACAATTAATAATTTAGTTATTTTTTAGGAACATAAATGAGTGAGTGACTGGATGGCGGCTTGAGAGAACACTGAATGGCTTAATTAATAGGCCGTTGGCCCATATCATGGTGGGTGGGTACATTACACAAAGACACATTTCGTGGGCATTTGAAGACACAAACCAATTTCTAAGAACACAA
>CM065685.1:46425735-46438235 GCA_017654935.2 Phymorhynchus buccinoides | reverse complement strand
CCGGACGGCATCCGGACTGCTCCGGACAGATCCGGACGGCAACTATGGGGACCTCCTATACAGCCTATTCAACAACATCAACCGATTCATGAAAAAGAAACACCCGAAGAGACGCACCGACCATGCCTGCCCTATCAACACGAGAGCTGCCCATTAACGAGGCACATAGCTATTCTCGGCTTGCTGACCGTCGGATGCGATGCAGATGAATCCTTGCGAAAGTGTCCTCCCCCCCTTCCCCCATGGGTGTACCAGCCCGTTTTATTTTCATGACTGCAGAGCCCACCGGAAAAAGACAGCCCTCTCAGAAACCCAGCAGGGCTGGACCTACGGAAACAAGAAAAATTCATGTCACCGAGCGGCAGCTAAATTTCCTCGCGGGCTATACCTAGCACTCATCAGCACCACCAGTTGATAAGTACTTAATGGTTCAAAACATGTTTCAATAGGGGTATGAACAGTAATGGCATCAGTCCTTTATTTCATACCCAGATTGCACCAGATTGCACTATTTTGCTTCTCGGATTTAAACATTTTCCGGAGGAGCATGCCCCCGGACCCCCCCCCCCCCCCCCCCCCCCCCCCCTAAGGGGTCTTGGTGCTTCGCACCTTCAATAAATTAGCCCCCACCCCTTACAAACGTTGGTCCGGCCCTGACCAAGCACGCATCCAACAGCCCCCCCACCCCCACCCCCCCCCCCCAAACCCCCCCCACCACCACCACCACCACCACCACAACAACAACAACAACATACAACAAGTATTTATACGGCGCTGAATCTTGATATAAATCAAATCAAAGCGCACACACACGTTAGCATTCATAACGCATTCAAACAAAAATGCAATACAAAGCGAGCACACACGTTTGACATAAATGGTATACAGCAGAAACAGACCTAAAGGCAAGAGAGAGAGAAGAGAAAGAGAGTGGAGCCTCAATCACGAGGGAACAGGTGGGTTTTGAGGTTAGATTTGAAGGCTGAGAGGGTCGGTCGCTGACGGAGGGAAAGAGGAAGTTTGTTCCAAGATGTCGGTCCTGAGACAGCAAAAGAGCGCCGACCAACAGGGACAGGCGAGGCTAGTGTCTCTCCAGAAATATCGCAACAAATATCGCCATCCTTGAACTTCCGGTTTTTGTTTGTTCATTTCTGCTCTATGATTCTTTAGTCAACAAGCTCCCCCAAAATATGCATGTTCGACGCAAAATGTCAAGCTGGTCACATAGAAATAATAACATTGCAGGGGATAATAATTATAGTTTCCAGAAATCACCTTCAGCAATTGCCCGCATAGGATGTGACGATCAACCGAAGGGGGCGGGGTGTGTGGGGTGTGTGTGTGTGTGTGTGAAGACCCTCCTGATAGAACAACACGTCGGCATGGACAAACAAGTTGTTTGTGTAAGTCAGGTTCGTGACTATTGTCTGTTGTGTTGTGGGTTTTTTAAAGTATAATTATTGTGCCATTATTAGTTCATGACCATTTTCTGTTTTATTTTATGAAAGTAAATTCTTCTATTGGTATACAATTTCATACTCAAAGATTGTTTAGGTTTTGGTTTGCTTATGCGCATTGTCATCCTGTTTATAAAACAGTTTGCTTTATAAACAACGACAATGTCGACTAAAAAATAATATCTTGCCGAATAAACAACAAAAATCAAGTTTGTGCAAGTCGTAGAAGTCGTCCAAAACTAGTGGGAAGCTGTATTTTGAAATTGTCTGTGTGTATTAAACTTGTCTGTCACTTCAACAATAGTACGCCACGGGTTTGCACATTTTAGCTACGCGTTTTTCTTGGTACTAGAAGGTCCAAGACACTGTAATGGGAATAAGACAGGGCAACTTGAGAGTTACGGCGATCCGGGCTGAGAGGGTTATCGTTCGTGATCCCATTAACAATGGCGGCTCCATCCAAAGACTGGAATTTGAATCGACGTTTTGTTGCATACTATATTCTGAGTGCTTGGGCAAACCCTTTTTCTGTTTTCCTGAAGACAACGAAAGGTAAGGAAGCCGCAAATACGGCCGGAAAATATATGAAGCAACCAGTGTTAGATTACTGCTGATGTTCATGATTCAAGGGGGGGTTTCTGTCCTCACTACTCATATAGGGGAAAATGGCCGCTTGTCTGTCTTATTCCCATTACAGTGTCCTTGCTATTATGCATAGCCCTTTTTTCATTATTATTTTGTTATGTTATGGTTTTCATTCGACAATAAAAGTATTGTGGTATTCTGTTGTTTTCATCGTCTGGAGTCTACACCACGTTTGGGTGAGAAAAACAAAATGCCGTGTTTGTGTATCCGGATCAACACGTCTGCATGTTTGTTTATTATTCCTTAGTTTCTATGTTGTTGTTGTTGTTGTTGTTGTTGTTGTTGTTGTTGTTGTTGTTGTTGTTGTTGTTGTTGTCGTTTACGTCCTTACTGCTGTTAGTATTTTTACCCGTCATTATATTATCAATGTTTAGTCTGCATGCTTGTCAATATGGTTGACTACGACCATTAAGACGCAGAGGAGGCAGCAGCTACTCCGGAGATCTGGTCTGCTTACTTAACTATTGCATTTATGAAAAAAATAAAACGTTTACAGTTGATACCCCTAGGGGATACCGTGGGGATACCGGGGAGTCTTTCGTAAAAAATAGTTCCCCCACCTTCTGGAAGTTCTGTGCTTGTAACTTCCTCTAATCTGCGACTCTCTTTGACTGCCTTTTCCCTTTGCTTTCTATTATTTACTATCTTTCTGACTTATTGGCCCCATTCTCCTGCCTTTAGAAAAAAACAAATCTTCCAAATAATTGTTCTCCTTTGAGCTCCTCCGAAATCGGAATGTGTCGGCTGTACGCAGCGGGGAGACCAGTGGAAACTGAAAACTGGACACATACGCACCTTACCCATTATGGCCATAATTGCCTGGGAACGCAGAAGAAGAAGAAGAAGATACCCCTAGTTAGATTAAAACAAGAAGGAGAACAAAAACACGTTGTAAAACGAAACACTGAATGAACGCAAACACAAAGCAAACATAATTAAGCCAACCATCATCATATAGTAAAAAGCCAACTGTCCGTGTGTGTGTGTGTGAAACACAAAACGGGCCTTATAACTCCGCCGTTTTTCGACCGAATCGCTTCAAATTTGCTGTGAGCCCTAACGGGGCGATGGCAACGGCAACCGAGGCGGCCGTATAATTTGCGCGGTTTCGCAAATGCGCGAAACGTGCATCCGCCGGCCTCTCGGCGCCCGTATCTCCGGCGTTTCTGGGCCGATTGCCTTCCAATTTGGCAGATAGATGACCGGGGACGGTGACTATCGGTGTGCCTAACCGGAAGCGAATCGTTTCAGAAACGCGTGCGCTAGACGCCGCTTCACCTTTTCACGAATAACTCCGCCGTTTCTTAACCGAATCGCCTCAAATTTGCTGTCAGGGCTTGCTTGCTATGGCCCTGGCAAAGCCTGGCAGCAAATTGGAAGAGCATCGGGAGAGCGCGTCACTCTCAGAGCAGCGCCAACAGGAAACGGGGCCTTATAACTCCGCCGTTTCTTAACCGAATCGCTTCAAATTTGCTGTACTCAGCGTTACCAGTACTTGGCGTTACCGTTGCCAGTACTAGGCGTTGCGCTAGTCCTATTTAAATAATGTCAGACGTATTAATTTAATGAAATACTCAGTTGTTTTTCAAAGTATTTTTGATGAAACACGAACAATAAACAAACAAACAAACAACAACAAAAAACTGTTGTACAAAAATAAACAGGCTGGTAAATAAAGGCCTCTCCTCACTAGCTGTGTAAATACTATTTTTGATTCTTTACCAAAAAACAAGAAAGATTGAAAATGAACAAACCAACCAGGCCGAAATTTAAAACAAAAATGAACATGAAACAAACGAAAAATCATTATAAAAAAAAAGCCCATGTTTGTAATTAAAACATTTTGAAGAAATCTGGGTACTTTTTTCTTTTGTTTCTGTTTATTAATGTCAGTCTTTCAGCGTGTTTGTTGAATCTGCGACTCTCTTTGACTCTGCCTTTTCCCTTTGCTTTCTATCATCTATCTTTCTGACTTATTAGCCCATTCTCATTAGCCCATTACTATAGAAATTGTTTTTTTAAGTGTTCAAGTGGTGTGTGTGTGTGTGTGTGTGTACGCGCGCGCACGCACACGTGTACCATGTGTACGCAAAATTAGACAACACGAACCTTTGAGTTATGACAGCAAGAGAGAGAGGGGGGGGGGGGAGAGAGACAGAAGAAGAAGAAGAAAGGAGAGGGAGAGAGAGAGAGAGAGAGAGAGAGAGAGAGAGAGAGAGAGAGAGAGAGAGAGAGGGAGGGAGAGAGAGAGAGAGAGAGAGAGAGAGAGAGAGAGAGAGAGAGAGAGAGAGAGAGAGAGAGTGTGTGTGTACAACAATGAACAATGAACAACTGCTTAATGACCAGGCCATCTGCCCATGTCATGAGGGAAGGGGTGTAACAATGGGAAAGATTCACATTCAAACAAATAAACAAAACAAACAAAATCAAGATAAGAACATAAAATATCACATTGTTTCATTACGAATTCTAAGTGCATCAGACAGGTGCATAGTAAAACTGGAGAGAGAGAGAGAGAGAGAGAGAGAGAGAGAGAGAGAGAGAGAGAGAGAGAGAGAGAGAGAGAGAGAGAGAGAGAGAGAGAGAGAGAGAGACAGACAGACAGACAGACAGACAGAGACAGAGACAGACAGACAGACAGGCAGAGAAGGGAGGGAGGGGACACGACTGAGCATGTTTTTATATGCAGTTTTCATTATAAAGATTCTTAAATTGACTCTCTCTCTCTCTCTCTCTCTCTCTCTCTCTCTCTCTCTCTCTCTCTCTCTCTCTCTCTCTCTCTCTCTCTCTCTCTCTCTCTCTCTCTCTCTGTGTGTGTGTGTGTGTGTCTCTCTCTCTTTCTTTCCCTCTCTCCCTCTCTCCCTCCCCCTCTCTATCAACATGTGTCCCTCTCTCTCCCTCCTCTCATCTGTGGCTCCGGACGTGTGTGTGTGTGTGTGTGTGTGTGTGTGTGTGTGTGTGTGTGTGTGTGTGTGTGTGTGTGTGCATGCGCGCGCGCGCATGCATTGCCTGCGTATTTTGAGAGGGAAAACAGCTTTACGCCATTTACTGATTTTTTAAAAAATTTCGTTCCCCAGCTAAAAAAAAGATTCAAGGGCTTTGCCGAATAAGCGCCATAGAAATGTTCTTCATAAACAAACAATATAAGAGACGCCCAATTTTATAATAAAATGTTGTTTTGTTTTTTCGCCGTTTGGTTGGGTTCTTTTTTTTAAAACGTTCTTCTGTCAAGTTTATGGAGGGAAAACACACACACACACACGCGCGCGCGCGCGCGCGCGCACACGCACACACACATACAAACACATACACACGCACACACACATACGCGTGTGCGTGTGTGTGTGTGCGTGTGTGCGTGCGTGGTGTGTGTGTGTGTGGTGTGTGTATATCTGTGTGTGTGTGTGTGTGTGTGTGTGTGTGTGTGTGTGTGTGTGTGTATGTGTGTGTGTGTGTGTGGTGTGTGTGTGTGTGTGTGTGTGTGAACATCCCTGCATCAGTAAGGCAATGCTGAGAAAATACATATTTTACAGACAAGGTATTTTTAGGTGATTTTTTGTATAGGTAACACCGTTTCGTTCACTGCTTTAAACCGATGCATTGTTTATCGTTGAAATAATCAGTTGTCTTTGTAATACTCAAATCGGATTCACTAGGACTGCGTTGATATAGCTTACTGTTTCGTAAAACTTACTCCACTATCCGCATCTAGAGTAGGCCTACCTATAAAACCATTTTGCACAGTTTCACTAAGATCGGTTTTGTGCTTTAACTTAGACGATGTGATATGGAACATGCTTTTGTTCATCAAGGGAGACAATTTGTTTTCAGCTAAAAGTTAGAGTTGTCGTTGAGTGGAGGTTTTACGTCCTCATGGCGGAAAGCCCTTAGGGACAAGTTGTTCTGGTGGTGGGTCGATGTGGAGATGTCCGCAAAGCGGCTGATGGTCATAAAATAAGTCGTAGTAGGAAATCTGTTTAACGTCCTCCGATCTGGAACAGACGCATAAATGGGACATTAGTAGATGTAAAGATGGTGGGAACAATACTGGAGGCACTGCCCGAAGGCAGTGCAACACCAGTAAAGTCCCGATTTATTAAAAAAAAAAGCAATACAGATAGTTTTGCTGGTCATAAAATAAAGAAAATTACCACGATTACGATCAAAACCTTTGTCGCGAGAGACAATTCAATTTCAATTAATTGAAGGGTTTTTTGTTTTGTTATTACTATGCACAAAACAAAGGTAACTGAGTTTGTATGTGAGTATGCATTTATCAAATAATGATTGTATACGATATTCCTTACCCTTCGTTCGTAGAAATGGCCAGAAAAAGACGAAGAACAAAAATGCACCCGAAATATTACGTTGGTTTTATAATTACTGTTTTGGAACGGTGAATGATTTAAAGACCCACCAGATCCATGAGTGAAAATCACGGGTTTCGCGTGTTTTCCCTCTCTCGCTGGTAAGAAATCTTATTTTGACCAGGTGTGACTCCCATGCAAATTCCCCCATATAATTATGAAAACGAGACATCGCTCTAAAGAACAGCCTCGATCGTGTATGAGGGAACTTGCATGTGTGTCACATCTACCCGGGAAAAAAAGCAAGGGAGTTAATCTTGCTGGGTCAGTGGGTCTTTAAAGACCCACCAGGTCACGTTATCAAAATCACGGTCACGTGTTTCCCTCTTATAGCTGGTAATAAATCTTGTTTTGACCAGGTTTGAGTCGCATGCAAATGTCCCCAAATTGAAAACGAAACATCATTTTAAAGAGCTGCCTCAATTTGAAGTTGGTGACATTTGTATGCGAGTCACAGCTACCCAGAGAAAAACACCAAGGGACTTAATCGTGGTGGGTCAGTGGGTCGTTAATAATATTTTGAGAATGTGTGTGTGTGTGTGTGTGTGTGTGCGTGCGTGTGTGCGTGTGTGTGTGTGTGCGTGTGCGTGTGTGTGTGCGTGTGCGTGTGTGCGTGTGTGTGCGTGCGTGCGTGCGTGTGTGTGTGTGTGTGTGCGTGCGTGCGTGTGTCATACACCCCCACCCCATCCCCGCCTTCCCAACACTGTTCTCCTGCATCCCTTTCTACCGCTCCTTCTCCTCCTACCCTCCTTCACAAATATCATCCGTTTTCCCTCCCTCCCCCCCCCCACCCCCCCCCCCCCCCCCCCCCTCCCCAAATCCACCACACTCCACCCCCAATCCCCAAACCCCTAAATTTCAAATGACAAAGATCGGGATGCGGAACTTCGACTTCAATAAAAGCAGACGACCATTTAACTCAGACAGATGCGATTGCGTAGATCATTTCATGCTGGCCAATTCCCTCCCTTCTTTCCTCCCTTCTTTCCTCCCTTCTGTTCCTCCTCCTCCTCCTCCTCCTCCTCCTCCTCTTCCTCTCCGTCTTTTTCCCCCCCCCCCCCCCCCCCCCCCCCCCACTCCCCTTCTTCTTCTTCTTCTTTCTTCTTCTTCTTCTTCTTCCAACTTAATTTCTATTTTCCCCCATTCGATCTTCATCCTTCCACAGCTAAACACAAAGTCGGCAATAATTTGGCCTCGTTCTCTCCCGATGCAAGACAATTTTCCCCTCGTTTACCGGATAATGGGCCACTAATGAAAGAGCTTGCGAAATGGGAAGTAATCGCGTTTAGGTCACGGGCCCGGGCCCGCCCGCAACGGGGCGACCACTCGTGTATAGGCGCAAATGAAGGGGTTGTTGGTTCCAATGGTTCCAGACAACGAGGGACGGCAGCAGAAACCATTCCAGAGCTTGGCTTCTGTCACCCTTAGGAGGAGGGCTCCTGAGCTGTCGCTCTCCTCTCCTCAGGTTGGTCGATTCTATGGAAATGCATCATCGTCAAAAACAGAAAGGATTTGCTTAACCCTTTCCCCGCCAGCCATTTTCCAGCCAAAAATACCATTAAAATTAACTGGGTGGAGAAACTTTTTATCTGCAGTATTGGGAATTCCTCTGTGACATGCATAACATTAGGCCTATCCTTACCTCCAAAAATTGAGTAAAAATAGGGTCTTCGGATAACAGTCCCTGATTTGATGCCTTTTAGTGACATGGGTGTTAAACCATTGTGGTGCATAAATGCAACATTGGCGGTGAAAGGGTTAAGTCAATTGCAGGGGGAAAAAGAAGTAAATTAGCCTACATAGTTGGCTTCCTTCTTCTGCTGTAAACTTGGAGGATACTGTTCTGTTCAGCAGAAGTTAAAGACCACTTCGTCATAAGCGGTGGTGTTTTGTTGAGCCATTGTTGTTTTGAAACTAATAAATAATAATAATAATAATAATAATAATAGTGCATTTATATAGCGCTTTACCTCAGATGAGCCCAAAGCGCTTTACAATCAATTATTCATCAACAGACAACAAAAACGACATTCAAGAGTGACACCAACCAGCAACAGCGCACATACAAAGCAATTCTCTCTCTCTCTCTAACACACACACACACACACGCGCGCGCGCGCGCGCACACAAACACAAAACACACACACACACACACACACACACACACACACACACACACACACACACACACACACATAAACACACACAATTATTGACGCCAACTCGTTCATACCCCATTCGGTAAGCCACAGCAACCGGGCCGCATGGACTGACCACATACACCAACACACATACACAAACACCCTCACACACAACGTACGCACGCAGACAGACACAAAGACACGCACACAGACACACACACACACATGCGTGCACACACAACCCACAAAACCAAAATGGGTAAAATAACAATTTGGGATTGTTCTTTAACTGTGACTGAAATACAGAATATGAAACGAGTTTGTTGATTCGTATCTGTGTTACGTGTCTTCGTTGTACACGTTTGCGAAAATAAATTGGTTATTAACATTTTTGAGGAGTGTGTAGCCGATGTTCTGTCTTTACTTTAATTGAAGACTTTTGGGGGGGGGGTCATATTCGCCGTTTATTTTGTTCTTTATTGGGGTTTGTTTGTTTGTTGTTTTTTGTTCATGTGTAAGCATGGCTTGTGTTCTTTGTTTGTTTGTTTGCAATCTTGTTTATTTGCTTCCTTTCTTTGATGATCTGTCTTTCTCTCAGCTAAGGAATTCAATTTGTTATTTTTAGGGGATTAACCCTTTCACCGCCAGCCATATTTAAGCCACATTTTCCAGTAAATTTACCTGGGTAGAGAACAAAATCCATCTGCAGTATTGGGGATTCTTCTGTGACTTATATAAAATAAGGTCTATCCTTACTTTCCAAAACTAAGACAATAGAGTCTTTGGATAATAGGCCCCAATTCGATGCCTTTTAGTGACATAGGTGTTAAATCACTGTGGTGCTAAAATGCGACTTTGGCGGTGAAAGGGTTAAGGTGGCCAGGCCTACTTTATAAAACAGCGCCAAATAGCTTTACCCTTCCATAGAAAATTTGAAAGAAAACGCAATTGTTACTGAATTACATCATGTTGTAATCCCTTTTATTCAATTTACTTTATTATTGACTTCCAAAACAAACGTGAGCAGTGTGTACGCTGTTTGTATTGCTAAAACTACGATTGGAAACCTTTTTGTTTGTGGCACAAGCCACAAACCTATAACTCACTTTGTCGGTCTGTCGGTCTTTTGGTCTGTCGGTCGGTCGGTCCAGAATTGTCGCACATATTGTAAAAGAGAAACAAATACTTGGGCATAAAGTAACATTTCAGTTGTCATATCTACAGTCCTTAGGTAATGAAAGAATTGCATACTGAACAGAGCACATGAATCTTCATTTTAAAGCGTACAAAATAATAAACATGCGTAATACAGACACTGCAACAGACACGACGAGTATGCGGTGCTTCTTTCGATGAGTATAAGTAGGATACATAGTTTTAAATGATATAAAAAGTTACGAAATGGTGCAGAGATAACATTCTGGTTTACAGATTAAAATTATTGAAAAGCCAGGGGAAGCGATTCAGTGCATGTAATGATTGGAGTGGTAAAAATAGACCGTTGCCATAAACGATTGCGAATCCGCGCCTGAGTAACAGGTAAAGAAACTTTTTCTTTTTAAATAAGTAATATTGTAGCGCAAGAATCAAGCTGTCGTTCAATGTAAAACACATCAGTTCGGCATTGACGATATACTGCAATCTTCATCTGAATTTTTAGTAACAGGTAGAGACCATACTTCACTCATACTCGAACTCCAATACGGTTTCAAGCTCAATGAGGCTGATAGAGATCCACCAGAATCAGTCAGTCCTCGTGTCAGTCACCACATTTGAAGCAATACCCCTATGTGCAGAAGTCACGCGATTAATTATAGATCTATTATGTAGCTGTGCAGTTCTCTGAATACCATCAACATGGCAGCACAATACCTACCCCATAATACTTTGAAGAAAAGAAACTGTGTATTTTATACACTGTAACATTATCGTAAATTGCCACATTGATTTTGAAATTAGGTCTTGTCAGTAAAGCCGGCGACAGACTATGTGACTGCCTCATATGACGCAATCACGTCGTGACGTAGATCAAATTTTGTTTCCCGCACAGAAGACGTCACAAGCCATCTGACTCGATCAGACTCGATCAGTGACATTTAGAACCCGCCCTATTCGGCCCTGTCACCTGACTGGGCCCGACTGAGTCAGACTGATCGAGTTAGATGGTATGCAAATGAGGTGAAACGTCACGACCTGATCGAGTCACATGAGGCATCCACATAGTCTGTCGCCGCCTTAAGACCGCATCCATCCTAAATGCTCTTTTCCCACGATTCCACTTTTAGATTCACACATTCACTTTCTTTATATTTTGCTTGATAATTTTATTTTATTTTATTGTTTTCTGTAGAAAAATAATAATGATAAGCAGGTAGCATGCACAACAATACATGAGTAGTTCATCTGTGTGTCTTTTTGGGAATCAATAATATATTAATCGATGCTGTAACTGCCCACAGATGTTGTTCTGGTTGACCATAGAAAAGCAGAGCTCTTTGGATCCGTTTTCTAAAGTGCGCCTGACCACTTTAATCTCTTAATATAATACAAATTGAATTCCTTGAATTCCTAGAGAGACAGACAAGCAAGGTCGCCCCAAGAAGAGACACAAGGATAATGGGCTGGGCTTCAGTTTCGTCAACTGGAAGCTGCTGCTGCTGAAGCCAACAGAACTAGTTGGCGTTCCCGGACAGGAGAGCAGTGGAGAGTTTGAAAGATGATCGTCGGCAGCGCCTGGCAACAGCACGAGAGCGGCGTCACAGAGCTGCATCATTTTGTCCCTGTCACAGCTGGTGTCCCATGCCCCCACCTGCAATCGCATGCGCGCTTCTGAGTTTGATCTTCGAAGCCACATTCGCATCCACCGACGAAGGCACTACGAGAATGTTGTCCTCGGATCCGAGGGACAACTATGATGATGTTCTGGTTGGCTGTTTGGTTGGTTGGTTGGTTTGTTGTTGTTATTTTGAATTTTTATATCTGTTTATTTGGTTAAGTACTGGATTGGTTACTTGGCTTGTTGGGTGATCAGTTGGTGGCTAGTTTACATCCAAAAAATATGTATTCAAATTAACATATATCGTCCTCGTTTGACGCTAATACGTTCCTATCGGATCCCCAACCAAAATCTCCGCTGCCTTACTCCCCCTGAAGCGACTCTTCAGCCGAAAAGCAGAGAGGAACTGGGGGAGAATGGGAGGGGGGGGGGGGTGTAAAGAAGAAGTTAGGGGGGCGGAGGTGGGGGGGGGGGGGGGGGTGAAGGGGGAAGGGAGGAGGTGTCAGGCTGGATAGAGGCTATGGGGGAATAATAAGGAAGAAGGCTGAGAGAGGAGGGCAGAAGAGCGGCGGAGGAAGACGGGAGTGTATGAAAAAGAGGAAGCAAACTTTGCGGTTATTGAATTATGAAGACACGAGGCATAAACCGCCAGGGGGGGCGGTGGGGGGGGGGGGGGGGGGAGAGAAACAAAGGGAGGATGGAGGAGGGAGAGAAGAGCCCTCCTCGCCCGTCGGCGGCCGTTTAGTCCAGGGAGAATAGGGGGAGAATAGGGGTGTAATCAAGAAATCTCTTCTTCCAATCGTCTGCCTCGGTTGGCCATTCTTTGGGGCAAATGCGCCAAATCTCCGTATAAATATTGTGGACTACGAGAATTCCATTGGCTCAATCAGCCTAACGAGGCAATGACATGGGCGCCCCTCTTGAAGAGAGACACAGATGAGAGAGAGAGAGAGAGAGAGAGAGAGAGAGAGAGAGAGAGAGAGAGAGAGAGAGAGAGAGAGAGAGAGAGAGAGAGAGAGAGAGAGAGAGAACATAATAAGGGGGGGTGGGGGAGGGGAGGGGTGTTGAAAATAAGGAGACATGGACGGAAGTGGTGATGGTGGTGTGGGGGGGG
>CM065685.1:46415735-46418235 GCA_017654935.2 Phymorhynchus buccinoides | reverse complement strand
CACACACGCACACACACACACACACTTGAGACACACACACACACACACACACACACACACACACACACACACACACACACACACGCACACACACACACACACACACACAAGCGCGCGCGCTTGGACTTCATTTATCCCATGCTACAGGGCCTAATGTAGGCCTAATAACTACTCTGGTCTGTTTGACTTCCATTGGCTATATTTGGTGTAGTTGTTCTTGCTTTTTGTTTCTTCTTTTTCTTCCTCTTCTTCTTCTTCTTCTTCTTCTTCTTCTTCTTCTTCTTCTTCTTCTTCTTCTTCTTTTTCTTCCTCTTCTTCTTCTTCTTCTTCTTCTTCTTCTTCTTCTTCTTCTTCTTCTTCTTCTTCTTCTTCTTCTTCTTCTTCTTCTTCTTCTTCTTTCTTCTTCTTCTTCTTCTTCTTCTTCTTCTTCTTTTTTCTTCTTCTTCTTCTTCTTCTTTTTCTTTCTTCTTCTTCTTCTTCTTCTTCTTCTTCTTCTTCTTCTTCTTTCTTCTTGTGAATTGTAGGCGGGTAGTGGGGTGGAGTGGTTTGGCGTGGAGGGTAGGGGTAGTGATCAACCTATTTTTTCAACAGTTTTTCTTTTCTCTCTCTCTTCCCCACTCTCTCTCTCTCTCCCTCCTGCTCGCTCTCTCTCTCTCTCTCTCTCTCTCTCTCTCTCTCTCTCTCTCTCTCTCTCTCTCTCTCTCTCTCTCTCTCTCTCTCTCTCTCTCTCTCTCTCTCTCTCTCTCTCTCTCTCTCTCTCATTTAAAAAAAAAAGGGATTTCAGGTCTAAACGCAGCTTTCCCAACATTTTTAATCCCCGAGCCGAAGGTTCGGGGAGCTATTGTTTTTGTCTGATCCGTCCGTCCGGTGTCCGTCCGGTGTCCGTCCGGTGTCCGTCCGTCCGTCCGGCGTGCCTCCGTCCAGCTATTCGTCCGTTTTCCTCAAACACTATTCAGTCTATCATCATCAAATGTGTTATACTAGTTCGCCAAGATGCAAGCTATCCATTGATGTATTTAGTTTTACATTACGGTCAAGGTCGCGCCAGTTACGGGGTTCAAACCCCCAAAACACATAATCGCTAATATCTCGCGAAGTTTTGCATGTATTTTAATGCAGTTGTTTTCACAACATTTCTTAACCCTTTCACCGCCAATGTCGCATTTTAGCACCACAATGGTTTAACACCCATGTCACTAAAAAACATTCAGTTCAGACCTGTTATCCAAAGTTCCCATTTTCTTAATTTTGGGAGGTAAGGATAGGCCTAATGTCATATGTCACCGAGGAATTCGCAATATTGCAGAAATATTTGTTTCTCTACCCAGTTAAGCTTAATGGTATTTTGGGGCTGAAAAATGGCTGGCGGCGAAAGGGTTAATGAATGGTCTATAACACACAGGTGTCATGAATTTTTCTGTGCGCGCGTGTGCGCATGATCGCGCGCGCTCAAATCACGGGTCCGAACCCCAAGGCTATATATAAAAAAAACTATTCAGAAACGTGCTGTGTTGATGCGTTTTTATGTAGTTACGTGCTGTTTTGATGCGTTTTTATGTATGTGCACAGCCGACACATTCCGATTTCCGAGTAGCTCGGCGATGCTGCGAGGGAACTTCGCTACCGCTCGACGTTGCACTTGTAAATCCTTGCCACAGTATGCAAATATGTAGGCCTATGTGAAGGATGAATATTCTCGTGCTAATCTAATAATCAAAATCTGTTTTCAAATGCATTAGGGTTTGAGAACTATTGTTCGCAGTAATGACTCAGTTACAGTCGCATCAGAAGGTGGCATTGTGTTCATGCATAAAACAAAAATGAAGAAGAATGATGAAAGAAGAAATTCGAGAAAATAGCCAAACTGGAAGAAGAAAATAAAACAAAAATAAAATAGCAAAAGTACAAGATAATGATGCACGAATTGAGTAGATGTAACAAGGTGGGGGTGGGGGGTGGGGGGGGGGGGGGGGGGAAGGAAGAAATGAAAACGAAGATACTGAAGAAGCACGAGACATATAGAACAAGGATAAAAAAAAAAAAAGCATCAGTAAAAAGTATAGGAAGGAAAGCAATAAAAAGAAAAGAAAAAAGTTCACAACGAATAAAAAGCTAAGAAAAGAGAAAATGAACGAACCGAAATCGAAAGAAGAAGAAAATGTAAAACATTTAAAAAAATACCAAAGAAAGACAGAAAGTAAAACCAAGATTGAAAACAATTTGAAGATAGCGAGATGCTAAGACGGAAAAAAAGGGGATAGAACTAAACAAGGAAAGGGTAGGCTAGGGGGGGACGGGGGTGTTAATATGATAGGAGTGGAAGGAGTGAAGGGGAAAGGATGGAAGCATAGGTTGGGGGGGGGGGGGGGGGTGTAGTAGTGGGAACTGGCGATGAGGAAGCAAGAACCAGTTGACTTGTCCTCCGAGTTGCCTGCTCGCTCAGGCTTGAGAAGCAGAGGAGAAGGCGAAGCTTCCAAGATGAAGCATCAAGCCTTGCTGG
>CM065685.1:46393235-46410735 GCA_017654935.2 Phymorhynchus buccinoides | reverse complement strand
TCAAGGTCTGTGTACACGTTAACATTATTCACAAAATATCACTATTTCCCCATGGCAACACAGCGAGTTGTAAGTCATGTCAAGGTCTGTGTACACGTTAACATTATTCACAAAATATCACTATTTCCCCATGGCAACACAGTGGAGTTGTAAGTCACGCCATTTTCAAGGTCTGTGTACACGTTAATATTATTCACAAAATATTTCTATTTCCCCATGGCAACACAGTGAGTTGTAAGTCACGTTAAGGTCTGTGTACACGTTAACATTATTCACAACATATTTCTATTTCCCCATGGCAACACAGCGAGTTTGTAAGTCATGTTTAAGGAGTGTACACGTTAACATTATTCACAAAATATCACTATTTCCCCATGGCAACACAGCGAGTTGTAAGTCACGTCAAGGTCTGTGTACACGTTAACATTATTCACAAAATATCACTATTTCCCCATGGCAACACAGCGAGTTGTAAGTCACGTTAAGGTCTGTGTACACGTTAACATTATTCACAAAATATTTCTATTTCCCCATGGCAACACAGCGAGTTGTAAGTCACGTTAAGGTCTGTGTACACGTTAACATTATTCACAAAATATCACTATTTCCCCATGGCAACACAGCGAGTTGTAAGTCACGTTAAGGTCTGTGTACACGTTAAAATTATTCACAAAATATTTCTATTTCCCCAAGGCAACGCAGTGAGTTGTAAGTCACGTTAAGGTCTGTGTACACGTTAAACATTATTCATAAAATATTTCTAGTATTTCCCTAAAGCAACGCCCAAGGCAACAAGTGAGTTGTAAGTCATATTATGAGTGGTGTAGCACTGTATTGATATGGGGAAACACATATATGATGTGAATATTGTTATAAAGAAGTTAAGGACCACTTGCAGCGAAAATTCCAGACACCGTTTTGAGTGCTTAATTAACCTGACATGTATGCAATTTTCTGGTGCTGTAACTCTCAAGCAATGCACAAAACATCCCGCACAACACCACAAATTCAGACAAACTTTCCCTAACAACCGTTTTCTCATAAAATGTTATAATTATGACCAAGAGTTAGTGCATTTAGTTTTTATTTGTTATCTTTCGGTCTTTGTCTTTGTGTTTGTTTCAATACTTAGAATATATGTGTTTCCTCGTACAACAACTTCCCGAAGAAGATTCCTTATAAAAAAAATAATAAGGTGACCAAGAACGCGTGAGGAACTCCATTTTTAGAATAACCTTACAGTCTTTTATGGCTGCGTTTGTTTAAAGTAGTTAGAAGTTCCTTCATATTATTGAAGAACCAATGAACTCAGGATGAAGTTTCCTTGACAACTGTTTACCCGTTTCTGTTAAAGACCCCCCACGTCACGTATCACATTCCCTCTTCTGCTTGGAAGATTTCTTTGCCTTACTAAGCTATAAGAGGGAAAACACGTGAAAACCGTGATTTTGACAAGTGAAGTGCGGGGTCTTTAACTGGGTTTTTTACTCACAATAACCTATGGAGTCTCAATCTATTGGGTATATTCTGTGACGTATGTTGTTCGGTCTTTCCTTCCTTTAATGCCGGCTAACGAAGAGAGGTGCTGAAGCCCATATTTGTTTTAGCCAATGAAATGCAACTCCATTGCTTGACCTACTTTGTTCAGCCAATCATAATACATGTAAAAACTGATCAGTACGAACCTTTTCCTCTGTAGACAGGTGGTTGACATATACTGTTGTCTGGTGTTTTTGTGTGTGTTTTTAATGAAGTGTACATTTTATTCAACCCCTTCACTGCCCCATGACGGATATTTCCGTCATTCTTTCTAGTAGGATTGTCCCACTGAAAGCCTCCATACAGGGATGTACCGCTGAGTTCATATCTTTAATCATTTGGAATGGCTAGTTTGTCCAGATATATTTTAAAGTAGCACAGTTTAGGCATACTTAAAATATTTTATGCTAGATTATTTATTTATTTGATTAAGTATGCCCTCTCTGAATTCAAAATGGCCATGGCAGTCAAGCTTCTATGAGAGAGAGAGAGAGAGAGAGAGAGAGAGAGAGAGAGAGAGAGAAGGGGCTGAGACTTGGAGAGAGAGAGCGAGAGAGAGAGAGAGACCATCGTTCGATGGTGTCCTTGATGGTCACAGAAATTACCAACTACTCTAAAAAAAAAAATAATGGAGTATATGTCTGAACGAAATCGCTAAAGGGCTTTGCAGACATTCTCCTGCTTCCTTCATCCAATGGAACACGTGGGAATCTGTTTGACGTCCTCCGGTCTGGAACAGACGCATATGGGACATTAGTAGATATAAAGATGGTGGGAACGATCCTGGAGGCAATGCCCGGTCGGAGGCATTGCAACACCAGTAAAGTCCCGATTTTTAGCAATACAGATATGTACATAAAACACACCAACTTCCGACTACCGCACCAGACCAGCTTGTCCCTAAATAAGGGCTTATGATGACGTAAAACTTTCCATCACCATCAGTCCTCGTGACCTACCCCTTTCAGCCAATGAAAATGCAGCTTCCTATTTTAACGAGTTTCCTGTACGGAGGCAACAGGGTTACTGTGTTTGCAACACCATCTAATCAAATTCCGGTCCATCTTTGAATAGTCTCTGTTGAAAAATAAATTGTTTTCGAGTGACTCGATTAGAATGCAAATGAATAGGCTTCATCACGACATTGTGACGTCAATCAACAGAACTGTTTAGCTTCCTGAATTTTTTTAGGAAATTTCTCGAATGATGTTACATTGTATTTTGTATTCCCTACCCACCCCCCACCACCGCCCCAACACCACCCCCTCCATTTTTTCCCTCGACCCCACCCCGAATGAAAATCTGCATAACGTCCTCCGGTCTGGAACAGACACATATGGGACATTAGTAGATATCAAGATGGTGGGAACGATCCTGGAGGCAATGCCCGGTCGGAGGCAGTGCAACACCAGTAATGTCCCGATTTTGTAACAATACAGATATGTACATAAAACACACCAACTTCCGACTACCGCACCAGACCAGCTTGTCCCTAAATAAGGGCTTATGATGACGTAAAACTGTCCTTCACCCTCAGTCCTCGTGACCTACCCCTTTCAGCCAATGAAAATGCAGCTTCCTATTTTAACGAGTTTCCTGTACGGAGGCAACAGGGTTACTGTGCTTGCAACACCATCTAATCAAATTCCGGTCCATCTTTGAATATTCTCTGTTGAAAAATTAATATTTTGTTGTTGTTGGAATGACTCGATTAGAATGCAATCTATATAATATGCTTCATTACGTCATTGTGACGTCAATCAACAAAACTGTTTAGCTTCCTGCATTTCAGGAAATGTATCGAATGGTATTACATTGTATTCCTAACCCAACCTCCCCCCCTTCCCCCCTCCATTTTTCTCCCTCGATCCCACCCCGAATTAAAATCTGCTTAACGGCCTCCGGTCTGGAACAGACACACATTAGTAGATATAAAGATGGTGGGGACGATCCTGGAGACAATGCCCGAAGGCAGTGCAACACCAGGAAAGTCCCGAATGTTTTAACAATACAGATGTGTAAACCTCACACTAATACCACCGCCAAATGACCACATATTAGAGAGGAGATAGGAGCTGGGGGAGGTGTGTGTGTGTGTGTGTGTGCGTGCGTGCGCGCGCGCGCGCGTGTGTGTGTGTGTGTGTGTGTGTGTGTGTGTGTGTGTGTGTGTGTGCGTGTGTGTGGTGGCGCGAGGTGCGTGCATGGATGGAATGACTCGGCGATGGACGGACAGATATTAGGAGCACGTACGTATGGATGGATAATTGATGGATGGATTCAGGGCGTACATGTTCACGCGCGTACTTATAAAAGAAATACTTTCATCCATGAACACATACACAAACACGCACACGCACGCGCACACGCACGCACGCACACACACACACACACACACACACACACACACACACACACACACACACACATCCGAAGCAAGACAAACAAAATCTCAGCATCAAAACAACTTTTATTCATAAGAACGGGAACGCACAACCACTGGGGCAAAAACACACAAATCTGGCATGCAAAAGAAAAAACCCGGCAACAACAAAACAATAACAGCAACATCAAAAAACAGTAGCAACGACAATAATACTAACCCACCATTCATACAAAGCATTTAATTTCATGTCTACATTCGAATACTTCATAATTATGATTCTACACAACTGATTGAAACACACACTCACTCTCTCACTCTCTCTCTCTCTCTCTCTCTCTCTCTCTCTCTCTCTCTCTCTCTCTCTCTCTCTCTCTCTCTCTCTCTCTCTCTCCTCTCTCTCTCCCTCCTCCCTCCCTCTCTCTCTCTCTCTTCTCTCTCTCTCTCTCTCTCTCTCTCTCTCTCTCTCTCCGATTTATTTATACAAAGCTTTACGTTTGCGATCAGTTATGATATCATGAGATACATTAATTTGTTAATATTATTATGATCAGTGGTATATGATGTTTTGTTTATCCTGTACCCCCTTCATGAGGGGCAAAGGCCTAAATGAATAAATCATTGTCATTGTCATTGTCATTGTCTCTCTCTCTCTCTCTCTCTCTCTCTCTCTCTCTCTTCTCTCTCTCTCTCTCTCTCTCTCTCTCTCTCTCTCTCTCTCCCCTCATGCTGGAATCTAATGATATCGTTTTGGAATGTTGTCTGCCCCTCTGAATCAAGTGACAGTAAGTGCTTATTTTGGTTTGAGAAGCAAGAAAAGAAAAACAACAACAACACAGTCATGCTACCCGAAGAACGCACCCCAGGTTTCAAGGTTTTGTTCTCAACCTTTACTGAGGGGAACGCGTGGACCACAAACGACACGCTGACGTCATCGCACGTGGTTCGCAATACCTGGGAATCGGAGTTGGCAATAAGCGCGCATCGCTCATATGAGCGCGCTCATAAGCGCACATTTGCATGCTCACAAGAGCGCATCCCTTCTGCCGATAAGAGCGCATGTAGGCCGCTGATGGCCAACTCCGATTTGTATCATTGCAATTCTGCGTACCCAGGTATTCCTTGTTTTTCAGATAGGATAGGGTTAGGGATATTTAGGGATATGTTTAGGGATAGGGTTAGGGTTAAGAATAGGGTTAGGGATAGGGTTATGGATAGGTTTAGTCCTAGTCCACCCGTCTCAAAAACAATTTCGATGGAATTTATTTTAGTTTTGTTTTATATTAAACAAATTTTAGAATAAACATTCGTGAAATTAGTTACATACGTGACAATCTGTGTATGTCTGTATATGTGTGTTAGCAAACCTCGATGATAAAAACTGAATGCGCTCATTTAGGACAGAAGCGATGCGCTCAATTACGACAGAGTGGATGCGCTCATTTCGGACTACATGCATGCGCTCATATGAGCCGGAAAAAGTCGATGCGCGTTTATCGACAATAGAAAAATGCGCGCTTATCGTATGCAGCCCTGGGAATGAGGCGTTATACTACTCCTTGCCGAGACGAAAGGCGATAATTTTAGGGCCGAACTGCCGATGCCCCCTGGTGACAAGTCAGGAGCAGATAATCTTCTGTGGCTACATACCACTAGTTCCTGACAGGCAAGGGCGATAATCTTAAGTAGGTGGCGTTCGCATTTGAGGTCGCGAGACAGGAGCAGTTAATTTTCGGTATAAAGCTCTGCGTCGGCTTCTTTTGTAACTACCTGGGCTGACGACACCTGGATCTAGTTTCTCTAAATAACGGTCGCCGCGCGAGTAACGCTTACGCCAAACGGGGCCTAAGAAACACTTTAGAACACGTTTGCGGAAGAATATTACAAGCTCTTGTCTGATTGGTTAAAAAAAAAAAAATTAACTAAACTTTAATGGACCAATCAACAACATGAAACGTATTCACCCCCTACTAATTCCGGATAGTTCGCCGCTTGCTCGGTGTTTGGCAAGAACAAACCGTCACGCGAACTATCGGCAAACGAAGGGTGTTTCTTAGACCGTTTTTTGCTGATTTTAGCGAGCGCAACGTAACGTTAGCCCTTGTGAAACGGACCCCTGCACGGCTGATGGGGAATCCCCCGGTGAAACTCGTGAATAACGATATGGGACAATCATTGTTAAAAAAAAAAAAAGAAAGAAGGAAAGAAAATCTAGACACTTTGTTACAGTGGGTTCCATGATGAATGTCTCATTTGGTCGGCATGTTGTTTTGTTGTTCGTTTCGATTCTGTTGTTGTTTATTGGAAAGAGTGAGGTGTCATGGCTGCCGGATGAACAACCTTGTGTGTGCTGTGGGTGTTTTTTTTCTTGTTATTCGGACATTTTGTGGACATTATGTTGTGAATGTTTGTTGTGAAGATCTGCCCAGCAGCTGTGTGTTTCATTTGGAGTATGGAATGTGCAATTATTTTTCGGGTATAGAGTATGATCAGCTATGAAAAGTTGGAAATCGACAGATTACAAAGAAAGTGGGACACTTTTCTTCTTCTTTTTTTGCTGCATCGTGTGTGTAGACGTTTATTTCAAAATATGCGTGCAACACAACAAGCTTCGTCGATGCGTGCGTGACCTACTGTGCTAGTTTGAGCTATTTACGTATGCTATCATGAAAACGTCGAATCATGTTGAATAGAACTGGACCTGCAAGTTTTGGATGTTTGGATATGTAGGTCAACAGTGTTTACATCTATCGTTCCTATCGTGTTTACTATTGTCATCTATCGATACAGACATTTATCATTTCAATGTGTTTGATTATGCCAGAGGCATGTCTGCTAAATGTGTTGCCCAATCGCCTCTCTTTTTAGACAGCCAAGAGAAAAGACTGAAGGATGGAACTTTAGAAGAAGATTTGGATGCTACAACAATCAACGAGGAATTTCTGTCAAGTACTGTCATAAATAGCGAAGAGAATAGTGCGGTTTCCGATGTTCAGACAATGGCAGGCAGTGAAGTCAATCAAGACCTGACACAAAAAAGAACTGGGGGCATTGCTGACTAAACCTGACATCATCGAAGTGGATATCGAAAGTATGTGCTGCGCATTTCATCGAGCACATAAAGACATCGATGAGAGACATGAAAGAGCAGATTGTAGCGCAGAATCAGGAGATTGCGGCCCAGAATAGGGAAACTGCCTCGCGCAAGGAAACGGTCGATGACCTCAGGCAGTATAGCCGTCGGAACTCGTTCCGTTTGAGTGGTATCCCGGAGAACCCTGACGAGAACACGGATGGTGCCGTGAAGACAGTGGCAAAGTCAATAGGGCATTTGCCGTGTGCCGGCGACCTTGAATTTCACTCAGTTGAATTTAGAGAGTTGAATTAGAAATGTCAGCGTAGCTCGGGCAGAACGAGCGCGGGCAAATTAGTAGTCTAGTATAGAGAACGAACACTCGTGGCAAATGCTCTGTTGCACCAGTGAGCAGACGATCGATCGGTCTCATCGGGTGGGACCAAGGCCCACTGGTGGCAGTGGCCCGTGACCTAGCCTTGTCAGAATGTGTTCAATCCCCATGAAGAAGGCTGTTATGACCAAGAAGAGGCAGCTGGCTGAGGCTGACCCCCAAAAAGATGTGGCCTGGGCTTCAGTGGCCGTCAACACCTGCCTCTTCTGCTTCATCCGGTTACCGGTCCTCACAGTCGCGTCTACGGCTACGGCTTTACATCAATTACGACATGCTGACTAAAACAAAAACAGGGCCGAAATCGCTGCCGTAGCCCGCGAGAAGAAGAGGAAGAAGATCATCGAGAACACCTGGGTCAGGGACGGGGTCATCTTCGTTCTTGCTAAAGGTCACGTGCACCGAATCACTACAAGGCAGGGAGGGCACCGATGCGTTCTGATATGCATTTCTGATATCTGTGTGTGTGTGTGTGCGTGTGCGTGTGCGTGTGCGTGCGTGCGTGCGTGTGCGTGCGTGTGTGTGTGTGTGTGTGTGTGTGTGTGTGTGTGTGTGTGTGTGTGTGTGTGTATGCCTGACCGTTAGATTTGAAGGGGGGGGGGGGTGGGGGAAGCGCGATCGAACATCCAAAGTTGAAAGTCTTTCACCAATTCTACCATTGAAATGAGAATTGTGATATACATTGGGTCTTCGTAAAGAATCCTGAAGTCGACAAATGGGTACAAGTATTATATTATGAAAGAGTTCTTGCATTGCACCATCCCTTCACATTAGCAATTTAATACTCGTGGACATTTTTCAATTTAATACTCGTGGACATTTTTTTAAATATATTACTTATAAAAGTACATACAACAATATTGGACTCACGGTCATTCATTCATATTCGCAAAACTAAAACGCACATCATAATTTAAGAAAAATGAAATCAATATTTTATCACTCAAACTTTTCATGTCAGGTTAATCAAGACTCACAACCACAACAGGGAAACACGTTTTTTTCTTCTTCTTCTTCTTCTTCTTTTCTTCTTCTGCGTTCCCAGGTCATATGGTCATAATGGGTAAGGTACGGATGTGTCCGGTTTTTAGTTTTCACTAGTCTCCCCGCTGCGTACCGCCAACACATTCCGATTTCGGAGGAGCTCAAGGAAAACAAATTATTTGGAAGATTGTTTGTAAAAGGCGGGAGAATGGGCCAATAAGTCAGAAAGATAGTAGATGGCAAAAAGCAAAGGGAAAAGGCAGAGTCAAAGAGAGTGGCAAATTAGAGGAAGTTACAAGCACAGAACTTCCAGAAGGTGGGGGAACTATTTGTACAAAGACACCTCCCCGGTATCCCCACGGGGCGAGACTCGTGGAGGGGTCAGGGTCATCCAGCTCCCCGTATGGTGGCACGAGACATCCACCCACTGCCCCATTTTTCTCTTTTAAATATTAAGCAAATGCAAAAGTTGGTAGAGAGAGAGAGAGAGAGAGAGAGAGAGAGAGAGAGTGTGTGTGCGTACGTGCGTACGTGCGTGCGTGCGTGCGTGTGTGTGTGTGTGTGTGTGTGTGTGTGTGTGTGTGTGTGTGTGTGGGTTTGAACACATCATTCGTGACCCCACCGAATTCAATAATCACAATATGCCAATTTTTCGTCCATTTGAAATCGAATGATTTTTTAAAATGTCTTTTTTTTCTATTTTGGACTTTTGAAACGTGATTAATTCAACACATCAAACCAATATTAATGATAAAAAAACACTTATGTTTTTACATCACCTGATAAAATAACAAAATTTACAAATCTAAAACAATTTAATTATTAATCTTTCAGGTTATCTATGACCACATCCCATCATCACCATTTTTCTCTAACACAAAATAACCCACCCACCACCAGCACTTTTCAACTCCTGATATCCAAAATACTAACCCGGAGAACACAAAGTCATGGCTCATTCCATCCACCCACAAATTATTTATGCTTCCACAGTAACAAATTCATTTCACACGACCACTTTAAAACGCTTCGCCAACCACCCCCACCCCCAAAAAACCCATCTAACAACAACTGTGTATAGAGAGATCAATTGTCAGCTTTGAACATACAAAAACCAGTCTGCTACAGCAAACTGTCCTAAAAAAGTTTTATCATGGTGAGAGAGTGCGGATATATCTTGAGCAAGGCAATTCCAGCTGGTAGTATTCGCATTAATGTTTTTCCCCAGTGTATTATTCACACTTTCGTGTCTTTACAACCGGACCGAAAAACGCATGGGAACCCAAGAAAACCATGTGAACATTACCATCCAGCCCTATATTTCTACAATACTTGCTGTCGCCTCTGCTATCCGCTAGCAACACATTTGCCATAGAGTACTTTCAGCTCTCTTTATTTCTTCTACCATCTGGCATACTCTGGAATCATAGCAAGCTTCAATGACTACCGTTTTCACGCTCGTTCGAATCCGAACCTGGCGAGCCCGTGGAAGTCTTCCGAGAAGAGTCCGAGATCACCGTCAAAGGCTGGGGAGCCAGGCTGTGCTCTTTGGCCTTCTGGCGAAGGGCGTCAATACTGCTGCTCCTCCTCGCTCCAGCATCTGCGCCGCTGTCCTCCGGCGGAGACCGACCTCGACCCTGCTCTATCAACGAACGATAGCCAGCTGCCGCCGCCGCCGCTGCCGCTGCTGCTGCTACTGCTGATGCTGACGTCGACGGGTTGGTAAGGTTCAGGGGGTGGTAGTTCAACCCGGGAGGACTCTGTCCAGGCAACAGGAACCCTAAGCTAGGGTGGAACGCTCCCCCTGGGAAATGACTCCCGGCGGAAGAGGCGGCGTTTCCTGGAGGGTTGCCCAGAAAGAAAGGCATGCCATGGAAGGGGAGGGAGGATCCCGGCGGGAAGCGAGCTCCCATGGGCTGCAAGGCAGGTGAGGAAGAGGGGTGGGGGTGGGGGTGGTGGTGGGCGAGGGGCAGGCCCGGGGAGAGGCCTCCCATGTTGACCATGCGGGCGTAGGTCAGAGGGTCCAGGGGGGAGAGGTTGGGGAAGGACATGGCGGGGCGGATGAGGGAGGAGAAGTCTGGGAAGCCCGGAGGAGAGTCGCTGCCCATGCCGTCCTGGCCCAGAGTCTTCTCCCGCTTCCGCCACTTGGCTCTGCGGTTCTGGAACCACACCTGTTGATAGCACACAGCACATGAAGTTACTGAGAATGAACGACATCAGTGCGACGATAACAATGGTGACGATGGTTATGATATGGTTGATGATGATGATGATGATGATGATGATGATGATGGTGGTGGTGGTGATGATGATGATGATGATGATGATGGTGGTGGTGGTGGTAGTGATGATGATAATGATGTTGTTGTTGTCGATGGTGATGATGATGAATTGATGATGATTATGAAAACAAGATGGAATCAAAAGAGAAGAAAGATGGAGAGATAGGTGGAAAAGGAGGACAAGACGAAGATACCAAATTTGCTCTGTGCCTTTCTTCGTATGGGGTTCAGTAACAAGCACGGAGACATACTGTGTTTTTTATCTTTATTATGCAGAGTATAGATTATTTGATTTATTATTAAAAAACTAGAATTATTTCATTGTTGATGTTTTTTCTACAGGCATTTGAACAATAACATTTAGGGAAATTTTTCTCAGTACAACAACAATTTTCCAAAATTTCCTATTGACTAAATTGATTTTTTTTAAACTTTGACATAGATTATAATACGAACTAGGTTGTAGTATTAGTCAAATTTTATTGAAAGTTGTAAGTCACTTCAGTGTATGAAATAAATCCAGTTTTCAGAAGACCTGATTTTACTCAAAAATTGATGACGATGGTTATGATATGGTTGATAATGATGATGATGATGATGATGATGATGATGATGATGATGATGGTGGTGGTGGTGGTGGTGGTGGTGATGATGATGATGATGATGATGATGATGATGATGATGATGATGATGATGATGGTGGTGATGATGATGGTGGTGGTGGTAGTGATGATGATAATGATGTTGTTGTCGATGATGATGATGATGAATTGATGATGATTATGAAAACAAGATGGAATCAAAAGAGAAGAAAGATGGAGAGATAGGTGGAAAATTGGACCATGAATTACAAGAAAAGTAATCACATTTGGACCATGAATTACAAGAAAAGTAGCACGGTGACCCCATTTTTTTCTTCCAGTTTTGACCTTAGGAGTATGTGTAGATTCTATGACAAAAATCTTAATCATTTGTCATCGTGGGAAGTAAATGGCGCGTATCCCCTTAAGCTTCTGTCTGTCTCTCAGTCTGTCCGTCTATCTGTATGTCTCTGCCTCTCTCTGTCCTCTTTGCCTGTCTGTCCGTCTCTGTCTGTCTGTGTGTCTCTCTCTCTCTCTCTTTCTCTCTCTCTCTCTCTCTCTCTCTCTCTCTCTCTCTCTCTCTCTCTCTCTCTCTCTCTCTCTCTCTCTCTCTCTCTCTCCCCCCTCTCTCTCGCTCGCTCGCTCGGTCATCTCTCTCGTCACAAAAAAGCAGCAAACGACCTCACAACCCCCCCTAACAGAAAAGGAAAACATCGTAAACGGAACGATACTCTACAGTATGATTAAATCCCATCTTTTTCAACAACAACCCCCCCCCTCTCCATCCCCCACAATCCCCACAAACCCGTCCACCCTCTCTTGGCGTTTTTGTTTTCGCCAATCACGTTGGGAAAGCAAAGAAATTGGCAGAAACCCGTTTACTATAAGTGGCAATTACAAAAAAAGGGGAGGGGGGGGGGGGGGGGGGGGGGGGGAGAGGGGGCGAGAACGAATGGGCCTGCAGCCAGTGGCTTCATTCAATTGCTGCCAATTCCAGCCTGCTATTCTATTGACAAATGCCAGAGTTTCTGTGTCTTGCCTGTCCGAGTCCACCCCCTTCTCTTATGTTGCCCCTCCCTCTTCTTGTTTTTAATGTATAGAACTGTAGGGTTTACAGGGGACAGAAGCGTTTATGGTTGTCCGTTCGTTGTCAAAAGTGTATAATATTCATATATCCATCATGATGCTTTGTATATCATTGTATATTGATAGTGATATTATTACCAAAGGTCATGGTTGAGTGTATCCACCCCTCTTCCTTCGTGGACCTCCTTCATTCCTGTATAACTGAGGAATGACAGGAACAGGAAAGCTTATGGGTATCTATCATTCATTGTCTAAAGCGAATAAAGAGTGATGTTTTACATGGTGTGAGGTTCTATCAGAAGAACGATAAGAAGAAGAGGAAGAGGAGGGACAAAAAAAAAGAAGGAGGATGAGGACGAGGACGAGGACGAGGAGGGGAAAGAAGCTGAAGTGCTGAAGAGGAGGACCAAGAGGAACAAGAGCAAGAAGAATGTGGTACGTACAACATAACTAATGCAGTAGCTTTTCTCCTGGTGAGAGTAGAGTAACGCAGTTTCAACCGAAGGGGGGAAAGACTGCTTGCTATACCACTGCCATTATCAAGTAGTACATTCGTTTGGATAAAATAGACCTCACAACAGCACACAAACTTGGTGGGAATAAGAACAACTTATTTTGCCCCAACTCCAACCCCAACCTCGCAGGTAGGCCTACATACCAGTCGTGCAAGATAGCACTGCTTAAAGATCCACCAGATCACGTGTCAAAATCACGGGTTTCACGTGTTTTCACTCTTATAGCTGGTACAAAATCTTGTTTTGACCAGGTTTTACTCCCATACAAATGCCCCCAAATTGAAAACGAAACATCAGTTTAAAGAGCAGCCTCAATTTCAAGTTTGGGGCATTTTTATATGGGTCACAGCTACCCAGAAAAAAACCCAAGGGACTTAATCGTGGTGGGTCAGTGTATCTTTAAGTATCAGATTTATGTCAACCCCCCTCTCTCCATTTCTCTCTCAATTCAGCGAGTGCTGAGGCCAGAACTAGAAGGATTGAGGAAGAAGACTCATCTGTTTCATTTCCCATCAGTTGCAGTAAATCGGATCTTGTAACAGTAACCCCACTGCGCGTGGTCAAAAGGACAGTAGGAATTCCCTGGAAGCTGTTTGTGGTCCACAGATCAGAGGGGGGGGGGGGGGGGGGGAGGTTGGGGGGGGGGGGGCGTGGTGGTGCAAGCTGTTTGGGTGAAAGGAACCGGGTGAAAATTGGGTAGCTTTTTACCTCTGAATCACATCTTTATCTTGGCCAAGGAAGGTTTTGTTCTGGTTTTGTAGACCTTGCATTTTGTCCTCTTCTCTTTGATTGTGTTTGTATTTCTGGTTTAAGCGTTTGATTGTGTTTACATAACAAACATACAAAGCAACAAAACTGAAGCAACAACAAGCTAGGTTTGTATTTCTGTCATTATAATGACATCATACATTTGTTTGTCTACCAAGTAACAACTTGATTCATAACAGTCTTGATCTGGTTTTCATGTAAGTTTGTAAGCTAAAAGGTATCAAATAGAAGACAAAAACTATTTCTGGGTGTATTATTCTACCAGTTCACAATATGTTCTTACAAACGTATTTATGAAGATCATGTTTTCACTTGATGCTACTAAATTGCAAGACATACGTAAATGAAGAATACAAATCTGAACAAATCATCCCGTGTCAAAAAGCACGATCCGAAAGTAGGCCTAACTCCAAAATCGAATAGACTTGCTCCTACAAATTAGGCCTATTTCTCCAACAATCCGCATAGCTTCTGTCAAAAACTATTTATATCTTTTAAATTATATCACCACGTACACCACTTACCACTTAAATAGAGTGGTGTTTTTTTGTTAGCCATAATACTAACTCTCGTCATCAAACACCTTTTATTTCATGTTGAGCATCATTACGTATTTGCAGTCATAATTATCATTCTACGCACTGGACTGCAGAGAAGTATAGTTTTTGGATCTTGTTGATTTTTAGCTCCTTTTTTTTTTGGCCTGCTTTTTGCACATTTAGCTATTATTTGATGTTTGCTGTTTTCTTCTCTGTCTATGTTGATAAAGGCGCATACGCCGAAATATCCAGTAGTTTTGTCTTGTCTCTTGTGAATGAAATAACGTCACTTTACACTTGTTGTGTAGTTGTTTATTTTGTTGTATCATTCTAAAGGTAAGCTTATGTCAAACGTTTGGAGACAAGGACATAAAACAGCACCAATTTTGGGAATCGGGCATTGGTTGGGTGCAAAGAATAGAGTTTAGTTCGGTAAAAGGACTGGAAGGACTGGAAATGGACAGGGATAGGAGGGTGTTAAAGAGGGGGGGGGGGTAAAAAGACTCATCTGGTCCAATTCTGAAAGCGGTGCATGCAAAGAGCTTGGGAAAATCTCTTTGGTTCCAGCAAAATCGGATCCCAACTCATCTCATCCCGACCATATAAAACTCCCGCCTTGCCGAGGACCCAGGATGAAACAGTAGGACCCCGATGGAAGCCTCTTGACTCTGACTGTTCAAGCCGAATTAAAACTGTTAGTCTCTCCTCCGAAATGAGATGGTTAAGCGAGAGGGAGAGGGAGAGAGAGTGAGGAGAGAGAGAGAGTGGAGGGGAGAGAGAGAGAGAGAGAGAGAGAGAGAGAGAGAGAGAGAGAGGGAGAGGGAGAGAGAGAGAGAGAGAGAGAGAGAGAGAGAGAGAGAGAGAGAGAGAGAGAGAGAGAGAGAGAGAGAGAGAGAGACAGAGAGAGAGAGACAGAGAGAGAGACAGAGACCATGAGAGAGAGAGAGAGAGAGAGGGGCGAGAGAGAGAGAGAGAGAGAGAGGAGAGAGAGAGAGAGAGAGAGAGAGAGAGAGAGAGAGAGAGAGAGAGAGAGAGAGAGAGAGAGAGAGAGAGAGAGAGAGAGAGAGAGAGAGAGAGAATGATAACGATAACAATAATTTATTTGGTAAGGCCAAGGCCCCATTCAAAGATTCACAAAACGTAATATATTTGCACACATCTCGAGAGAGAGAGAGAGAGAGAGAGAGAGAGAGAGAGAGAGAGAGAGAGAGAGAGAGAGAGAGAGAGAGAGAGAGAGAGAGAGAGAGAGAGAGATAGTGTGTGTGTGCGCGCTCGCGCGCGTGTGTGTGTTTAGCAACCCCAATTCAATCTCGAGGAGCAGAAGGTATAGAGATTCTAGTAAAGCTGAATCGATTAGATGGGTAGCCGCGTGAGGTTTGGGGGGGGGGGGGGGGGGGAGGAGGAGGGGGGGGGGCTGTTTCAGGGGACAGATTTCGGAGACTAGATTGCTTGATGAGTGGTCGACGACACACTTAGTAACTTCATGAGCAGATTACTCATGGCACCAAGCTACTGGCACGTTTCGATCGTTTGTACTGGCTGAAAATTGGCTTATATTGGTTGGCACCGGGCATGCCAAGTCGTTATCCTGAAGGTTGTGGGTGATCACCCTTTCATACAGTTAAAGACACACTGACGCGCCACGATTAAGTCCCTTGAGGTGGGTTTTTTTCTGGGTAGCTGTGACCCACATACGCATGTCCCCAACTTCAAATTGAGGCTGCTCTTTAAAATGATGTTTCGGTTTGAATTTGGGGGCATTTGTATGGGAGTGAGACCTGGTCAAAGCAAGATTTATTTCCATCTATAAGAAGGAAAACACGCGAAACCCGTGAATTTGACACGTGATCTGGTGGGTCTTTAAAATAACTCGAGAAAATCAGATTGAGTGTTTATATCAAAGATACTTAGAGCTTACGTAAGCACAAGCTCTAAGTGTTTTTTTTAAAATAAACTTTACAGAACGTTTCTTGAACACATACAGACATCAACATAAATTAAGGCCATACCACCGATTCAATTCGTAGTAGTTTCTATATGAAGGCATCTTAACGTGATGCAACATGTTGTAGAACCTTGCCAACCTTTATGGCGCGCCAAAGATACAAAACTCTATCTAGCTGTTCGATAGAGTTTCCAAACTGTATCTATCAGTTCGATAGAGTTTGAAAACCCTATCTAGCTGTTCGATAGAGTTTTAAAACTCTGTCGAACAGCTAGATAGGGTTTCCACAAAATAACCCTATCGAGATATAGTTTTTCTATCGCGATTTATGATTGGTACATGGCTTCAGCGACAAGTTTGTGGCCTTGGCAGGGCAGTGACCCATGAATTTGAATAAGACGATAGGCCTAGGCCCCTACATGTAGTCAAACAAACATGGCAGCTGAATTTGAAGTCTCAGTTTTCAATTTGTACACCTTTTAAAAGTAAATGAAATCTATTTCAATGATTAAAACCATCAACATTTATTATTATTAGAATGCCACCTATTAGGCTAGGTGTAGGTCACAGTCAAAGATACTAGTCCTATCTACCAATGAAATGCTTCGTTTAAAAAAAGTATCAAAATGGCGCGTTCGATATAGTTTTACGACGAGAAACTCTATCTAGCTGCTCGACAGAGTTTTGAAACTCTATCTGCTTTGCTAGCTATAGTTTAGAAACTGTATCTAACAGTTCGATAGGTTTTTTTTTAACTCTGTCGAACTGCTAGATAGAGTTTTGCATCTTTGGCGCGCCATAAACCTTATCCAATCTATCTTAAGTAGTAAAACAGAAAAAAGCTTCGGGACTTTCCTGGTATTGCAGTACCTCCAGGGTGGTCCTACTGTCTTTATAGTTAATAATGTCCCATATGTGCCTGTTCCAGGCCGAAGGACGTTAAACGAATTTTCATCATTGTAGAACCGTGAGCATATTTAGGCAGAAACCCCCCCCACCCCCACCCCCACACACACCCATACACAAAAACGCAGCTCATGACCAGATACGTGATTTTGCATGTGCATCTATATTTTCATTGTTGAGCATCCCAAGGACTGTTTATGGAGCCATACGAATATGGAAACATGTGGTTTTTTTCAAATTCGATTATTTTGTTTTTTTAATGCATTCCTTTTTTTTCCTTTCAAACATAGTGTATATTGTGGACACGCAACCGAAACAGTCCCAGTTGCTTTCACATTGCTACACTGAAGAGAATGATCGCTAAAATATGTATATACTTTATTAAATCAACTTTTAAAAACAGTGTTACAAATCTTCCCAGGGCTGCATTTAAAAACCTATCAATCCTAGGAAAGAGAAAACATATATACAGAACACTGAACATTTATGACATAATATATAAGGAAAACAT
>CM065685.1:46385735-46388235 GCA_017654935.2 Phymorhynchus buccinoides | reverse complement strand
AATAATACTTCTTTTTTTTATTACCAATCAGACAAGAGCTTGTAATATTTTCCCGCAAACGTTTTCTAAAGTGTTTCTTAAAACCCCTTTGGCGTAACAGTTATGCGCGCGGCGACCGTCGTCTAGAGAAACTGAACCCCGGGATAGACCAACTATCTCTTTGGATAGACTAACTAACAGATTCACGCACACAATAACAGATGATCCAGACGGGAGCCTGCAAATTACCCCCCCCCCCCCCCTCCCTCATCCCCACTACACTCCCCAGCTTCACACCCGAATTTCTATCATCGCATCTTAACCTCGTCTCGCCCTTTAAAACCTCCTCCTCCAATTTTGATTTTGCCATTCAGGGCCACAAGTGTCCCTGACAAGACCAGACTCTCTCCGTTTTCTCCTTCAATTCAACGGAACCATCTCCTGTATTACTATTATTATTATTATTATTATTCTGCACCCTACACCCTACCCTCTTTCACACAACGCCCTTGCTCCTAAAGGGCTAGCCACACTGCATACGATTCGATTCAGTGCGACCCGATTTTCACATCTGTGAGGCATGATTCACGTGCAATTCTACTGTCTAAGCAAATCTGATGAAATCCTACTCGTTATGTTCACTATATTTGTAGTCCCCCGTACACGAATATGATCAAATATCTTATTGTTTTTGTATCGGACATTTAATTTGATTCGTGTATTGCGGTCTTCGTGAGTAAAGTGAAGGAAATAGCAGAATTATTTTTAGACGGGATGATTTCACATGAATCATGACTCACAGGCATCGTCACAATCGAATCGTATTGGGGTCAAATCGCATATAGTGTGGCGCCGGCTTAATAGTAGCCCTTCTAACCGCCCTGTCGCGTCCAACACCCCCCCCCCCTCTCTCTCTCTCTCTCTCTCTCTCTCTCTCTCTCTCCATCCTTCCCCCTCTCTCTCCGTCCTTCCAGGACCCCCTACCTGCGACCACGCTCCCGAATGGCGTTTTACCCCCCTTGAGACCCCATATCCGAAGAAAATTGGGCAGAGAATGAAGCACTTGGCATCGGATAAAAGACTGGAATTAGAATGAGCCTGGCCTGTTGTTATAAGAGACCGGCTGCTTCGGATGGCCATGATATGGGTGGGTCAGAGGTTTGGTCTTAGCGGAAATTTGCCACAAACTAAACGGTTTTAAAGAAATCTAAAAGGAATAGTGTGGTTGGGGAGGGGAGGAAGAAATAGAGAGAGAGAGAGAGAGAACACTGAACACATTTATTTAACCCTTTCACCGCCAGCCATATTTCAGTAAATATAAATTCCATTAAATTTACCTGGGTGGAGAACAAAATCCATCTGCAGTATTGGGGATTCTTCTGTGACACGTATAAAATAAGGTCTATCCTTACTTCCCCAAAACTAAGACAATAGGGTCTTTGGATAATTGACCCCAATTTGATGCCTTTTAGTGACATAGGTAATTAAATCACTGTGGTGCTAAAATGCGACTTTGGCGGTGAAAGGGTTAGCAAGGATAAAGAGTTTAGGCGATGCCTATTCTTACAATCTGTCCATCAAGATTTTAGGCGATGCCTATTCTTACAATCTGTCCTTGGATAAAAGAAAACAATTACAAAATTGACTAGAAACATGTAACACAAAAAAATCAAATGAAAAACAAAAATCACTACAAACAAGAAACGCACCTGAACACATGCACGTCTGTACATACGCGCGCTCTCTCTCTCTCTCTCTCTCTCTCTCTCTCTCTCTCTCTCTCTCTCTCTCTCTCTCTCTCTCTCTCTCTCTCTCTTGTAGAAAGAACAAAAATCACTACAAACAAGGAACGCATTTGAACCCATAAACGAACGAACGAAATGCTATTTATTCAGGGCAATGAGATAATCTAATTAGATACAGCTTTTTTTCACTCAGCCCTGAGCGAGAGAGAAAGAGAGAGAGAGAGAAAGAGAGACACAGAGAAAGAGAGACACAGAGAGAGAGAGACAGACAGACTCAGAGAGAGAGAGAGAGAGAGAGAGAGAGAGAGAGAGAGAGATGAGAGAGAGAGAGAGAGAGAGAGGAATGGAAGAGAGAGAGAGAGATGAGAGAGAGAGAGAGAGAGAGAGACGGAAAGATTAGATGAGCGGTGGGTGAGAAAAGTGGTGGTTAGTGGGATTTTTAACTAATGAGATGAGAGAGAGAGAGAGAGAGAGAGAGAGAGAGAGAGGAGAGAGAGCGAGAGAGAGAGAGAGAGAGAGAGAGAGAGAGAGAGAGAGAGAGAGAGAGAGAGAACGAACTAACGAGACAGACAGAGACAGGGAAACGCGCGTGCTACACACGCACTTCGCACGCACTCCTCACACACACACTTGAAAAATCCGGCAAGTTCGACAGACGCCATTCAACTAACGAGTCGAGACCGTGGCACAAATCTTTTGTGGTGTCAAGTCTCAGGACTTTGTGGTCAAGGGTACATTCATCTTCTCTCTTAATACTGACCGACCACCAGTTTTGA
>CM065685.1:46355735-46380735 GCA_017654935.2 Phymorhynchus buccinoides | reverse complement strand
ATCCCCACGGGGTGAAACAATGAAACGATTATTAACATTTTTTTCGTAATGTTTTTGAAGATTAAACATACATAGGGTATTGATTCTTTTTCTCCCAAAAACTTCTTTTAAGGTTTCTGTTATTGGGATATTTGACCCCAGAAAAACGCGCTAGCAGCCTTTTCCCTATACCCGAACAACAACATGCGCTCTCTCTCTCTCTCTCTCTCTCTCTCTCTCTCTCTCTCTCTCTCTCTCTCTCTCTCTCTCTCTCTCTCTCTCTGCTTTTTGTTTCTGTTACTTTTACCTTCCCTCTACACCCGTTCTAAACACGATTAACTCATCAGGGGAGTTGTGACACCTCTCATGACACTCATCACTAATATTATCAATTCCATCATCGCACACCATGGCAGATCTATTGAGCTAACTACTTAGCAGCCCAGCAACCCCCATCACAATGAGTTTAGTAACAGACCTCACATAAAATTCGTGTTTGGTGTTTTTTATGAAGACCAATCAATCATCAAATATTAGTATCACAGCATCATCATCATCATCATAATCATCACCATCATAGTCTTCGTCAAACTTAACACTTCACAGTCAGTGACACCCTCTAGGTGCTGGCCTATTATCAGATCAAACAGCTTGGGGGTGTCAGTTTGTCTCTCTGTATCGATCACTTTGCGCGATCAGTCAGTACGTACGACTATCATCAACTCATTCACACCAACAACGGACGTTCAACATCCTCACTCCGTCACTACTTTGTCACCCTCTCATGATATCTCATCAGCAGAGAGCGATAAGCATTTATCAACACTGCTGACAACCCCCTACCCCAACCCAACCCCACCCCACCAACCCCCTTGTACTTCTTGCTCTTCTTCCTTCCCACCTCTTCCACCACTCCCTCCTATCAAACCTATTTTGGAATCCTTTTTTAATTTTTTTAATTTCTTCTTCGTGTTGGTTCTGTTGGGTTTTTTTATTTTTTATTTCTTCTTCGCGTTGGTTCTGCGGAGGTGGGGGTGGGGATGGGTGATAGTGCTACTACAACTTACAGGGCCGGATCTAGGGGGGGGGGGGGGGGGGGTGTCCTGGTTTCTGGAACCCCGTCATCCCCAAGCATGTACCTTAGAAAAGTGTGAAAAATAAGACAATGGCTAGATTTTTGCTTTAGTAATCAGTACATTGCAAACCTTTCCGGAGGCTTCGCCCCCTGGTCTCCCAAAAAACGCATTACCCCTTAACCCGAAACCTATGCAGCTCCCTGGACCCCCGACGGAAACCCCCCTCTTACGAATCACTTGCTCCGGCCCTGACTTATAATAGCAATTGATGCTCATATCGGATTGTGATTAGACGGTCTCCCATTTTCGCGACAGGTGGAAACTGAGAGAGAGAGTAAAAGAGACACCCCCCCCCCCCCCTCCCTAAGTGTTAGACCACCCTAATAACTACCATCAGGTTTTTATCTGGTTATCTTTTCAACCTGTAATACATACGATCAACAACCGTGTCAAAGGCAAGATAAGTGGAGGTTGGGTGGAGGTTGGGTGGAGGAGGGCTGAGAGTGTAGGAGGGCTGAGAGTGTAAAAGTTAGGTTAGAAAAGTGTTATTTGGGGGTTAATGCGTGGCGCGGGGATGGGGGTGGGAGGAGGAGGAGGGGAGCGGAAGAGGATGAAGGATAAAAGAGAGATACAGATAGTTGGGAGTTGTCAAAAAAAGCGCGAATAGGTCAATTTGCGCTACTTTTCCTCCATACAATTGGCGCGAACATGAAGTATGCAATTTGCGCGGCTATCCCACATAGATGGACAGAAAGGGACAGAGATAAAACGCACAAACAAACGGACACTGTGACACACACACACACACACACACACACACACACACACACACACACACACACACACACACACACATACTCCCCCCACCCCCCTCATTTTAATTCACTGATTTGGTTGTTTTTTCTTTTATTTCTTAAAAACGTCTAATATCACCGTTGTTGTGATTTTTTTGCGGAAGGGGTTCGCGCTTTTCGGACTATCAGACATTCGCGCATTTTTGTATACAGAAAGTATTCGCGCTTTTGGTATGTTGGTGCAAGTTGACGGTTGCCAGGTAGTTAGGATGGATGGATGGATGGAGGGAGTTGGATAGCTACAGTTGCGTGAGTAGCAAGCTGTGAGGAAAACATGGCGGGGGGGGGGGGGGGGGGGGGGGGGGGGGGGGGGGGGGGGGGGGGGGGGGGGGGGAGGGGGGGGGGGGGGGAGGAAGAAGTATGAACGAAGTGGAAGATACAAGAAGGGGGGTGGGGATTAAGATGTAAGATGGTAGTCCTATCACCTTGTTTGAAAGAAGAAAATGTAGGATAATCCCGACTAAGATGAGAGGCTCCTCCCCTGACAGCCGTGTTGACATCATTCACTAACTCGTTCTAAACCGTTTGTTAGCTGGCAACAGACCGTTGGGGATTGCTCTTGAAATCCAGTTAGCTGAATGTGTCAATATTATTATTATCTGAAACATATGTTCTACCCCAGAAGGAGTCAGTTTAAATATTCCCCAAAACATTCTTACTTGTATATCTGTTTAGTGCAAGGCCGTGTACACACATAAGCGGATATTCCATACGGAAACCCGTTGCGCAATCCATTAATAAGTGAAACAAAGTAAGGATAAATATTTGCGCAAGTGTCCGAATGTCCCCTATATGCGTAATATAAACCTTTATCCTTCTTTCTTCCACTTATTTAGGCTTTTCCGTACGGGAACTTACGCGTCTAATGTGAACCCGGCCTAATGCTAGGGGAAGACGGGGTAAAAAGCGCATGGGCGGGTAAGAAGCCCACCCCAATTATCTCATGAAATGAAGCAAATTTCAGTCTCATTTTGCCCATGAGACGAGCGTTAATGTCTAGCATTCGTCTCATGGGCAAATTGGACTGAAATTTTCTTTATTTCATGAGATAATTGGGGTGGGCTTCTTACCCGCCCATGCGCTTTTTACCCCGTCTTCCCCTACTGATTTCTGTCGATGTCTTTGTAGATTGGTTTTATTGGTGAGCACCTTCGGGTATTCCTTTTTCCCCCTTCATTTTCTCTCCTTCTTTGGTGAGAGATTGAACTTTACGAATCCTTCTATCAATGATGCGTTGAAAAAAATCTGAAATTCCTTCCAACATTGTTCGTAGTCACAGTGGCATGTTCGAGGTTAAAAGCGTCTATCTTTGCAAGCTAACGTAGCACGAGGTTTAACCAAAGTCATGCACGTACACACACACACATGCGCGCGCAAATATGCATGGAGAAAATGAAGAAGGGATGTGAACATATTAAAGCAAACAAAAGCACGATCATGTTTAGATGTGAGCAGGCAATGACAATACGGGATAATGGTGAAGACGTGAAGGGTGAGAAGAAGGAGAAGGGAAAGAAAAAGAAGAAAAAGATGATGATGATGATGATGATGATGATGATGATGATGACAGTAATGATGATGATGGCTATGATGATGATGATGGTAATGATGATGACGACAACGATGACGATGACGATGATAATCATGATGATCACGATCATGAGGATAAAACCAACAAGGTCGAAGCAATGGCAGATCAGTGTCCACCACAAGAAAACCCAACTGACCCAGATGACAAACGGGTGTCTTAATTGGCGGAAGAAAGGAAAAAATAAAAAGAATCTCAATCTCAATCTGACATTCCTCATTTCAATCAATCAGTCGTTATTGTTGTTGTTGTTCTGGTACTCTGGCTAAAAGACTCCAGGGATCATCCCAAAAGCTGAAGCACTTGAACACTGGTACTAATGCACCAAGCTAGGGATGAGAACATTACGTGTGTGACCGTGCTCGATTACCCCGCCACGTGAGAAGCCACACTCCGATTTCGGACGATAATCAATCAATCAATCAACCAACCCACCAGCCAATCAATCAATCCATCCAGATTCTCGTTAGTTAATTGTGACCCAGCACCACGAAATGGACATTAAGTGTCAAACTGACCATTCCCAGAAAAAACTATACATCTGAAAACTTCAAACAATTCTCTTTCTAATGATACAAGAACCGTTCTTGTATCTTTTCTGTTCCAGAGTTATGAGCATTTAAAGTTAGTAGGGTGAGCGTCGGCCATTTTGAGAAGACACAGTTTAAAGTCTAGTCTAGCTGTAGAAAATGCACTGACCTACTCGATTTAAAACACTTACAAAACCATTTACAGATCATATTAAAGATTATCATTTATGAATATGATAGATACGATGTTACAGAACACAAATATACCCATAACTCAAAATTGACAAAATATGAGATTTTTGACTTGGCAAGCCTGTTGTGAGAAACTAGCCCAGCGACTTATGTCCCTTTCGTGGTGCTGGGTCACAATGAGTTAATGAACAACCAACTGACCTGCACGCGGGCCTCGCTGAGGTCCAGTCTCATGGCCAGCTCCTCGCGGGTGAACACGTCGGGGTACTGGGTCTTCTCGAAGGCTCGCTCCAGCTGATGGAGCTGGTAGGTGGTGAAGGTGGTACGACTTCGGCGGATCTTCCTCTGCTGTCGGTTGATCTCCCCTTCCCCGTCATCCCCTTCCCCCAGCCCCTCCCCGGGCTTGTCCCCCGCTAGCAGCGGGGTGCTGTCTTGATCCCCTCCTCCTCCTCCTTCTTCCCCTTCTCTGCTCTGGTGAAGGTGGTGGTGGTGGTGGAAACTATGTCTTCTTTCGTCTCTCTCCTCCTCCTCCTCCTCCGCCTCCTCCACGTTGCTTGCGCTGAGTTCCCCCATGCTATGTCTCTTGTTGAAGTCTGATCCTCCTCCTCCTCCTCCTCCTCCTCCTCTTCCTCTTCCTTCACTGATATGGTAGTTGCTGTGGTGAGATGGAAGGTGAGAGCCAGAAAGAGGAGGAAGAGGAGGAGGGGGAGAGGAAGAAGAGGATGGGGAGGAATGTGGTGGGTGGTAGTCTCGCTTGTCGTTGTCCAAGCCGTGGGAAGGTCGGTGATGATGCTGATGCTGGTGGCGGGAGTGGGGGCTGCAGGAATGGGAGTCTGAACCGTTTTCTGGTTCTGAGGGACCTGTGTAGGACATTTTAAAATAAAGCTTTGTTGCTACGGCTGCATGAAAAATGAGTGGTAAGCTGCGTGTGTAAGCTTACTACTATTCTGTCGTGGCTGACAAAGACCTCCAGATAGAAGAAGTAGCAACCGCTATTTTAGAAATCTGCGCTGGTATATATTAGCAGTATGGATGTCTTGCTCAGAAAAAAAACAACCACCTTCACTCTCAGCTATGAGGACGCTAAGACAGTTGGGGTTGAAGTTTGTTCCCAAATACCAACTAACCCCCAAAACTGCAGGACTACGATCCAGCCAAAAAACACCCAATAAATTATCACTCTACAATAGGGCGTTTGCCACGAGTGTTCGTTCACTATACTACACTACTAATTTGCCCAAGCTCGTTCTGCCCGAGTTGCGCTGACCTCTCTAATTCAACTCTCTAAATTCAACTCAGTGAAATTCAAGGTCACCGGCGCGTGGCAAATGCTCTATTGGCCTAAACTTCAGGCTAATATCATCAACCAATTAGGTTGTATTAAAGGTGTGTTAATAAAGGACCCAATAACTCTACGGTGATTATTAGACGGGCGAGTGACCTGCTCACCTTTTAGATTAATAATTATAATGAAAGCGCGTCTGCAAATAGGGCTTTTGCAAAAAATAGTTAATTAACTAGCTAACTAGATAGCTAACGAAATCAATAGATTTGTCGATCGATTCAATGAATAAATTAAAGCTGCATTGACTATGAACGATGCATTTTTGTCGGAGTAGGCTAATCATCATCATCATCATCATCGTCAGCAAGTTAATGAGTGAGCAAGATATCACTGATACTGTTCTTTCTAATGGACCTTTTTGTTTGCTGATTGTTATGGGCTTGAATTCTGATTTCTTACTACTTAGAGAATACCCGCAAAAAGAACATCACCATCAACAATCTAAAATACAAAAAACTCCACAAAACTTACCAGTGTTGTTGACATTGTTGTTATTGTTGCTGCTGCTGTTGTTATTGTTGTGAATGAGGCCGGGTTGCTGATGTTGTTGTTGTCCTCTGATGCTGCTGATGTTGTTGCTGGTGGTGGTGGTGGTGGTGGTGGTGGTGATGGGACTGAAGAGCTTGAGGCGATGGTTGTCGTCCCGTTTGGCCAGGATGCTGCTGATGCTGAAAGCGTTGGACTTCTGGAGCACGAGCGCCTCTTCCCCTTCCATGGAGCTGTCTGACGGTTTCTGAAAGAAAGAAAAAAAAAGATACTATTTAATTTTATTTATTTAGTTGTTATTATAGTGTAGATCAATTTATCTAAAAATCAACGGATAACTTTCCTGTCCCGTATGTTCCATACTCTCTCTCTCTCTCTCTCTCTCTCTCTCTCTCTCTCTCTCTCTCTCTCTCTCTCTCTCTCTCTCTCTCACACACACACACACACACACACACACACACACACACACACACACACACACACACACACACTCACAGAACTGAGAGTACAACAACAAACTTTAAACTTAAACGTAGAGAGAGAGAGAGAGAGGGGGGGGGGGGGGGGGGGGGGGGTGGGGGGGGGGGGGAGGGAGAGAGAGGGAGGAGGGGGGGGGGGGGGGGGGGGGCAGGGATGTATATTCCCCTTGGAGCTAAAACTAGTGTATGGATCTTAACTAAAACTGTTATTTTTTGTGGATGCTGCTGCTATATAACATGATTGGTTGAGTATAATTATTTCGTTAAAACCCAGTAAAATTGACAGTGTTGTCCCAAGCATTGCAACAATAATGCCCTTGCGGAATGTTACGTTAACATCCAATATGAACAAAATAAGCAAGGGGGAAATGCATTTCTTTGGGCGTAAACAATTTCCCTAAAAAGATAGAGAAAAAAAGACACGACAATCTATAACCCTTTCGCCGCCAGTCAATTTTCAGCAAACAAATTCCATTAAACTTAACACACACACAACACACAGAAACAAAACACATCTGCAATATTGGGACATTCCTCTGTGACACAACATAACATTAGGCCTATCCTTACCTCCCAAGATGAAGAAAATAGGGTCTTCAGATAACAGGCCCTGATTTGATGCCTGTTAGTGACATGGCTGTTAAACCATTGTGGTGCATATAATGCGACATTGGCGGCGAAAAGGTTAAACTAGAATAAAGAGGAAACACGTTATAAAGGGTCAACTGTGCAAACATCCGACATAGTTTCGTCCTTGTTTTATTATTTGCAGTTGAACTGGAAATATTTTGTATGGCTTTGCTATCCTCTGTGTGTGTTTTTTTTTTCTTTGTTTGCAACATTCTCTTAAAAACAAATATCCCCCGATTTCTTAACCCTTTCACCGCCAATGTCGCATTTTAGCACCACAGTGAGTTAACACCTATATCACTAAAAGGCATCAAATTGGCAAACATTATCCAAAGACCCCATTGTCTTATTTTTGGGAAGTAAGGATAGACCTTATTTTATATGAGAAGAATCCCCAATACTGCAGATGGATTTTGTTCTCTAGCCAGGTAAATTTAATGGGAATTTATGGCTGAAAGATGCGTGGCGGTGAAAGGGTTAATGGGTGTTTACGGGTGATAGTTATTAATCAACAATCCGAGTAGATTTTTTTAGTTAAAACTGGCATGCAAAATCGGATAAAAAAAAATCACATGTATTTGTAGTGGTCGTTTTTTTTTGGTCAGAAGATTTATGATTTCTTAAAAACGAACAAACTTTAGACAGACAGAAATAGGAATTTTAAGAGAAAAATTCTGTAAGCTTGGATAATTATAAAAATATGTTAATTTTTTTTATCACACTAACGGACTTATATTGTTCGATTTCAAGATCTTATTTAATTATTATTTTTCTATCAACGTCGTCAATACCATCTTTATTGTTATCATAAATCAATAAATAATTTTTTTTTTAATCATAATTTTTTTAAAGTTGTGCAACGTAACGTGAATGTCATTTACATTGAGAAAAACAGGAATATCCGCCCCCCACCACCCCCTCTCAAGCAATATATAAATAAACATCAACCAAAAATAAAACTTTGGAAGAAATAAAAACTAAATTAACTTTGACGTATAAGAAAATAAATATAATAGAAGCTTTAAAAAGACTAAGTAAAAAAGAAAAGAAAAAAGAAACTAATCAACTTTAACAGCAATTCAATCAATATGTTAATCAATCAACTAACTAATTGAATGAATGTATAATACAGTCTGCAAAGAGCCAATGGAGAGCTAGACACGTTGTTAATACAACAAAGCATTAATCTTGCTCATATTGAAGAACACAATCATTATAGAAAAATGATATGAAAAAAGCAACACGCACAAATTAAAAACACGCGCCTTTTGCCGAACTAGGAGCCACCAACTTAATTAAACGGACATGCACATGTATAAACACGGACGTATATTATTAAATACATATGTAAGCATTTCAAAAATGTCAGAAATGAATTAATTAGTCTATTAATTATTGTATGATTTATTAATTATTCATTCATTGATTTGCCAGTTTTCCAAGCCTTAAAAATAAGGAGATAAGCAAGTTATTCAGTAAATGAAGATAATATAATGCTAAATAAATAAACTAGTAAATAAATATATTGTTGAACAAGTGTATAAATAAATCACTGAATAAAATACACACACAAACAACAAACAAACAAACAAATAGATAAATACATATTTGAATGAATGAACGAATAAATCAAATAAATCAACCAATCAATGCATCAATAAATAAAGCACTTAAAAAACGAACAAATCAATTAACAAAATAACAAAGAAAGAAAGATGATTAGGGGGAGGGAGAGAGAGAGAGAGAGACAAACAACGAGAGAGAGAGAGAGAGAGAGAGAGAGAGAGAGAGAGAGAGAGGAGAGAGAGAGAGAAGAATCAAGAGAGTATATAAAGCACTTACAAAAAGAAGAGAGAGAGAGAGAGAACAAGAGAGAGAGAAAGAGAGAGAGAGAGAGAGAGAGAGAGAGAGAGAGAGAGAGAGAGAGAGAGAGAGAGAGAGAGAAGAGCTGGGAGAGAGAGGAGGGAGAGAGAGAGAGAGAGAGAGAGAGAGAGAGAGAGAGAGAGAGAGAGAGAGAAAGAGAGAGAGAGAAGGAAAGAAAGAAGGAAAAAGAAATAAATAACATAAACCTTACTCACTCCATAACGTTGGTTATTAAATCAAGTTTATTTTATAAGATCCATTTAAATGGATGCAGTACAAAAAAACAAAACAAAACAAGACCTGTTTATTCAATCATTTGAACGTACTTAATAAACAATGATAGTAATCCATGACACTAACTAAAAAAAACCCACCCCGCAAACAAAAAAAAGCAAGCGCTAATAATAACTTAATTACATTGCACTCCACCTTCGGACCACCGACAGTCCTCCACCCCACCCCCCACCACTTTCTCCTCATAAAAAAAAAAAAAAATCTACCAAAATAAAAACTAACAGATTAAACTTGTCACCAATTTACATTTCAACAGACACTATCACAACGGATCTTTAATAGAGTATGAGAGATCCGCAGTTCACAAGACATTTTCATACAAGATTAAACAACTTAATTAAATTATTTTATTCCCTAAACATTTTTTTAAAGATATTTAAGAACCAAAAAAAACAAAAAAAATTTAAATGGAAGGAAAAGAAGAAATATATGTATTAGAAAAAAAAAGAAGCAAAAACTAAATAACAGGAATCAACAACTAAAAAGAAAACACGTAAAGCCTTTAATTAATAACAAAAAGAAGAAAGAAGAAGCGAGTAGTGTTTTGTTTTTTTAGATACTGAAACAAGAGAGCATCTTAAAAAAAAGACAAGAAGAAACCAGCTATCACACGTAGAACGTTTTCCCCATGAAAATTAATAGGATCATTTTCATTACCATTAGAGTCAAGCGAAGAAACGTTTCATTCAAATACGATAGACAACATGAAAGCAAGAATTAAAAAAAATAATAATGAAAAAATAATACTAAAACAAAAATGTGCTGATCACACACACACACACACACACACACACACACACACACACACACACACACACACACACGGGTTTTAAAAAAGAAGAAAGAAAGAAATGTGCTTAACGTCCTCCGACCTGGTACATGGAACATTTATATATATAAAGATAGTGGGTCGATCCTGGAGCTATTGCAGTACCAGGAAAGGCCCGTACGGCCGTAGTGGATTTTTTTAATTATTTTTTTAAACATATAAATGTGTATTGACATTCAATGACTGTAATGACAGTTAAAAAGAGAACTGATTTCGTTCTAAAGGTGAAACATAATTATAAATGCCCCGGTGCCGGTGTCCCAGAACAAATTATTGACGTTATAATTCTGTCAGATTTCATTTATAAACAAATCGTAATACCTTTTAAACAAAAAAAAAGAACAGAAAAGAAATTCACTACGACCCAAATTATCCTCCAAATCTCACCAAAATATTCTTACCTGAGTTTCCATCGCAATCCACAAACTTTTATTATAAATTGCGATCAAGGGGTGAGGGCCTGAAATGCCAACCACGCAGTCACACAGCAGGTCTGTAACTCAATGACTGAACTATGAACTGACTTTATCCAACCGGTTCGTTCGTGTTGGTGTCAGGAAGGAAGTTGAGCAACTAAAACCTATACTGTAGTATAAGTGTGTAATCAAAGAAAGAGACAGACAGACACAGAGAGAGGGAGAGACAGATAGGCCCACAGACATTTTGGCCAGGCTGAAAGATTTCGAGCTTACAGAAGTGTTAACCAAGTTTAAATTAAACTCAGCTCCCTCCCTACCCCTACCCCTCCCCCCCCCCCTCTCTCTCTCTCTCTCTCTCTCTCTCTCTCTCTCTCAGATTGGCTAGCTTAATCCATCTATTTCAGTCTTCTTTCTATTCAATCAACATGTAAATGTGCCTCTAGTGATCTGTTCACCTTTTCTTTAGAAACAGACTGAAAGAGACTGACAGTCTCGATGAGGCTTTGGTCACAAGTACAACCAAAGAGCAAACGTGCTCAGATTATTACGCAGTCATTGTCTCAGTCTAGTGCTTCCGGGTCGTCCCGCGTCAGTGCACCTGTTTGCTTTGAAAAGAAATCTGGGTTGCGAAGTGGAAAAGTGATAAGTGTCCATTGTTGAAAATCTGGTCGTCTGTAGACCGAACAAGAGGTTAAGGTAGGTAGGTTACAGTCGGAAGGGACATAAAAGTGGGTAATGAGTGGGATGTGGCCTAGGGGCGGATATGGGGAGTGGTGTGGGTGTGTGGGTGGGGGTGGGGTGGGGGGAAAGTGGTAAGCGGTAACAGGTTTAGAATTGGAGGAAGAAGAGAGGAGTCTGATAGTAATAAATGAACCTTTACTTATTCGTCAAGAGAGCTTTAAGAAAGTTTTTGATATTGGTGGATTTGAAAGAATTGCTAAGGATGAATTTCATGTACTAATATCTATGGTTTAGGGACAAATCGACAGAGAAACACAACGCACAGAGCACGCACCCCCTACCCACACACATACTACTCACACACACACACACGAGGACAGAGAGAGAGAGAGAGAGAGAGAGAGAGAGAGAGAGAGAGAGAGAGAGAGAGAGAGAGAGAGAGAGAGAGAGAGAGAGAGAGAGAGAGAGATGTAGCCTGCATTTAGATGCGAATAAATGAAATATACACAAAATAAGTATTTGTACAATAGTCTTCGGCGTATTATATATAAACTTGTTCAAGAATAGATGACAATCTGTTTAGGGATCCAATCCAAATCAAGAAACTTAGTAAGAAAGAAAGAAAGTACATGAAAACAATTGGATGATCACTGCATCAGAACCGTGTTATGACCACAACAAGCACAACAGAGTCTGGTAGAAGTAGGTAAACAAGAAAGATAACAAACAAGAAAACAATAACAATCACGTTGGACAGATGTACTCACTTTCGTTTTCCTCTTCTTGCTTTCCTCTTGCAGTTTTCTTTCGGCTGGGGAAAAAATCCAGAAGTAAAAATGAAAAAAAAAATCACAATCGACTGATCAAAGTCGCAGATTAAACAAGTCCGACTACTTTATTAATTTTATAAAAGTTTCAAAACCGCTCTCGGTTGCAATGTAATCAAAATGCTAAGTCAGTAATGTGCGATGGAGAGAACAAAAAAGCGTAAAGCAAACACTTTGTCTTTTTACCACAACCGCTTGTCTTGATCGTTTCAAACCCTAATGACTAAAGAGTAAGAAAAAACGGTATTTGTAGAATCACCGATTACTTGACAAGACATGCTCTCTCCACCCTCCCTCTCTCTTTCTCGTTCCTTCTCATCGTCTGTCAAGTAACGGTACCCACTGCCTCACACAAGAATAACTGGCTGGCCGCGAAGTTAGGGGTTAATCATTAACTTACGACCTTTGCTAATAGTCGGTCGTTTAACGCGGAGATTACTCGGCAAAAGGGAGGGGTGGGTGGGTGGGTGGGGGGGGGGGGGGGATAATAGCTTGATTGGGCTTTGACAGCTGAAGGGTTTTCTGACAAGCAGGGAAACGATTGGTTTAAGGTAGGAGAAAGAAGCTCCGCCCCCTAAGAAAATGGGCCAGCTAGCCACGCCCCCTGCGTAGTTTTTAGGCTGTCCGCGGCGAGGCTGGAATCTCTCTCTCTCTCTCTCTCCCTCTCTCTCTCTCTCTCTCTCTCTCTCTAACGATTAATTAACTTGTCTCACGTTTGTAACACGCTGAACCTAGTTAAGGGCGGCTATTCTTGACTAGTTAGCAAGAGAGCTGACGCTGGAAGGGAATCGGCTGTCTCTGTGTCTGACCCTTCCACCTTCCCTCCTCATCACTCTCTCTCTCCCTCCCTCCCCTCTCTCTCTCTCTCTCTCTCACTCTCTCTCTCTCTCCCTCTCCTCTCTCTCTCTCTCTCTCTCTCTCTCTCTCTCTCTCTCTCTCTCTCTCTCTCTCTCTCTCTCTCTTGCGGATGGTGGACAGACTGTAGCACGATTGACGTTGGCAAAATTTGTTATTGTGTAATCTCAATTGTGGTCTCTTTTTTTCCTGTTTGTTTTCTTTCTTTATGCCCTGTCCAATAGGCTTATCTCTCTCAATCTGCGCATTAATGAACAAGAAAATTTGCGCAGTAAGCTTAATGAGCAAGATTGTCTGCTCAATAAGCCTAAGCCGCAAAACAAAAATATGTTGTGCACATTAAAGGGGCACCCTGACGGATCAATGTTTGCAAGAAACACGTCGAGATCACCAGGAAAACACCCTTTACAGAGATCGCAACACTCACTTTGCTCTGGTTTCCTAGAAGTGAAATCGGCGATTCCACCTTGGCGGAGGTGCTGGAAGTCAGATTATTTCAGTGAAAGAGAAGACACATGTCATGCCATTCCAATGGCCGCCTGAGTTAGACCAAATCGTTCGCACGAAATTTCCACTACAAGCCTGACAGTTTTGATACAGTTTACCAAAAGGAGTTTCGCTCACAACAAAGGAAATAGCTCTCTTTTTTTAAAACTGCACTACAAAGAAGAAAAAGCTTCAACCACTCCTAGTGGCCTTCACCCACCCCGTCCAAAATGGCTTATCTCTCCGGCAACTCGGTCAAGGAGGATTCGCCGTTTTGACTATTTGATTTAAAATTCATCCGTCAGGGTGCCCCTTTAAGCTTGATGCGCAACAGTAATGGTCTGCGCATTAACACTAATGAGCACGGAGTGAGAAAAGCTTCAGACTAGAATCGTCATAAAGAAACGGTAAATTCTTACCAGGTGTGGGTGATCGATCGTGGGGAAGAGAGAGAGACATCGTGAGACTGAATCGTGACACTGACAAAAGTGACCGTTTATCACTTGGGAGGTGGGTGGGTGAGTGGGGTGTCTGCTATCGTCAATTCCTCTCAGCTGAGTTTTGATCATGTTTTCTTCAAGTCTTCAAAGTACTCTTCGTCACGCTGCGGCAAAAAAAAGCATATTTCCACAAACTGAACACTGCTCATATCACAGATTGCACACCTGGCCTTCTCCACAGAAAGGAAAAGACAATTCAGAAATGGACAGCTACAGAATCAATCCAACACCTTTGGTTTAAATACATTTTTATTCAGATCAACAGGGCATATATTGTCAACATAAAGCTTATAGTGTGCTCGCTATCTACATGTATATTGCATCCAACACCTTTGAGCAAGAGCTGTATCGTATGCAATCAACAGAATGACAATAATAAAAAAAACCCACATGAACGCCTTTATCAGCAAGGTACTGACTACTCTGCGTTCTGCTGCGAAAAACTACCTGATGAATACGACTTTTTAAAACGGTACGGCGTTGTGAAGAATCTGGAAAAAAAAGTAGAGGAAATAAAGACCAGCTGCAGTTCTAAGTCAGTTCTACGTTCTAAGCGAAAAAAAAGAACTGTCCACAAAGTATGTCAATGTCACGAAAGATCGGATCCAGCTCTACCTCTCCCTTTGCGTGAACTGCCTACTGAAAAAGTGCCAGATGAACAAAGGTGTTGTAGTGAAGCCTAACCACTCTGTCACAACGTTTCTGCACAAGAGCTAGACAAGTTGATTTAACTGACCTTCCAAGCCAGCCCGATCGTGACTATACAGGTCAGAGTAAATTCGGCCTGACAGTCTCTCTCTCTCTCTCTCTCTCTCTCTCTCTCTCTCTCTCTCTCTCTCTCTCTCTCTCTCTCTCTCTCTCTCTCTCTCTCTCTCTCTCTCTCTCTCTTCTCTCTCTCTCTCTCTCTCTTTCTCTACCTCTCTCTCTCTGTATCCCTCTCTCTCTCTCTCTCTCTCCCCCCCCCCTCTCTCTCTCTCTCTACCTCTCTCTCTCTCTCTGTCTCCCTCTCTCTCTCTCCCTCTCTTTCTCTACCCCTCTCTCTCTGTCTCTCTTTCTCTCTCTTTCTCTCTCTTTATCTACCTCTCTCTCTCTCTCTCTCACTCTCTCTCTCTCTCTCATTTACCCACTCACTCTCTCCATCACTGTCTCCACCTCGCATTATCTGTTCTATCTCTCCCCTCTACAGTCATCTCTCTCTACCAACCAGTCATATACATGTCTGTCTGTCGGTTATTCGCTCGCTCACTCTGTCTTTCCGTTTCTCATCTCGCACAATTTGTCTTTTCTAACCACCCCTCTCTCTCTCTGTCTGTCTCTGTCTGTCTGTCTCTCTCTCTCTCTCACATGCCCACACGCACGCACGCACACACACGTACGCACTCGCGCACGCACACACACACACGCATACAGAGAGAGGGGTCGGGGGTAAGGCACTACAATTAGGTCATATGCAAGAGAATTGTTTTTACAAAATATATGAACGAATATATAGATGATTTGGCGTAAACTATTGAGAGAGAGAGAGAGAGAGAGAGAGAGAGAGAGAGAGAGAGAGAGAGAGAGAGAGAGAGAGAGAGAGAGAGAGAGAGAGAGAGAGAGAGAGAGAGAGTAAATTTCGCGATACGGAATAATATCATATAATTATATCTCAAGATATCTCAAGAAGTTCGCGCGCGCGCGCGCGCGCGCGTGTGTGTGTGTGTGTGTGTGTGTGTGTGTGTGTGTGTGTGTGTGTGTGTGTGTGAGAGAGAGAGAGAGAGAGAGAGAGAGAGAGAGAGAGAGAGAGAGAGAGAGAGAGAGAGAGAGAGAGAGAGAGAGAGACTCAGACTCAGACTCAGATACTTTATTTTACAAGGATAAGAATTTAGGCTGGGCCTATTCTTTCATTCTGTCCTTGGTTCTAAGCATGCAATACATAACTACTACTATAAATGAACATTGGAATATAGGAACATCGCCAACAGAAACAACAACTGACAGTAATATAGCAACGACATGGTAGGCAGAGCATCAACATCAGCAATAAAAACAAACAAAACTGAAAAATAACCAACCAAATAAACAAACAAGCAAATAAGTAAATGAAAAACACCTCTGTCACTACAAATTACTTCTCCTACTACCATTATTACTCCTACTACTATTACTACCACCATCGCCACCACACCACCACTACTACTACTACTACTACTACTACTACTACTACTACTACTACTACTACTACTACTACTACTACTCCTCCATCACCACCACCATCACTACTACTACCGCTACCACTACCACTACTACTAATACAGTGCCACAATAATATAACAATGACATGGTACGCAGAACATCACCATCAATAATAAGGACAAGCAAAACAGAAACCAACCGACCAAACAAAGACATAAAATTAATGAAAAAAAGAGAAAAAAAAAAAACCTTTAAAAAAATTACTTCCACCACAATTTTCTTCATCATATACTACTACTACTACTACTACTACTACTACTACTACTACTACTTATTATTTATTTATTTTAAAAAAAACTTATACAGCCCATAGCCTTAAAGCTCAATGCGCTTTACAAAAAACAATAAAAAGTTAAAAACGAGCCCAAAAAAATGTGATTCACACACACACGCACACACACACACACACACATAGACGCGCAAGCGGAAACATGCAAAATATATGCATATTATATCAGTAATACACATTGAATGAAAAAAATGTACAATAACTCCTTATCCATGTAAACAATCAAAACTACAACTTTTAACTAACAATAGATGTGATGCACGCACATTCGCACGCGCACACGCACACGCACACGCACACGCACACACCGCACACACACACACACATACACATACACACAAAATTATGAAACTTTTCTGAAGTTGACACACACACACACACACACACACACACACACACACACACACACACACACCACACACACACACACACACACACACACACACACACACACAGGTTGCCACACACACACACATGGTTTCCACACACACACACACACACAGCAAATATGCTTTTGGCGAGCAAAAACAAGTATGATTTCATTAAGTGAAAAACATGATTAAAAGAATTACGTTCCATTAAAATAATCACACAATACAATAATGCATGCAACACATAATTATTACACACACACACACAACACACACACACACACACACACACACACACACACACACACACACACACACACACACACACACACACACACACACACACACACACACAAACACACATACACACACATATATAAATGCGTTATATAGCACACACGCACCAAATAAAAAGCAAAAGTAATCATAAATGGCATAATGACACAAATAGCCTAATGTCAATCAAAGAAAAAAAGAAAAAAGAAAAGAAGCAGTCAGAAAAACACAATTCCAGCATTAGTCTAAACAAACAAAGATTTCTGTTGTTTTATTGGATGGGATTAAGGAGATACCCCCTCAAGTTAGATTTAAAATTTGATACTGACGAAATTGCTTGTACATTTGAAGGCAGTGAGTTCCAAACATATGGCCCTGAAAAAGAAAAGCTTGTTTTGTAAAGGTCAATGCGGGTGCGTGGAAGAACATATTTATCAGAACGATAACTACATGTGGAAGGAGTGAGGATATGTTTTAGGTATTGTGGTGTCAAATTAGTGTGAACTTTATACATTAAGACAGCTGTGTTGTACTGTAACTGGTGTTCAAGTGGTAACATTTCAAGATTATGAAACTTTTCTGAAGTTGACAGAGACGGATCTGGCAGGATTAGGTTGATCGCTCTTCTGTGGAGCGATGCTAGTTTTTTAAGGTGTTTTTTTTAGCAGCATAGGACCATACAGTGGATGCATAGTTGATGTGCGAGAGACAGTGGCCATAGAAAAACATCTTACGTGCGTCTAGGTCCAGATAGGGTTGAAGTCGTTTGAAAAGGAATAGGTTGCGTGCTAATTTATTTTTAATGTGATTTATATATGGTTTCCAGTTGAGTTTGTCATCAAGTATGACGCCTAGAACTCGATGTTCATGAACTTGTTCAATATCGTTGCTATCAATAGTTAGGTTAAGGCAATGTTGTGTTAGTTGATGCTTTTGGCGAGAGGTTACAACCATGCACTTAGTTTTCTTGGGATGAATTAACATAGAATTATCTTTGCACCATTTAGATACATCATTTAAGCCTGACTGAAGAGAGTTTTGGATGACAGTTACGTCTTCCGAACTGGAATGAAGGGAGGAGTCGTCTGCAAAAAGATCACATGAAACAGTTGGGTTGGATATAGACAATGGAAGATCGTTAATGAAAATACAGAAAAGTAATGGACCTAGGACAGATCCCTGGGGTACACCACATTTCACCTTGCCTGTAGAGGAGGACTCGCCATTACAAAAAACGTATTGTGTTCTATTATCGAGGTATGATGAAAGGAATGTCAGGGAGTGCTGGTTTCTGAGATAGTGTGATAATTTGTCGATAAGTATTGTGTGGTCGACAAGGTCAAAGGCTTTTCTTAGATCAAGAAAGACAGAACCAGTTAACTGATGCTTGTTTATTGCTGATAGCCAAGAATCACACAAACGGACAAGAGCTGTGTGACAAAAATGATTATTACGAAAGCCAGACTGAAGGGGATGAAGGAGGTTGAAGTTTTCTAAATATTTAGATAGGTGATTGTGGACGTGCTTTTCTAGGGGTTTTGATAGCACTGGCAGAAGTGAGATAGGCCTAAAGTTGTTTAGGTCAGAATGATCGTTTGCTTTGGGTATTGGGATAACTTTAGCCGTTTTTAGGGCAGAGGGTATCGTTCCTTGATCTATGCATACATTATATATATATATATATATATATATATATATATATATATATATATATATATATATATATATATATATATATATATATGTAAGGGGTTCGACAATGTATGGAAGAGAAAGTTTTAAGAGAGATGCGCTTAACGTGTCAGGTCCCATTGATTTTTTATTCTTTAAACTAGTAATAAGAGCTCCTACTTCGTGAACTGCTAGTAAAGGTATCTGAAAGGAGGAGTGTTGGTATAGTTTCTCCTCGCAAAAGGTTTGGAGCAATGAGGGGACCGTGTATTTATCAGGGCATAAGGTGTCAGACTGCATTGTTGAACTTAGCTAAGTTGAGGAAGTGCTCGTTAAATGAGTTTGGAGACCAAGTGTAGCTGTGATTTTGTTTAGTGCAATTCTTGTTACTGAAAGTATTTATTGCTCGCCATAATGAAGCCGTATCTTTGTTTGTGGCTAACATTTTATTAAAGTAGTTTCGCTTTGACTTTTCAATAAGATCAACTACTTTATTGCGTTGTTTCTTGCATTCAGTCTCCTTCTTTTCTCTGTCAAGCTTATGTTTCTCTTTGGCAGAATCGGAGAGTTGCGCATTATCTTCGTTCTTTGTAGGTATTATTAGTTTTTGTAACTGTTCTCTCTCCTTGTTTAGATTGTCCCTCTCTTTCATGGCTTCCTGTATGTCAGGTGTGAGCCAACCAGGGAGAGAAGGTTCTTTAACTCTTTTCCTGCGAAGCGGTGCGTGCTTGTTCACTATTGGGAGAAGCATATTATAAAAAGCATCTAGAGCACTCTCAGGGTCAGTATAATTAAACACTTCAGTAAAATTGGTTACATTAAGGTCATAAAAGTAGAGAGAGAGAGAGAGCGAGAGAGACGGAGAGAGAGAGAGAGAGAGAGACAGACACAGACACAGACAGACAGACAGAGATAGGGACGGACAGGCACAGACACGTGAAACAGACATAACAAAGCAGACTGAAATACAGGCCATAGACCTCCAGTAAGAAGGGGTTTAAATGGACATTAGCCTCGCATTAACACGTCGTGTTCTGTGGTTATCTCTTTCCCAAACAAAAACCCTGCTAATTATTGTGTTAGCACCACTCAGGCTGTTCATTTTCACCTCCATGCAGGGAGGGCGTACCACACTACAGTGACTAGAATTAAAAAAATAAGTCGCCAACGTGGGAAAAATCTCCGCAAAGCGAGACGAGTCAAGCTCAAAGTTGTACCCTGACGGATGATTGTTTTGGTAAGAAACGCGTCGAGATCACAAGGAAAACACCCTGTACAGAGATCGCAACACTCACTTTGCTCTGGTTTCCTATAAATCAAACCGTCAAATCGGCGATTCCTCCTTGGCGGAGGTGCTGGAAGTCACATTCTTTCACTGAAAGAGAAGGCGTGTGCCGTCTCTTTTCTAATGGCCGCCTGAGTTTAGACCAAATCGTTTGCACGAACTTTTCCAATGCAAGCCTTTTTATTATATTTGTTAAATTTCACACAGTTTATGTAAAGACGTTTTGCTCACAACAAAGGAAAAAGCTCCATTTAAAAAAAACACATTTTTATGCACTACAAAAAAAAGAAGCTTCAACCAAAATGGGATTGGTCTTCACCCGCCCCATCCAAAATGGCTTCTCTCTCCGGCATCTCCGCCAAGGAGGAATCGCCGTTTGGACGGTTTGATTTCTAGGAAACCAGAGCAAAGTGAGTGTTCCGATTCTTGAAAAGGCTGTCTTTCTGGTGATCTCGACGTTTTTCTTGCAAAACCCATCCGTCAGGGTCCACCTTTAAAGCTGAGTTTGGCAAAAAAGCCTTTATGAAGCCCCCCCACCCCCCCCCACCCCCCCCCACCCCCCCCCCCACCCCCCCACCCCCCCCTCCCACCCCTTCCCTAAAACCGTCTGTTTTTGTTTCACATTGATCAAAATAAAGAAGACACTACAAAAGTGAAGTATATATTATTACGTGATGACTCAATTTTCGTTTATCTTTTGTTGTTGTTGCGAATTTTGAAGAGTTACATAAAGGTGAAAGGACAAACTTCTTTTATAAACTTTCCCCTACAATGAAATGAAATGCTTTGTCTCTTATTGTGTGTATCCATGTATGGCTATGTGCATACGTCCCTGCAATATTGCACCCACCCATAACTTAACCTGACGGGTGAGTTTTTGCATGAAACACGTCGAGATCACCAGAAAGACAGGCTTTTCAAGGATCGGAACACTCACTTTGCTCTGGTTTCCTATAAATTAAACCGTAAAAACGGCGATTCCTCCTTGGCGGAGATGCCGGAGAGAGTAGCCATTTTGGATGGGGTGCGTGGAGGTCACCCATTGTGGTTGAAGCGTTGTTGTTTTTATTAGTGCAGTAAAAGAAAAAAAATAGAGCTATTTCCTTTGTTGTGAGCGAAACTGCTGTAGATAAACTGCATAAAAAAATTAAAAAAAGAAAAGAAAAAAAGGCTTTGTATCACGAACATTTTCGTGCAAACGATTTGGCGGCCATTAGAAAAGAGACGGCACGCGCCTTCTCTTTGGGTGAAGGAATTTGACTTCCAACACCTCCGCCAAGGAGGAATCGCCGATTTGACGGTTTGATTTCTAGAAAACCAGAGCAAAGTGAGTGTTGCAATATATGTAAAGGGTGTTTTACTGGTGATATCGACGTGTTTCTTATAAAAAAAACCTCATCCGTCAGGGTCCACCTTTAAGTACGTTCGTGCTGCCAGAAAGGCGTATCACAATGGGAACAGAGAGGGCAAATATGCTGTTCTGGCAGGAAACCCATTATGTAGGGACCTATGAACGCAGGCACGTATATGTATGTACTTACACTACTACTATATTTTTGTGACATTCATTTCTTTTTATTTGTTTTGTTTTTCCTCCAAGAAGTTGACACCTCTCCATATATATATATATATATTTTTTTTTTTTTTAAAGACTTGATTTGCGTCAGACCAACACCTGCCTCTCTCAGTAATCGCCCCTTAACCCCACACCAAGCCCTCAAAAAATGTCAGACCTTATACGTAATCTCACACTACAGTAGGCCTACAAAAAAAGCCCAGTCACATTCTTCGGTGTGCCTACATGCAAACAAAAAATCTACAAACCAAAACAAAGCAAACAAGTGCAACGCCGAGCGGCTGCAAAGTCCCCTCGCAGCATCGCCGAGCTACTCCGAAATCGGAACGTGTCGGCTGTACACATACATAAAAACGCATGAAAACAGCACGTAACTACATAAAAACGCATGGAAACAGCACGAACCCGAATAGTTTTTGATATATAGCCTTAGGGTTCGGACCCGTGATTTGAGCGCGCGCGATCATGCGCACACGCGCGCACAAAAAAATTCATGACAACTGTGTTATAGACCATTCATCAAGAAATGTGAGAAAAAAACCCGCATTGAAATACATGCAAAACTTCGCGAGATATTAGCGATTATGTGTTTCGGGGTTTGAACCCCGTAACTGGCGCGACCTTGACCTTAATGTAAAACTAAATATATCAGTGGATAGCTTGCCTCTTGGCAAACTAGTATACCAAATTTGATGATGATAGACTGAATAGTTTTTTAAACAAACGGACGAATAGCCGGACGGAGGCACGCCGGACGCCGCCGGACAAAAACAATAGTTCCCCGAACCTTCGGCTCGGGGACTAAAAATCTACAAACCAAAACAAAGCAAATGTGACACGTACGTAAAAGGCCCTGTAAAAGGATAATATTAATAGCTTTAACTCGTCAATGACCGACCACCGCTAAGTTACTGTATGTATGCCCTACTTCAGCAGAGTCACTACAGCAAATTAGTACAGCTGGTTATTGAGAGAACAAAAACCAAAAAAATGACTCACTGTGATATTGATCGCAGACACTCACGACGAGTGCTAGCACACATACAGACAGACACGTACACCCAGACGAGCACACATGCACGGGCATGGGCACACGCACACGCACGCGCACACACACATACAGAGCCAGCCGCGAGCACACACGCGCGCGAGCACATACACACACACACACACACACACACACACACACACACACACACACACACAGAGGGAAGAGAAAGAGAGAGAGAGAGAGAGAGAGAGAGAGAGAGAGAGAGAGAGAGAGAGAGAGAGAGAGAGAGAGAGAGAGAGAGAGTGTGTGTGTGTGTGTGTGTGTGTGTGTGTTCGTGCGCGCCACATTCCCACAAAAATAAACCCACGTCAGGGAGACCTTATTCTGCACCCATACGAGTTTATATTGGAAATAAACTAGTCCCCCCCCCCCCCCCCCCCCCCCCCCCCCCCCCCCCACACACCATTATATTATTATCCCACGCCCACATTATCACCCCCTATCCATCCATCCCCTGCCACTTTCCACCATTTTTCATTAACATTATAATAATACACCCACCCTCTCTCCCTTTCCTTCTTCTATTCCCTCCAATCCGTCCCTGGTCCATTTAAGCTAGAAGAGGCTAACGTGTTAGCCGCGACAATCCAGCCGTTAACCAAATAATATACACTTCATAAGCACGGCTCCTCAGGGAGGTTATACCAAAAAAAAAGGAATAGAAAAAAACTATATTTTTAAGAGCGGTATGAATTTGGTGACACGCCACTTTGGTTGGGGCATTAGCTTCGCCTTGGCTGACAGCTAGACAAAAGGTGAGGAAGTAATTGACCAATTGTTTTGTTTGTCTAGTAATTTATTTACACCTGTTCTAGTGGCGTGAGCAAGCTGTGATTTTGTGGCGAAAGGTGGGGGCCATGATTGTGTGGGCGTGCGTGCGCGCGCGCGCGTGTGTGTGTGTGTTGCCACGTCTAGTCCAGAATGTCGACCCGTCGGGGAGGTTCTTTTATTTTAAAAAAAGCGATTCTTGGTCTGTGGTGGGTTTTTTTCTGGCTGAATGACTCGGCTCTCATTCACACAATGTGGGAATAATGTGAAGTAGAATGAAACACTTCTGCGCCACATGGACACTAAATCATTAAGGCATCATGTATTATGTATTAGGTATTTTATAGTCACAGAGGCGTCTCTGTGAAATTCGGGTTGCTCCCACCTGGAGAGAGCGTCGCAGCCAGAGGCGCGCCACCCAGTGTTTGTTTTGGTTTTTTTTTTTGCATGCGATTTTTGTGTGACTGATGAGGAAGGAAAGGGGGGAGGGGATTAGGGGGGGGGGTAAATTTTGACCAATCGACAACTGTTTCGTTGCCACTGGGTTTAGCGTGTGCTAAGTGCATGGGAACACGGGACCTCGGTTTATCGTCTCATCCGAAAGACTCCACGTTCAGACCGTAAGGCCTAGTGCAAAGTGGGATGAAAAATGACCCTGTGCCCAGGTTCGAACTCGGGTTTACTTGACACGAGGCGAGCGCGCTACCACTGTGCCACTCTACACTTCACATTAATAGTTCAATCATGTAATAATGAGTCCAATGTAAAACATGTAATAACAATACCTCCCATCGCCCCACACCCGAACCCCCTGAACCCCCACCTTCGTTCACTCAAACCGCTTTTCAAATGCAAAACAAGACACACTTAAATATGGCTTGGAGTCAAAACGGACTATCTTTAGATAATCCACTGACGTATTACTAAACTTATTGCGAAAACTAATAACTTGTATCAAAAAAGGACTGCAGAAATATAAAAAGCATAATCCCCATTTTATACTATTTGCATACTTTTGTTTTAATACAAGCTCTTAGTTTTTTGCAATAACTTCAATTATAAGTCAATGGACTATCTAAAGATAGTCCGTTTTGACTCTAAGCCATCGTAATATGCAGGCCGTGTAATCACGAATACGTCTTAGACAGTCAACACGGGTAGTAGTATGTAAACTAGGCTAAAGAACAGACAATCGTTTTGGGAGTTAGTCTAATTTACATACTACTACCTGTGTTGACTGTCCAAGATGCACTCATGGTTGCATGCTCTTGTCTTTTGTTTTCGAAATCGTTTTAATTGTCATTTAAATATTTCCCACAAAAAAGTTTCTGGCGCATCCACTATGGAACAAGGCCTACTTCTGCATTAAAGTTCTGCATTAAAATTGCAAGCAGCCAACATCCAAGCCAAAACCAAGCTTTATCATTTGCCAGCCGCCAAGAAAAAAACCTTCCATCCGATTTTTTCACTACCGTCGGAAGTTTTGTTGAGCCGGGGGAGGCGCTATCTCTTCGCCGCAACAATGGCAGCATTCCAGCATTTCGCGGCCTACCTTGCACGTACAC
>CM065685.1:46300735-46345735 GCA_017654935.2 Phymorhynchus buccinoides | reverse complement strand
GAATGGGGAGTGAACGCGCATTGAGTTGCTTAGCAAGATTATGCGCTATATGAGCATTATTATTATTATTATTATTATTATTATTATTGTTCAAAAGTTTGGTCCCAACTGACAGCTGTAGCTACACTCATACATGTATATAACAGTCAGCTCTTTTGGAAAGGAAAAGCACCAAACTGTAAAATATTTCGATGGCTTGGAGTCAAAACGGACTATCCTTGGAGAGTCCATTGACATTTTATCGGGCTTATTACAAAAACTAATGACTTGTATAAAGAAAGATTGCAGAACTATGAAAAGCATAACCCCCTTTTTAAAAAATATTTCTGCAGTCATTGGTTGATACGGGTTATTAGCTTCTGTAATAAGTCCAATGATGTGTCGATGGACTATCTAAAGAGAGTCCGTTTTGACTCCTAGCCATCGGTTATTTTTTGTGTGCATAGATTCCCGAAAATCCTAAGCCACAAATATCCTGGAGAGAGAGAGAGAGAGAGAGAGAGAGAGAGAGAGAGAGAGAGAGAGAGAGAGAGAGAGAGAGAGAGAGAGAGAGAGAGAGAGAGTCAGAGAGAGAGAGAGAGAGAGAGAGAGTCAGAGAGAGAGAGAGAGAGAGAGAGAGAGAGAGAGAGAGAGAGAGAGAGAGAGAGAGAGAGAGAGAGAGAGAGAGAGAGAGATTTGAAGGGGGTGGGGGCAGAGTAATCAAAATTTTCATTCTGAAGTAACTTTTGCTTAGAATTGTTCTTTACTTTAATCTCCTTTTTAACAACAAACTAAATCAGAATGAAATTCTAACCAGGTTAAAAACTTTGCTTCCCTGGATTTCCTCCGCTTTTCTGAAAGCATGTTAAAGGTGTACACAAAGGGGTTAACGGCAGCATTTAGAGGTAACACAAACACAGCTAGTGCAACATAGATTTCTCCAGGTATAGGTATATCAACATGGGCTAAAATACCACATAAACCAACAGGAAACCAGCACATGAAATCAGTCACTGCTACTGTTATAAGTCGCCGTGCTATAGTCATATCCCGTGACATTTTCATAAAACTAGTTTTCAACATATTGCTTTGAATTGACCAGTAAATGAAGCACTGACCGAGGGAAATCATTACGAATATGACAAAGTTAAAGATAATCAAAACACTGAAAGAATATATATCTCCTTTGAAACTGTGCCCGGTGACTGGCAGTGGGATACATATGCCAGTTTGGCTGTAGAATTCCCAGTGAGATGTCACTGGAAGTAACGGCACCAAAGCCAGGCACCAACCTATCAACCATGTTAACAGACAAGCCACCCTTACTGATATTTTTCCAAATTGTAGCGTGCTGAATGGAAAACGAAGAACAATAAAACGATCCAATGTGATGAGCCAGATGACCAAAGCTGACACTTCACTGGACAACAGAGATAGCAAACCAGCTGCCTTACAAAATATACTGCTTTGCCACGTGTCATCATAATGTAGATATACACCACGAAAATGTTCATCAGCTGCACCTATGATTGTACTGTAAACGCCCATCAAAAAGTCAGCCATTGTGAGATTGACAACAAGCATGTTAAATGCACTTAAAGTACTCGTGCGCATTGCAAAAAAACGAGCACAGAAACAGAAAGCATTGCCAGTCAGAGATAGGAATGTAATTAACCAAAGGAAAGCACGGTACACCCATGACTGTAGCAAATCTTCACATGAAGACATTTCATCTGTGGGAGCATGGCAACTAATGTGATCAGCATTGTTAGGGAGAATGGTACCACAACAGACTTTATAGTTTTCAGATGAAATTACTCGTAAGCGAGAAAGACCCCTGAACAGATCAAGCGGAAACGTCTTGATAGGGCTACCTTTCATATGGAGTTCAGTTAACTGTGGGAAAAGCCTTAGCCCCTCGACACTAATGGCATGAACAGATGTAAACGTTAAATTTATTTTCTGTAAACCATGGAACGACGAGAACACCTCAGCATAAAAAATCTTTAGAGAAGTGAATGACAAATCTAGCTCTAACAGAGTGTGTTGTTGAAAGCCTGAAGAACAGAATGAGATGACTGGATTGTTGGACAGTGATAACTTCAAAAGGTTTGGGAAACCAACAAAAGATGTCATGTTGACGTTCTGTAAATTGTTACATCCAAGATCTAAAATTCTCAAATTCAAAAGCTTAGTGGCTGGCACATTGGTAAGAGAACACCATTGAAGAATAAGATGAACCAAATAAATATTATTGCCCACATCCGATACTTTCATTCCTGAGCCTGTGGCATCCAGGTAGCGAAGCTGTGAAAACATTGATGCAGCAAAAGGCTGATCACATAGAAACACGTGGCCTTGACACAGACATGTCACGGGGCAGATGACATGACATACCAATTCATCATCGTTCATTGGGCAGTGACGCCAGCCATCACACATATGGTCACTGTGGACACAGGTTCTGGAAGCTCTACACTTGAAGAAACCAGGACATTTTATTTCTTCACAGCCTTCTTCATCCCTTTGATCAATGCAGTCGTACACCCTGTTGCATCGTGTGTAGATAGGCAAGCAATCATTGAACCCACCAGGACAACGGTAATGACTGTCTGGGCATGACTCATTGGATTCCATTGGGATTGAGATAAACTGTCTTCTTTCATCATCAAAGAGTATGAGAACAGGAGATGGAAAATACCTCGTTTGTATTAGTACATTCTGTACAAAATCACAATTGTGCTCGTCTGACTGGTCTGTGCAGTGAGGAATTTGGTCACACACCTTATCAAAAGACAAACATTGTTGTGTTATACATGTAAAAATGTACTTACACACTGGATGGTGACAAAACGATTCATCACTTTTATCCTGACAATCCACTATAAAATCACACACTACAGAGAATGATGATGTGGCTTCTTTATTATGACACACATACAAGGGAATTGACATAAAGTTATAACCTGGACCAAAGCTACAAAGTAATCGCTTAGAACCGGGAGTCATTGTTTCCAGTTCACCACATACCTCATACTGGTTGGACCCACAGAGAAACATTGTGTAGGTCACATGACCATCATCACAAAATGTGAAAAACATTTGTTCAGTAGGCAATGCAAATTGAATAGAGGGCCAATTAGTTATTTTTGAATGAGGTGTCTTTCCGGTATTGTTTATTCTAAATTCACACACTGTTCCAAAGATTGGTTGGTGAGAGTGCTGGGAACACAAATGAGCTGTAAGGATTCCACCCATAACATTACACAAATGTGGTATTTTTGTCCAGTCTTTTCCAGTTATAATTTCAGTAGACAACACCTTCTTCCCACTCACTTGCACTGAGGTGCAATAATAAAGAGAATGATGATGTGCTGTTTCATTTAAAGTAATAACATTCCTATATTCTGAAGGCAGTTGCTTGTCGTCTGTGAACAAGTTCACCAACAGATGTCTCAGCCTTTCAGCGTGCATCTTGGTCTTGTTTCGTATTGTTTTGAACCAGTTATTGAAACACTTTGGAAAACCAAGCTCTCCACCCAATGATCTGCAATATTCATTACCCTGTATTGTGTCAGTTACAGGGGGGTTCCTCGCAAAACTGTAGCACTGGTTACACAGAGCTACCAGACCCTGACATTCAGGACTGCTGAATGGACAGTGTTCTGTTTCATCCCGGCCATCTTCACACTCTGTCTTCAAATTACAAGAGAGGTGATGGTGAATTCGGTGATATAAGTCAACAGAACAGTTCCACAAACCATTGGGTGAAGTTTGAAGTGTTTCATTGTATTGCAAAAAGGAAAACCACAGTTGAAAACAACCTGTATTAATGCACATGTACCGTGCAATATCTATAACTATTTCTGAAACATTGAAAATGTACGCAAAATCAGAATCAGGGTTGCTTCTCTCCCAGATGAGATCAAATTTACTGGTAACTCGGCCTGAAGATGGATCATCTGTCTTAACATGGTTGTATATGTAAATGTCTGCATAAAGAGGCACCAGTTCCTTGAAATTGAAAATAATAACGTGTGCAATCGGGACACACAAGCTTCTCATAAAATTAATGGTGTCTTTGCGGCTTAAATTGTCCTTTGCTGTCATGTAGCCAGACGATGTTGACACCATTACAGTAACCAGACTCGGGGAACAAGGGATCGTGTTGCAAGAACATTCTCCTAGCCCTGAAGCACACTATCATGGCTACTCTCTCTCTCTTCCTCTCTCTCTCTCTCTCTCTCTCTCTCTCTCTCTCTCCCTCCCTCTCTCTCTTTCTCTCTATATATGTGCCTCTCTCTCTCTCTCTCTCTCTCTCTCTCTCTCTCTCTCTCTCTCTCTCTCTCTCTCTCTCTCTCAAACATACATGCACGCACAAATCACCAAACAAACAACACACACACACACACACACACACACACACACACACACACACACACACACACACACACACACACACATATATATATATATATATATATACAGCACATTATTTTCTTTTATTCTTTTCAGAACACAGAATAAATTGTAAAGTTAAAATTAAAGTTATTCAGTTTCTTTCTTAGGCTCACAAACTTAAATATTGGACACAAAACAAGTTTTTTTCAAGCAAACTATATATATAAGAGGAAAGTTTAATGGTGTGGTTGTTTTTTTCTTCTTCAATTCTTGTACGTTTATATATATATATATATATATATATATATATATATATATATAATATATATATATATATATATATATATATATATAATAAGGATTGAACGCCCCTGTCTTTGCCAGCTCCGCACTGTCCGGGAGAACATCACTTGTGCATTTGTGTGATCACAATACAGAAATTAAAATTAAAAACAAGGAGTTCGAGTGCTTTTTATGGGTGTTTATTCATCCCAAATTTTCGCAGACTTTGCGCCCGCTTCGTCAGGGGATTACTGCAACAACAATATTACATGCCACATTATAATATGTCTTAAAACAAAAGGAATATTTAAAATCCAAAAACAAATTTCTTTTTAAAACATTCAAAGAAGACAAGGTTTTATGTGGATTTTTCTTATTCATTAATCTGTAATTTGGTACTATTAAGGACCTTTAGTGATAATCAGGGGCAAAACGGAAATGTAGGTTACTTTTGATTCAGTATGTAACATGTTTCACAAGTATAATTATACATCTATCTTCATGCACCCAAATATACACGCCCTTCCACACTGACAAAACTTTCGTACACGCACACGCACACACGCACACGCACACGCACACGCACACACACACACACATACACACACACTTACACACATGCACTCACACACACACACACACACACACACACGTGCGCGCGCGCACACACACACACACACACACACATACACACACCGAGACTCCACCATTACACACCCACACACCCACCCACCCACATACACACATATACACCAAATTATATGTATACATATCCCCACCTAACTTCCCCCCCCCCCCCCCTTTCCTTTTTCCCCCCTTTTTTTTCCTACACCTATAAACATAGACATATTATAATGTGGCATGTAATATTGTTGTTGCAGTAATCCCCTGACGAAGCGGGCGCAAAGTCTGCGAAAATTTGGGATGAATAAACACCCATAAAAAGCACTCGAACTCCTTGTTTTTAATTTTATTTTATATATATATATATATATATATATATATATATATATATATATATATATATATATGTGTATATATATATATATACAGCAAAAGATAACAGCCGCACAGCCAGGCTTCCCACTCCACACATATTATACGAGCTTTCGCTTTATTCAAAGAGAAATCTCAGTAAATAGTTGAGCTCTGTACCCGTCCTCTGAAGGACTGCAAAGTTGGTGCATTTGAAATGCCGAATTGATAAAACTTTTCTGTCTTATGTCTGTATTTGTGAACCTCAGAAACAAAACCAGTTAACGTTAACTTTATGAAATGTTCTGTGTTCTAAAAAATAAAATAAAATTATTAATAAAAATTATTTATAAAATGTGCTGATTTACTTTTTCTCCCAATGGGGGAGGGACAGTGCCTTATGCAAAGACTGCTGTTTCGATCTGTGAAGATCTCATCAGTTTGCATGATCGGCCTGCAATTTGACTGTCCAGTGGATGTCAACTTGAGCAAGAAGACATATATATATATATATCAGTAAAATAAAACAAAATAAAGCAATTAAGTCCAAGACAACAAGCAATTTTGGGGGTTTTAGGTGTGTTTTTAATGGCCTAGCGTTTCGGCGTCTGCCTTAATCCTAGGAATACATGACTAAAGGTGAATCATCATATTGTGTAGTTCATATTTGTTTTAAAAAGGCATTTGACTCGATATGAACATGCTGTAGAGTACATTACTTGCTAGTAGAGTGGATGACCAGAAATAGCTAATGTTGGACAATTTTATAAAATGTTATACGTTTGTGGGGTTTATTTTTGCGAGATGTGGGTATTCAGTAAAACATTGAACATATCTAATGGCAGGACATTCTGGCCATTATGGTTCATCTTCTATGCAAGGAAAGCCATGGGCTTTTCAACAATATGACTGAACATTGAGTCATGTTCATCACCACCTTGTCATCAATGTTAGTGACGTTAGCAGCAGCTAACTGAATATTATTGTTAACTTCTTGGTGTACTGGATGTGACAGAAAATATAAAACATAATTATGTGTATGATTGGCAGCCAAAAATGCAGCCCAATGAACCTTTACCACCAACATGTCATTTTTCCAAGCTCACTACCCAGTGGCCCTCCATCAAGTTATGCTTTAGCAAGCTGCATGTGAACCAGATACTCCACATCCTGACCCTCTTGGTTGTGGTAGGCAGATGAGTTAGTTCAATGAGCCCCAGCAATTGGATTGAGTCCTCAGCTACCATTTCCAAAGGATATTCTCTGTCTTGTTAGCTGCACTAGGTTACTAAGAAATGGCACAGCTTAGTACATGTGCAATAGAAAGAGTCTCCTTGCTTGCAAAGTTAAAAAAAATTCTTGATGAACTTTACAATTGATATTAAATTGCTATCAGCAAAGTGTCCATGCAGTTTGTAGCTTTAAACTGAACAAATGATGTCTCTGGCCTGCATCTATTCATATCACAGGCAGCCATCTTGGATTTTTGTCAATAACTCAAATTGCCCATTTTTTTCAGCCCGGCCCCCATCGTATTTCAAATCAGCAATGAAAACTGAGATGAAAAGTGCAAAGAAAAAACTTTATGATGCAATGCAAGGTATCAGCTTTGGCACCCTGAACTATAGCAGCTTATATAATTCAGTTTTGTCCATTAACCACTAGTAACTTTCATTTTCTTTTGTATAGGCAGTAGTGAAATCAATATAATAGGTCCAGCTTTCTTTCTGATTTAACTTTGAAACAACTGGTCATTTCCCTTGTTGCCATTTTACCAGCCGCAAACAAAGTGAGCGAAGCTGGTAATGTTTTCAGTGGATTCTGAAGCCGACCATCTATCTATCAATCTATCTATCTATCTATCTATCTATCTATCTATCTATCTATCTATCTATCTATCTATGTATGTAACTATGTGACTATGTTAACACAATAACGTTTGAACGGTTTGACGCTCAAATGTTGCATGCAGATCGATACTAAGAATATCTAGGCCAAGTCCAAAAATGAAGGTCATAGGTCAAAGGTCAAGGTCACTGGCACCGAAAATGCTGCCGAGCACCTGGCACGATGATTGAACGGAGGGACCTATGACGTTCACATTTTGCATGCTGATAGGTACTAAGAATATCTCGGCCAAATTCAAAAATGAAGATCATAGGTCAAAAGCTCAAGGTTACTGGACGCCGAAAATGCTGCCGCGCAGCTGGTGATCTAGCGTCTTAACGCTCTAGTTTTGCACAGATTTATAAAGAGGTTGATCACGTGTTTCTAAATGACAAAAGCAATATGTGATTCAATGGTGTTAAGAAAGAGTGAGCACGAAAACAAAATTCTCTGGAGTCACGAAAAATTATTTGTAGGAAAGAAAATGTGATGAAACTGTAGGAAAAGCTGGACAACAAAAGGCGTCTATAGGAAAAAGAAAACTTTTTTTTGTAGTCCAATTGTCCCTGGAGCTACTTAGGTAAATGCAATCAACTCGTAAATATCAAACTGTCCTAAGTATTAGAAAACCACTGCAGCAACTTTAAATGGATGGAAAACAATTTAAAAAAAATTCATTTAAAAAAGATATACCTGATTATTGTAGCCTGCTATTTGGTGTGGTGTCGTTTTAGGGGGGAGAAGGCTCGGGACCAAGAAAGAGAGAAAGCGCGTCCATGTCTTTGCATGTTAAGGGCATATTCTCTCTCCTGACCCCTGTTCTGTTTGGTAGTGTAGATGAACTGTGTCGTTTGCATTCTGACAATCTTGTCAATTGACGCTCATGCCTTCTATTGCTGTTTTACATTAGCCTGAAGTTAGGGCCAATAGTAAAGTGAGAATGAGAATTATGTGATGAATGAAATAATGAAATAGTGAGGCCAAGAAAGGAGATACCGAAATTGAACAAAGGGGGAAAACTCTTTCTAATTAACTCACCTCCACCAAAGTTGGCTACGATACCAATCATCTAGCAATCGTGGATCAGAGCAAAAGGTGAGACAAACAAAGCATCATTCTCAAAAAATAATGTGCCAAGTTCGCCTTTATGACCCTTCACCCACACAGTACACATCAACAATGGTGGAGAAGACGACGTAAACAAATCAACATCTATCCAGGACTGACATAGCCTTCTAGCCCTGAATACGTTACACATAAACAACACACAACACAGAACAAACTGGTAAGCCTCTAGTTTTCCCTCTTTGTTCAATTTCGTTATCTCCTCTCATGGCCTCGCTATTTCATTCTTTGATTACTAAAATTCCTTTCGAGGCTTACCAGTTTGTTCTGTGTTGTGTGTTGTTTATGTGTAATACTGCACACCGTCATACCCAGGTGCTGTGTTGCTCTTCAGGGATTTCAGGACTGCTAATACTTCCTCCTCACTGAAGGGACCCATTGGCAGGTCTGTCTCGGGGGGTGCAGGGGTGGCGGTGACGGGTCGTAGTGGAAAGGGCAGGGGGTACTGCAAGATCGTTTTGCTTTTCTGCTGGAAAAACTCCGTCAGAGTGTCCGATGGTATTGAACGCATGCGTCGTTCCTCTACCTTGCTGTTATTCTTGATAATTTCAAAATTTGAACAGTGTGGTAAGGGTCAAAAGGGGGGTAACCTATAAAATAGGGTAGGGGGCGCGAGGGTGGAGGGCGAGACTGGAAGAGACGGCGAGACGAGACTTGCGGGCAACGGGTGAGGAGGCCGAAGTTAATATAGCTAGCAGCCACGACGACGAGAAGAAGTGAGTTCCGTAGTATGTAGTGTGTCAAGAGTAGGTTCGGGGGTGGGAGGGAGGGTAGTTAGCATCCTGAAATACTAAAATGGCGTCGCCGACAAAATTCGTAGGGAAAACAAATTATGGAATCGAGTTGTCTATTTGGCCTTACCCAAATTGACCGGTCATATTTTGGGAACATCGTCGATCTTGATTAAAAGTTGTTTGGGGACTAAAATGGCTAGGCAGATGTTATAATTAGAGGTTGTTTGTGATTCTAAATCGAGTTTAATTGATCATTTCTTAGAATTTTAGAAATTTTGGAAGATTTAATGAAAATTGTCTGTGCTTAACATTAGCAAACGACAATTAGGTTTTAATGACATGCAGCACGAAAACGTCATAGCCTCGTTTTGAGATTTAGCTGTTTTGGGCCAATCAGCAACTGCCATGAAGGGATAGGGGTGGGGGGAGAAAACGGTTTCCCCAAATAGAAGCGAGTTGCGATTTTGGGGTGTTTTCTTGTTTTTATTCATTATTTTGTGGGAGGAATTTATGTTTTTGGTTTGAGTTCTTTATGATTATAGAAGTAATTTAGTGAAGCAAGTGATCAGCCTTTGAGAAGGAAGAAGGGGGTTAACTCAGCTGATGGTAAGTTGCTGCATGATTTTGGTTCTGTTTTGTTTTGATCGTTTTGTTTAGGTTTATCTTGCTTCATTTATCAGTGATGTTTTGTGAGTTCTGTTGACTTATTCCCAAACTCAATAAATCGATATAGACATGATACTTCTCTCACGTTGTGGAGAATCGTTGGAGGACTATTAACGTTTTGTCAATTGATTATAAATTATCAAAAGAGTACTGAGTATTACTGGGGCCTTGTGCACTTTGCCATCTGCATCTCATTGTGAGACTTTTTATTATATCCACTGGGAATTTCACCCCTTCCATAATTCTGTGTGTTTTATTTTTTAATGTTATCAAGGATAAACAATACTATAGTTTGTAATGAGATTAAACATGGAGCACTGGAAGTTTCACTTGTTAGTCTTGCATGAGTGAATGTTTACAAATACGGGTTTCTACCAGTACAATATATTTTTGGTGTTAGTCAATTTTTTGGGTACAGAGAGAGGGGTGTTATTGCCTCTGGTTTGCCTAGTAAATGTTCTGACAGTAGCCCTGGTCAGACTCTACATTTGACCTTTCAGTTATTATTTATCTCTGCGACTCATTAGCTCTTTAGAAGCGGGATAAAGATTAGAACTGATCATTCTTATTTTTATCTAAGCGAGTAATTTTAATTTATATTGGGTACTGCAGACGTGCACCCTGGTATAAGAAAAAACAAATTTATCCAACTCCAAGTTTTGTCTCAAATAAACTATGTATGTTAGTTGTCCTCAAAAAACATGTTTGCTAACTTGATAGAACGTTGGTCACTCACAATGATCCTCCACAAGGAAATTACATCTTAAGAGAGCAAATTTAGGGAGTTAGTTTAACAGCACATTCCACTATGTTTTAGCATTCAAAAGGGATGGAGTCTCCCTAACTGGGTGCAATTTAAAGCTACTTTTTTTTCTAATAACTATTACCCTGAGCAGCATTCCAATGTTTATTTGGGATGTATCTCATGAGTTGTCATGAGTCCTAGTAAGCAACAGGGTATAAGTTAGACAGTAAGAGTAACCATTATGTTAAGTAATTCTTTCCATCTTTCGATATTGAATAATGACTATTGCCATACTTAATAATTTGTTCATGTTGAGGCAAGTGTGAATAGGGCTTTCTATGCACAGCATGAGGAAAATAAGGAACAGCAGAGACGCTGCGCTGGAGACTATTTGCCGGCTATGGGGGGGGGGGGGGGGGGTTGAGGGAAAATGGGATTAGCTAAATCTTTATTGAACTTTATCATGTACGGGCCAGTACCTGATTCAATTGGGAGTGGGGGAGGCTTTAGGCTGGTTTTGGTCAGTAAAGTTTATTGCCCCAATTAAAGTATAAGTTGAGGCTCGTGGAATAAACAGGAAAGACAAAAAGGGGGAATGTTAGCAAAATCGAGGTCTTACTTGGCAGGAGATGCATGATTAGCCGAAACGAGAGAGAACGAGCAAGGAGGAGAGAGTACGGGGATGTGAGACTGGGAAGAAAGAGACTCCGTGGAACGGGGGAAGTAGAGGGAGTAAACTATGAGAGAGTTTAGACTGTCATGTTTGATGACGGCGTGTCAGCTTGGGAAGCGACAGACTATGAAAAGCATAGGAATACGATGGGCGGTAAGATTGGTTCCCATACACCGCAGAGGTGTTTAGCAAAATTGTGCACTCTTTGGCTTTCTGATCCGGTGCACTCCAAAAGTTTTACTTTTTATGTTACTTGGGGAGGGAGGAGGGGGGGGGGGGGGGGGGGGGGGGTAAATTTGGTGTCGGAACGAATGGTACTTTTTTCATGGACATTTGGAGTGAGACCTGATCTAAGAGGATATTTTTGTGACCATGGTTTTAACTTATATGAGAACAATATTAAGTAGCTCAATATCATTCTAAATTTTAGCAGAAGCAGAAGGGCTTAGTTGGGGGGATTTATAAATGTTATTTTTTCCACCGGAGGGAAGGCATGTAGGAATAATCCTGACTAAGATGACCTGCTAAGTCAATTATTAAGCCAGTTTGATAGAGAAAATTATGGCAATGTTGGGAAATAAGTCCATGTTTGGTTTTGTTGTTGTCACTATGTTTTGTTCAATTATGCATGCCAGGGGTACAATCAAATGAAGTGGAAGTCAACAGGGTTCCCAAATGTTCTTACCTTTATAACTTAATGGAAATGCATGGGATGAAACAGAAGATATGTTTCAGTTGATCTTGTAAGTGAATTTAATGCGAATAAAAAGATTAATTATATTTATAATTAAATACTAACAACTAGTTATAATTAACGGATAAGATTATTTGCATTTGAAAGTTTTGCACTGAGTTATAGCGTAAATGCCAAGAGCATAAAATAAAGAAAAGAAAAAGAAAGAAGGAAGGAAAAGAACAATTCTATGTGTACAATAGTAAAGTAATCTTAAGGGAATTTAATTCTCAAAGATTTAATAATTCCTAACTTTAGTAAGACAACATGCAAAGGGAAAGACACAAATCAAATGAACAAGTATTGTGGGAACTCTGCCTTCGCCCCTGTTTACCTGCAGTTTGATTATACAGGATTTATTGGGACTCTGAAAAAGCATGTGTTCAAGCATGGGTCTCAGCAGTTGGTGGGCTCTGGTAGGAATCATGAGGATGGTGACCTCAGCAGTTGGTGGGCTCTGGTAGGAATCATGAGGATGGTGACCTCGGTGGGCGTGTTGTGGGAGAGGCCAGAAGTTCCAGGGAAAGCTTCTCAGGAAGAAATCCCATGAACCAACCTGGTTGGAATTCCACTGAAACTCCACCAGGTGGTGAACGCGGCGGGATTGTGATGGGAAAAGCCAAGGGTTTCAAGGAAGGCTCAGGCCAGAGGAACCCATCTGGCCAGAATCCCAATGAAATTCCACACAAAAAGCACCATGGAGGAAAGCACGCCGGTGCCGGAAAGCGGTGCAGGAGGAGGAGGAGTTGAATGATGGGTGGGGAAGAAGTAGAGATGATTGGAGAACGAGGTGAGAGAACAATGAGGAAAGGATTGGTGGGTGGATCTGGAGTGAGAGGGGGAGCAAGAAATGGTCTGGGAGAGAGTGGCAGAGGGAGAGTGGAAGAGATGGGGATGAATGTGGGATTGGGAAGAGTGATTGAGGGAGAAAGGAATGGAGAGCTTGACAGAAGGGATGAGTTGCAGGGATTTCGGGAGGAAATGGTGAGGATGGAAGAGGAAGGGTGGATTGGGGGGGGGGGGATCAGCGGATGAAGTGGGTGATGGAGTGGTGGTGGTGTGGAGGGAGTGAGTGGCGAAAACGTTGGGTTGAGGGAGGAGGGGAAGGTGGATGAAGTGAAAGAAAGGGTGTAATTTGAAGTTTTCTGTTGAGACTGCAGGGAAGATTGATTTCTTTTTATGTTGAAATGCTGCTCTGCAGGCATCAGAATTTCAGAGGATTGATAATTTCTGACAGAGGATTGGCTTCTTCCGTCAGAGGTTTTGCCATTTTATTTAGATAAATTTTTTTTTCTGAAATAGCATTTTATAGCGATTTTTAAAGCCTTTTTGGTGATGTTGGGAACTGATTTCAGTGCATCTAAGCCTTGATGGCCCTTGTACACTGTTTTCAGAGGATTGGACTTCAGACTATTCTGATGCCTGGCTCTGGGTTCCAGACAAATAAGACTTCAGTTGGTCAACATCTTTGTTGACGTCAGATTTCAGGGTAGAGCACTCTGTCTTTAACTGGTCGACATCTTTGTTAATGTCAGACTTCAGGGTAGGGCACTCTGTCTTAGGCTTAGAGGACATCTTTGGACTTCAGGGTAGAGCACTCTGTCTTTAACTGGTCAACATCTTTGTTGACGTCAGATTTCCTAGAGCACTCTGGGTAACTGGTCGACATCTTTGTTGACGTCAGACTTCAGGGTAGAGCACTCTGTCTTCAACTGGTCGACATCTTTGTTGACGTCAGACTTCAGGGTAGAGCACTCTGTCTTTAACTGGTCGACATCTTTGTTGACGTCAGACTTCAGGGTAGAGCACTCTGTCTTCAACTGGTCAACATCTTTGTTGTCAGATCTTCAGGGTAGAGCACTCTGTCTTTAACTGGTCAACATCTTTGTTGACGTCAGACTTCAGGGTAGAGCACTCTGTCTTTCAACTGGTCGACATCTTTGTTGACTTCAGGGTAGAGCACTCTGTCTTCAACTGGTCGACATCTTTGTTGACGTCAGCCTTCAGGGCGGATAACTCTGCCTGCACAGTGACCACCTGGTTGTGAAGCGTGGCCAGCTGTGCTCGCAGGTTGTCCCTCTCTGCATTCTGCACAGCCAGGTCCTGGTGCATGATGCTGTTTTATTTCAACTCTCTGTGCTGAGCCTATGGGGGTTCCCTGACTCCCTGACGCCTGTTGTTGTTGTTGGTGTAGTGTGTCCAGTGTGTGCTGGGCTTCTGTCATGTGGGTGTCCAGTTGTTGTGTCCGTGTAATTTGAAGTTTTCTAAAGTTCTGGTTAAAAAGTTTGTTCAAAGATTTTCCTTTTGTACTTTAACTTAGATAATGTTGAGTGTGAGTTTTATAAGGGGATAATTGGGTTTAATTAATATTAGTGTGGATTTCTTTGTAGAGGGGTCAACAACTTGTAGATGGGGGATGGAGGGAATCCTTTGTAGAGGGTTCCCTTGGGTTTTCTGTGTGGGTACTAGTATTATTTAGAAATAAAGGGTAAGGTATATTATTTTGAGAAGGGAACTGTTAGAGTTATTTATGAGGTGTTATTAAGGTGGATTCCTTTGTAGAGTGGTCCACAATTTGTAGATGGGGGGTTGAGGGAATCCTTTGTAGAGGGTTTCCTCAGGTGGATTTTATTTGTAGTCTGGGTAGTTATAATTTGGAAAGGCCATTATGGGGTTATTATGGGACTGAAGCAGGGTATTATAGAATGGGGTCTTTGTGTTACATATATGTATGATAATTTGAAGTTTGTTGAGTTGCTTACTGTTAATTTTGTATGTTACTTTATGTTATTTACATTTGATTGTAACTGATTTCAAATGAGTGTGGAACTGGAAGAGAGACGAGGACGAGAGAGATAAATACAGGAAGAAAGAGAGAAAGAGTGAGCCTGGGAGAGAGGAAAAGGGGGAAGGGAACCAAAAAATATGGAAGGGGAGGAATAGGGTGAGAAGGGAGGAAAGTTGGGGTTCAGTTTTTGTGTGAAGTTTTTGGTTTGGAATCGGTGGCTGGACGAATATTTGAAGGAAGAAGATGGTGCATAGAATTTTTATGAGCATTTTTATTCTGAGTTGGCGTTTTGATTTTATGATTGAACTTGTTTGAGTTTTTGAGCTGCAAATATAGAATAATGGGGAGAGGGGGGATTGAGAAGGAAGACAATAGGAGGGTTTCGGGAATGTAAGAGTTGATTAGAGGGAAGGGGTAGGAAGATTTATCTTTCTGTGGACCCCTTTGTAGAGGGATTTACAGAGTAGGAAGAGAGCTTGGGGTGGTTTGGGTTTTGCTTTATATAGTGAGGGAACACTTTGTAGAGGGTTTCCTCATGTAGAAGTAAAATGAACATTATGATGGTAATATAAAAGGCTTGGTTTTACAAGTCAAGGTTTTATGATTGTTGGGATGGGAAGCTTGGTTTCTAAAGTTGATGATGTTGAATTCAGGAGTTATGGTTGTGTTAAAGTTATAAGTTAATGGTGTTTATTTAAAAGTTAACTGTTACTGTATGGAGTTTGTGTGAATGTGAATTTGAAATAAGGAAATTGGGTTGGGAAGGGAGGATATACATTTAAAAACAAGAGTTACAATGTGAATTAGATCTCCGGGATGGGAGGGGAAGCCTAAAAAGTAAAGGGGGGAGAGTGTGGTAAGGGTCAAAAGGGGGCGTGAGAATGGAGGGCGCGACTGGAGGAGACGGCGAGACGAGACTTGCCGGCAACGGGCGAGGAGGCCGAAGTCAATATAGCTAGCAGCCACGACGACGAGAAGAAGTGAGTTCCGTAGTATGTAGTGTGTTAAGAGTAGGTTCGGGGGTGGTGGTGGGGGGGGGGGGGGGGGGGTGGGGAGGGGGGGTAGTTGGTATAGCTGAAATACTAAATTTTTTCTATTCTCCGTGCCGTGTTTTCATTTTCTCTCTGTCTGTAGTATTTGCGGAGACTGGGGAACATGATGTGTCGGATGTAATGAAGAGCCTCCTCAATTCTATTCAACAGATCATCTCTTTCAGACTCGTGCTGAACTTCATCTGTACTCTGAATTGGAAATTTGTTCAGAATCCTCCAAACAAACCTAAGAGTTCGAAGTTTGGAGTGGATGACAACTCTTCATTTGGCGTCATGGTCGGATTGACGTCACGCTGTTCTTCAAAAAAATTAAGAACGTTCTGAATTTCATCCAGAAGACGAAGCCACCGTCGTAAATCTCTGTGGGCGAATTTTACTGTTGTATTGGCATGCTTCGTACGGATTTACTCACGAAACATCCGTTCAGTTCGCTCAAACTCAGCCCACAGGTCGTCTGGCAGCACGTCGTTGAAGGGAGCCCAGGTCTCTGCTCTGGCAAAGTCTACTGGGTCTCCATGGTCTCCCGTTGGTTGTTCTGTGTGGACTCGGTCGACAACACGTTGGATGGCGCCACTATGCAGAGCAGCTCTCACTGAAGATTTCACTTCAGCGACCAGTTGCAGGTATCGTTGCATTTCTGGACTGACTGTGTTGAAGAGGACAGTGACCACGGAAGTGACTCAAACATGCATAGGACATACATACATACATACATACATACATACATACATACATATATATATTTTTTATACATACATACATACATATTTTTTACATGTTTTTCTATTATATCTACATATACATACATACATCTACATACATACATACATAGTTTGCGTTGATAAACATTTTATGTGTCCAATGTCTTAATTTGTGAACCTTTTTACATACATATCAACATATCAATTACTTTATTGCAAATGTTGTAAAATCTACAAATATGTGTCATTGTCCAGAACATTTTAAACAAAATGTAACACTATTTTAGAGCAACCTCGTACTCTTTATCCATCCACACCACTCTCTCTCTCTCTCTCTCTCTCTCTCTCTCTCTCTCTCTCTCTCTCTCTCTCTCTCTCTCTCTCTCTCTCTCTCTCTCTCTCTCTCTCTCAGGTATTTGTTTCATGTTGGTGCACTTTTTTATTTTTGAATGTTAAAAGATGAGTGTGAAAAGTAAGATTAGGTTTTTATTTTTCCGTGTGTATGAGCTTCACACATTTTGAATGTTAATAATGAGCATAGATAATAATAATAAGTTTTGTTTTGTTATTGATGTGTTAGGGATGTATTTTGCATGCTCTATATTACTTTGTATGTGTTTATTTTCGTTTTCCATTTTGTACTTTACATGTATTTGTCCAGAGGGCTGGATGTAAAAAGGCATGTTATTGCTTACTCTATTAGCCTCTATAAATAAAATTCATTAATTCATTCATTCATTCTCTCTCTCTCTCTCCATCCCTCCTCTCCCCTCTATCTCTCATTCTCACTTAATATTTGCACCAACCATCACTGCCTCATGCGTTTTTCTGTTGTTTGACAAGTGTGTTTGTGGAGGTGCGTGCCTGCGTGCTTTGTGTGCGTGAGGGTGTTTGTAATTTACAACAATACACAGCCATAGTCCAGAAATGTTCAAACACTTAAAACAGTATTATTATTATTATTTCATGTTTCGGGTTCTCCCCCCCCCCCCCCTCTCTCTATATGTCACTCTCTCTCTCTCTCTCTCTCTCTCTCTCTCTCTCTTCTGACTGTCAGTGAGTTCATTACTACTACTACTAGGCTTACTACTACTACTACTACTACTACTACTACTACTACTACTACTACTACTACTACTACTCAAGGTTTCAAGGTTTATTTCCGAAAGCCCCTTGGGGGTACATGGAATGAAAAGAAAAATTGGAAGAAAATGAACGGAAAAGAAACAAAATTCAAACAAAAGAAATGGAAAAAAAGAAAGAAAAGACAAACCACAAAATACACAGAAAGGGCCCGGCATAAGCAGCTGTCTTGCTATGCCAGGCAATGCAGCGAATCACACCACACATTACATATAAATCAAACAACAAGAATGCAGCACATCCTACAACAACATCACCAGTCACACAAACTACAATACACAACATTTCACAATACATCTCTATCGCACACATTAGCCATGTGATCTGTAGTAGAAATTTTACACAGCATGTCACAACAGCAAGAAACCTTAATCAAAATGCAGCATAATATGACACAACTCATCCCCATAGCACACACCAGCGATTCAAACAACTTGTCACAATACATGCTATAACTCACACGTCAGCCATCAAGCAACAACAGGACATATCACAACACATCACTATAACACCCACTAGCCTATCAAGCAATGGCACATGTCACAACTTATAACCATAATGATTATAACACACACACCAACCAATTAAGCAACAGCATACCATGCAACAACATGTTACTAGAACACATCAACCAGTCAATCAAGCATATACATAACATGTCACAACATATCACTATAATATATACTATTATAAAGATTTTCCCCAACAACAAACCGTGGATTTCCAAGTCTATTAAATCAGTTTTAAATGAGAAGAAAGTAGCCTTTCAAACAGGAGATAAAAGAGAAAGAAAAGTGGTTCAAATTAAACTTAGAGGGGGGTTAAGGAAGGGGCAGAGGGAGTATAAGGATAAAGTAGAACAGCAGTTTCAGACAGGCAGAATCTTAGATGCATGGGATGGGCTTCGAACTCTAACTGGCCAATCAAAGAAACGAACAGCAAATTGCCAAATGACAAGAGAAGAACAGAAGGATTTTTCTAATGAGCTAAATGACTGTTATTGTCGGTTTGAAAGAAATGATCTAGAGGGAGATCTAAACGGGGTAACGTCACAGTTAACAGAAACAATTATCAATGCAAATGAAGATCATGAATTTGAGGTTCAAGAAAGAGATGTTCAGTCCATATTTCAGAAACTAAATGTGAGGAAAGCTGTGGGACCAGATAATGTGTGTGGAAGATTGTTGAAAGCATGCTGTTCTCAATTGTGTGGTGTGTTTTGCTCTCTATTTAACTGGTCTTTACGTGATTGTGTTGTACCATGTATCTGGAAAAATTCTACAGTTATTCCTGTCCCTAAGAAAAAGAACCCTGCCACACTGAACGATTACCGCCCTGTTGCCTTAACGTCTATTGCCATGAAATGTTTTGAAAAGATCGTCCTTCATCGCCTTCTTTCTTTTACTAACCTACTCCTTGACCCCTTTCAGTTTGCCTACAAACGGTGTAGAGGAACAGACGATGCCATACTGACCCTTCTTCACAAAGCCTTTCTTCACTTAAATACCCCCAACCCTTTTGTTCGTATTTTATTCATCGATTTCTCCTCTGCCTTCAATACAATACAGCCCCATTTACTGGCCCAGAAACTACTAGACCTGAATGTTAACCCCAAGCTCATTCTCTGGATAACCAATTTCCTACGCAATAGAACTCAGTCTGTCCGCTTTCAATCTGCAATCTCCTCAGAACGTTCCACTTCTACAGGTGCCCCCCAAGGAACAGTTTTGTCCCCAGTTCTTTTTACATTGTACACAAATGACTGTAGAGGCACTGAAGAAACACCTGTCATTAAATACTCAGATGATTCTGCCATCGAAGATTTGTCAAACTCTGATTCTGTGTACTTCAGTGAAGTCAAAAGGTTTTGTTCATGGTGCAAATATAATTATCTGGATTTAAATGTTGTTAAAACAAAAGAACTGCTCGTAGATTTTCGTAGAAACCCAGTGCCAGTGCCACATTTGGAAATTGATGGTGAAACGGTTGAAAGAATTGATGAGTACAAATACCTAGGCACAGTTTTAGACAAGAAACTTACTTTTGATAAACACATTGAGCATATACATAAGAAGAGTCAGTCCAGGATCTTTTGTTTACAGAGGCTAAGGAATATTGGTGTCCGTTCAGATATTCTTCAAACCTACTACCGATGTTGCATTGAATCTGTTCTTACTGTGTCATTTATCTGTTGGTATGGAAGCTTGAGTGTAAAAAGTAAGCGCGTGTTGAGTGATATGGTGAATGTGTGCAGTAAAGTTGTGGGTGCAAGGCAGAGTGGTATGCAAGAGTTGTATGACAGACAAGTAGTCAAGAAAGCCAGGAAAATTCTTAATGATAACAGTCATGTTCTGGCAAAATACTAATGAAGTATTACCATCGGGCCGTCGACACAGAACTCTAAAACTGAAAATAAGAGCACAGAAAACTTTCTTACCAAGATCAATTCATCTGTTGAACTCTTAATGCACTGCATCGAGTGATTGTTTTGCTGAGCAGCCTGTCCATCTCCTTGGGATTGAATTTGTATTCGTATTCGTCCAGTTTGTTAACTACAATATTGCAGTGTTATTAGTTATTAGTTTATATTCTTTAATTGTTGATAAATGTGTTTATTGTTGTTGTTTTTTTTTGTTGATAAATGTGTTTATTGTTGTTGTTTTTCTTATGTGCACCTGGCTGCAATTTCTCAGTTATGAGATAATAAAGATGATTTGATTTGATTTGATACACAAACCATCCAATCAAACAGCAACATAACCGGTTAAAACAACTCGCTATAACCCACACACACAAACACACACACACACACACACACACACACACACACACACACACACACACACACACACACACACACACACACTCACTCGACAGCTCCCACCCACCCCCACACACACACACATTTCAGCCAGAAGCAATAGCATCACATGTTACAACATATCACTATAATACATTATACAATACATCAGTCAGTGCAACAACACACATTCATACATATTCCCATAATAACCGACATACACACACACGCACACACGCACGCACACGCACACACACACACGCACGCACGCACGCACGCACACGCACACACACACACACACACACACACATGACACAATGACACAATGACGCGCACGAGCACAGTGTGCAATGGGGAATCTCTACTAACCAAGGAACCTGCAATCATTGCACAACGTTTCGAATACACAGGTCACACTTAACCTCAGCATTGATGTATTTGTTAGTTGGCATAGTCTTTAATTCTACGTTTCCATCAGTGGTGCAGCATAATTATTTTAATAAATTTGGCAAGGTTCATTAAAGTTCTCTTATTGTTTGATGAAAACAAATTATGGAAAGTGACTGTATTTGGGTGTCTATAGTAGTATGACTTTAAGAGTTCTTTTGTACTACTGTTGAAGAACTGGCATATAAATATAAAATGAAACTCGTCACCTAAATCATTAGAAGTGCATTTATTACACAATCTTTCATTGTCGGCAATACCTTCTATGCGTCCTCTCTGAATGGGTAATCTGTGTTTCAATGTTCTATATTTTAAAACATATTTAGCATAGTACTCTTTGAGAATTGTCAGGTATTTTTCAAAAGCAAAAGTGTCTTTATACATTCTATAATTCAGATACATTTCGTTTGAATTCAATTCAGCATGCCAATTCTGAACAAACTGGTCACGCAGACGCTGATTTACATGCCTTTTGAAAGTCTGTCTACTAATAAGAAGATTACTTTGATTAACCCAAAAGTCACTAAAGCCCAATGAGTTTAATGTGTCATGTTCTGTTCGAAGAAAAGGGGCTTTGTAGACATCTGATTCGTATAATATCAGCAGAAAATTATACAATACACTTGAAAGGTTGCCATAATGTGCAGAATCTCGTAACTTAAACCAAACAATTAACATTCGACTTTTTGCTGTGATGTCTAGTGGATACTGACCAAGCTCCCCCAAAATCATACGCGTGGGAGTCGATTTACAAACGTTTAGTACCAGTTTATAAAATCTTAATTGCAGTTTAACTGCTAGATCACATAAATGGGGATACCAAACTTCACACCCATACAATAATATAGGGGCAATCATCTTATCAAATAGATCTATTTGCACATTTATGGGAAACATTAGCGTTCTACATTTACGTAATAATGAAAACATCGCCCTCGAAGCTTTGTCATATAGTTTTCTTTGGGCTAATTTGAATTTATTATTATAGTTAAAAGTCAAGCCAAGATACTGGAAATCAAATGTAACATCCAATTTACAATTGTTATAACGGAATTCTGGCAGTTTTCTAATTTTACCTCTTGAAAAAACAACTACCTTAGTTTTGGCAACATTGACTTTAAGCTTATTCTGTGTGCAATACATGTACATAGCATCAAGTGCTTTTTGCAGCGAATCAGGGTTTTTAGCTAAAATAACAGTATCATCTGCATACAAAAGTAAAAACATATCGAAAAGCTGGTTTACTTCAACTTCATCAACATTGTTTTGTCTTGCGCTGTTCTTCAATGATTCCAGTTTAGTTGTTTTGGAACCAATAAATTATTTCATATCATTTAAGAAAATGGAAAATAACTATGGAGACAGATTTTCACCCTGTCTCACACCTGTAGTACAATTATAATAATCAGATAATCTACCATTCCACACAATGCATGATCTTGCTTTCGCATATAACATTTTTATTGCATTAAAAAATCTACCTTTTACATCATAATTCAGCATCTTTTGCCATAGAAGTGCACGATCTACTAAATCAAAGGCCTTTTCATAGTCCACAAATACACAATATAATTTCTTCTTTTTGAAAAGGAAAAAGTCTATGATTGAATGCAAAGTAAACATATGGTCAGTGACAGACAAACCTTTCCTAAAACCTGCTTGTTCATTGCCTAATATGTTATTCTGATCAAGAAAGGAAGTTAAGCGGGTGTTTAACAAAACAGCTAAGAATAGAAATACCTCGATAGTTGTTGGGATCATTGGTACTACCTTTCTTCTTGTAAATAGCCTTGATAATAGCTACCGACCAATCTTCAGGTAGTTTACCACTTTTTAATATCACATTAAAGAATCAACTCCCAACAATTTTGTGGAAGCAGATTTCAAAAACTCATTAATGATCTCATCAATACCACAAGCCTTGTTGTTTTTTAGCTTTTCTACTGCCGTCTTAACTTCATGTTCTGTAAATAGGTCATTTAAAATGCTAGCCTCGTCGTCAACGTCATTTATATCATCAGAAACATCAACATATACTTTGACCAGTATTCTTATTTAATTTTTTGAAATGTTCAAAAAATATGTCGTTCGTGATTTTATTATTTATATCTTCCTTTTGCTGAGGAGTCCCATTTATCAATTTCCAGAAAGATGATGGATCACTGTTTCTAAGATTGTGAATTGCCTTTATTAAATTTGATCAATACTTTCTAAAGGACTTACTCAGTTGCTGTTTATAGCTCGTACTAGCATGAGACTTAGCCTCCTTAGCAGGTTCACTGCTGTTACCTTTTGCAATATGTTTGGCATCAAAAAACAGTTTTCTTTTCCTTTCACACTCCACATCAAACCATTCACAGTTTTCTGTTTTTCTACTTACTTTACGTTTGCTTTTTGGGTTAGATTTCTTTTTCACTAAGCCAGTGTCCATTGCAGCATAGTTCATTATTTGGCACATCTTTTGATACACATCATTTATGTAGCTATCTGGTATTGGGGTATCATCCAAAAGAGCATTAGTTAAAGAAGCATTTAATGAATCTATGTCACTAATTCTGAGCAGTTCGATAAAATCATTATCTTTCTCCTGGAACCACTTAGGTCGTAACGGGACACTATCATCCAGACTACTGTTAATGTTGTCATCAACACTTCCATCTGTATTATTTGCAGAAAACAATTGTGTTGTAAAATCGACAGATACAGGACAATGCGCATAAGAAAAAAGCTCATTAAAAGGATGCACCATAAATTTACTTACCAGATGTAAAATCGATTGTGAGACAATCACATAATCAACCACACTGGAATCTTTACATGTATTTCTAGAACTATTTCCAGGTTCGCCCAGTCTTCCATTAACAATGCGCGCATTTGCTGCTTTACAAAAAGACAAAAGTGCATGGCCATCATTGTTTACGCAGGGATCGTCAGATTGTCTAGGAACAATTTCTGTTTTATCTGATCTCTCAGCAAATATATTATTATTAACCTCAAAGTCGTCTTCAACAAAATCAGATAAAGAACCTGTTCTAGCATTAGCATCACCAAGTAAACATAACACATCTGTCTTCAACGACAATATACAATTTTCAAGACACGCAAAAGCATGGGGGTCGAAGTAAGGGGAGTTTTCAGGGGGGAAGTAAACACAACAAAAGAGCACTTCATGTCCCAAAACATTAGCATTTAGTTTGAAAAACAAAACATCATTACTAAGTTCGTCTCTTACAAAGTTGTAATAACGGTGAATATTAGAATCAACATAGCGTTCTCTGCCTTTGCTTTCAATCACCTGCACATGCTTCAGTAGGTTTTGCTTAATTAACACCAGAACACCTCCCGATTTCCTTTTAAACTGAGATCTATTCTTATAAAATGATACAAAACCTGGCACATTAACTGAATCAAAATGATCCAACTTAATTTCTGTAATAACAACAATGTCATAAGAGCAAAGAAAGCAACACAAATCTGGGTTTAATAATTTGCTGCTAACCCCGCAAACATTTAAAGTAAGACAGGATATTTAATGCCCACCATTTTTACCAATCACATGTTTGGCTGATCTTTCCTTTGAAATGTTGGTATGCCCAGTTGGGACATATTCACTTGCGCTAGTACAATCATCATCACCAGTACAGACAACAGTTGGATTGCTTTCTTTCACATCAACATGATCAAACGACTGTGTGTGGCTATCTGCTGTTAAATTAATGGTATTGTCGCATGCATCAGTTGCCAAATTACATACTGAAGCTAAACTAACTGAGCCCTTCAACGCCGCAGCACATTCTTTGCAGCAAATGGAATTACTACTATGGGGGTGTGAACACAGAGACAAATTTACGGACAGATCATGATTAAATGTTTGCAAAGGGGTTGCTTCAAGAGTCTTCAAGGGTGCCTCGGCAATAGGTACACAGCTAACCAAGACAGCCATATTATTCTCACTCCCACCCCCTTTATTCTCCTGTTCAGTCATCTTAATATCGATATGGCCATCATTATCATCCACAATGTTAACATTTTCACAACCTTTACCATCATTATCATCCAAGATGCTAACATTATTCCCCACTTTGCCGTCATTATCGTCTACGAAGCCAACATTATCATCATTATTCTCGTTATCGACGCCATTGTTATCTTTATCATCTACAGTGGCATCATTACTATCCACATTATCTTCATCATCAACCCCATTGTCATTATTATCAGTCACAGTGGCATCATTATTATCCACATTATCCTTATCATCAACTTCATTGTCATTTTTGTAATCCACAGTGGCATCATTATCAACCTCATCATCAAACTGATCATCCACAGTACCAACATTGTTAACCACATTATCCTCATCCTCACCCCCATTGTCATCTTTAACATTTACATCAACATCGCCATCATCCACATTAACCACATCATCAACCACATTGCCAAATTTAACATCTACATCAACATCGTTAACGTCTACATTATCCTCATCATCAACCACAATGTCATCTTTAGCATCCACATTAGCATCACTCTCATCCATATTATCCTCATCATCAATCACATTGTCATCTTTAGCATCCACATTAGCATCACTCTCATCCACATTATCCTCCTCATCAACCACATTGTCATCTTTAGCATTCACATTAACATCACCCCCATCCAAAGTACCATCAACCACATTGTCATCTGTAACATCCACATTATTATCACCCTCATCCACATTATCATCATCAACCACATTGCCATCTTCAACATCCACATTAACATTACACTCATCCACATTGTCATCTTTAACATCTTTAACATTCACCTCATCACACTGTTCCTCATTGTCATCATCAACATCAACCCCATTGTCATCTTTAGCATCCACATTAGCATCACTCTCATTCTCGTTAGCATCATCATCATCATCCAACACATTATCATCAACCACATTGTCATCTTTAACATTCACATCAGCTTCATTCTCGTCCACATTATCATCACCATCAACCACATTGTCATCTTTAACATCCACATTAACATCACCCTCAACCTCATCAACCACATTGCCAAATGTATCATCCACATCAACATCCACATTGTCATTCCTTTCATACGCTTTGCAATCCCTGACACTGGTCTCATTACCCTCATTACCCTCTCGCTCTACCACTCTGGTCTCATTACCCTCATTACCCTCTCGCTCTACCACACTGTTTTCATTACTCTCTCGCTCTACCACACTGGTCTCACTCTCTCGCTCTATCACACTGGTCACACTCTCTCGCTCTACCACACTGGTCACATTACTCTCTCGCTCTACCACACTGGTCACACTCTCTCGCTCTACCACACTGGTCACATTACTCTCTCGCACTACTACATGTTTTTTTCCATTCTTCCTCCTCACCATTGAGGGTATACTCCCACTGCTGTTTATTATCAGCGGCAAGACAACATGAATGGGATTCGGTTTGCTTGGGATAACAACAACCTGCTTCACTTATTTCGCTCACAACAGCAACCCTCCTGTCGCTGGAGAAATAATTTTTCAAGAATCCAAGCACCTCGGAATTTTCCACCTGACCTGTATCTGCACTGTTCGTGTTAGCGTCGTTACTCACATTAGCGTCATTATCTGTGAAAGACAAAGGAGATGTAACACGAGAATGAGCCCTTTTCCTGTGGCACACAAAACTACCCCCTGGGCTGACCTATGCGGAGAAAGACAGATGAGAGAGCCCCAGCAGTTCAAAGTCAATTTGATCCACCCCCAACTTGAATAAATCATCGGGGTTCTCGATCACCACCGGAGGAGCCCTGTCCTGGGAGTTCCCGGGTTGACGCTTTCTGCTGCAGTAAATCCTGCCCTCCACTGTCCAGGCCCAGTCCACACCTTCCACCTTCTTCACCAACCCCAACAGCCTGGCGCGCAGCAGCGTTAGATCATCATTGATGAAAATCTTCTTATAGCTAGCCTTGTCTTTCAGCACCTTCTTCTTCTTCATCACGTCCAAGCGCTTCTTCCGAGAGACAAAGCGCACTAGCACGGGCCGTGGTCCTGCCCTCTGGCGGTTGCCGGCTCTGTGCAACACAGAAATGTCTACCGGTTTCACCTCAGCCCCAGTATCACACAGTACTTTCAGCACCTTTTTCTCCAAGACCTCCGCAGATTCTTCTTCTTCCGACGGGACTCCAAAGATGCACACCGACTCTCGTCGGCTGTACTGCTCCAGCCTATCGTTTTCATAGGTGAGCACTGTGGCAGCACGCAGGAGACGCAGTTCATTGCGTGTAGGAGACGAAGATCGCGGGCTGACCTGAGACCTGTAACGGCTGTCCATTTCTTTTACAACTGCCTTCATCGTTTCTCCTACGGCAACCGAAACAGCAGTAGCCATCAACGGGATGATCTTCTCGATTAACTGATCCATCTGACCTCCTGCTTCACTCCCTTCCTTGCTTTTGCAGGCACTAAGGGTAGCCTTAACGCTATTCATCACTGCCTCATGAACCGAGGTGATGTCAAATTCTGGCACCTCCTGTCCTTGCTGCCCCCCCTTCTCTTCCTCAGCTTCGGCACTCATCTCCACCTCCTCACTCGCTTCAATGTCCTGCTTGCTCCTCTTACTCTTGGGCATCTTCTCCGCACTAAAAGGAGAGGTAAACAACGGTTTTGTTCGCTTTTTTCTTTGCTCACTTCTTGACTCCATCACACACAAAATATGAAGAGAAATGCCAGAATGAAAATGAAGTTCTTTAAAGGAAAAGGAAGTTCTTGCAGATATAGGATTTACAGATTTGATTACACTATACGCAATAAGCAAAAAATATTTGCAGAAACCATAGGCGAAAACAGTTGAGAACAGCAAACTACTACTAGGCTTATTACAACTACTACTACTACTACTACTACTACTACTACTACTACTACTACTACTACTACTACTACTACTACTACTACTACTGGCAATCTGCTGCTGCTGCTGTTACTGTAGTAGTAGTAGTACCACTGCTCTTTCTGCTGTTTCTGACTCGGTGTTTTATTCTGCTTCAACTGCTGCTGCTATCACTACTACTGCTACCAGAAAGCTTAATGTCTTTGCTGCTACTCGTGTATACTACTACTACTACTACTACTACTACTACTACTACTACTACTACTACTACTACTACTACTACTACTACTACTGCTGCTGCTCCTGCAACTTCTACTTCTACTTCTACAGTCACTTGCGATGCCAATACACACTCGAACTTTCAACCAGAATTAGTAGAAGTCCTGAACTTGTAATATGTAACGGTTTCTTTCTGTTAAAACATGGATCTTACAATTAGAGCCTGCTAGAGTACCGAGCTTTACACGTAGGATCAGTTACATTAGGCCTAGTTAGAGGCAACACTGCATGTCAGTGCTTTTAATAGTTATCTGCAATAGTTCCGTGAACCCATATTGATCAACAAAGAGATTGTCATTGATACTCTGGGAATTAGTTTCATGGTTATCTTTGGGGGAAAAGCAACAAATTGTCTTCTTTTGAAAACCCCATAAATCAAAGTGGGTTTTGTCTTACGGTGATTTATTGGTACGTACGGATCTTATTGTTGTGTGCGTGCGAGCGTGCCAGTGAGTGCGCACTTTTGTATGTGTAGGCCTGTAATAGTATGCATTATGTATTTACTTGTACTGAGAGAAAGTAGCCGTGTGTGGGAGGAAACTCGTGTGTGTTCGCGCTTTTATGCTCTCTCTCTCTCTCTCTCTCTCTCTCTCTCTCTCTCTCTCTCTCTCTCTCTCTCTCTCTCTCTCTCTCTCTCTCTCTCTCTCTCTCTCTCTCTCTCTCTCTCTCTCTCTCCTCTCTCTCTCTCTCTCTCTCTCTCTCTCTCTCTCTCTCTCTCTCTCTCTCTCTCAAATCCTAAAATCTTTATCCTTGAAAAATAAAGTTCTTTTCTCTCTCTCTCTCTCTCTCTCTCTCTCTCTCTCTCTCTCTCTCTCTCTCTCTCTCTCTCTCTCTCTCTCTCTCTCTCTCTCTCTCTCTCTCTCTCGCGCGCGCGCGCGCGCGCGGCGCGTGTATGTGTGTGAATGTCTGTGTGTGTTTGTGCATGTCTGTCTGTCTGTGTCTGTAGCATAACAAAACAAAGTAATCTTCAATTGAATTCAATCAAAATCATCAGCATAATCTTCCTCTTTATTCCCATAATGAACAACTTGGACAGAATAGTTTTGGTATAAGTCGTCTCAGCGTGCTTGTGTACAAAACATAAACACAGATACATGAACATTAATTTTACAAGGACGAACGCAGCCACATGTTTAAAGGTGGACCCTGACGGATGAGGTTTTTTAAAAAAAAAAAGAAATGCGTCGAGATCACCAGAAAGACAGCCTTTTCAATGATCAGAACTCTCACTTTGCTCTGGTTTCCTAGAAATTAAACCGTCAAAACTGCGGCGACTCCTTGGCGGAGATGCCGGAGAGAGTAGCCATTTTGGAGGGGTGGGGGTGGAGGTCACTCATTGTGGTTGAAGCGTTTTCTTTTTCTGTAGTGCAGTAAAAAGAATTGGAGCTATTTCTTTTGTTGTGAGCGAAATTCCTTTAGATAAACCGTAAAAAAAAAAAAAAAAGAAAAAAAAGGCTTGTATTGCGAAAATGTCGTGCAAGCGATTTGGCGGACATTAGAAAAGAGACGGCACACACATTCTCTTTGGGTGAAATAATTTGACTTTCAGCACCTCCGCCAAGGAGGAATCGCCGATTTGACTGTTTGGTTTTAGGAAACCAGAGCAAAGAGTGTTGCAATCTCTGTAAAGGGTGTTTTCCTGGTGATCTCGACGTGTTTCTTACAAAATCTCATCCGTCAGGGTGCCCCTTTAGCATAACCTGTGCTACAATTATCTTGATAGTTGGGGTAAGCATAGGAGATATATATAAAATTTAAAAAACAACAGTCAGCTTTCGAGAATACCACTTGCTCGAAACAAGGGATTGTGAGGTTGTGATTTTCATAATGACTACTAAGTGACTATCTTTAGCAACTTTGAACAGTGTGCAAACAATTCGTAAGTGCTAGTCTGAGCTATGAATTGTTAAGTTCTTCGCCAAGGGAAAGAGAGCCGGCACAAAAGTGTGTATGATCTAAAAGGCTGCCTTTTCAGCATGACATCTCCTCGATACAAGGAAACCATACGGAGAGCTTGACATCAGATGGTCTTCAGAGAAGAAGCCCTGTGTTACAACGCGTCAAAATGTTACAGTTGTAACATTTTGACGCCTTGTAACATTTTGCGCGGAAAGTCATGCGGCAAAATGTTACAGTTGTAACATTTTGCCGCGTTGTAACATTTTGCACGGAAAGCCTGCGGCAAAATGTTACAATTTTGTTAGAATTATAACATTTTGCGCGAGGCGCCCGGGGCGCCAAGCGCAGTTTGTTACAATTGTAACATTTTGCGCGAGGCGCCCACCTTTGATTGAAAGTTTTCAATTGTAACATTTTGACGCTTTGTAACATTTTGCCCAGGGCGCCTCGCACGAAATGTTACAATTCTAACCAAATTGTAACATTTTGCCGCAGGCTTTCCGTGCCAAATGTTACAACGCGCGAGGAGCTCTGGGCACTTCATTCAATTTGTTAGAATTGTAACATTTTGCCGCGTTGTAACATTTTGCGCTGCCACAACCCCCCCCCCCCCCCCCCCCTCCCCTCTATCCAGTGTTTCGGCCCTGAGAACTCCTTACACCCTAAGAGGGCCGAGCTGCACCCAGGTTGACTCTCAGAGCCCCTCTGCTGACACCATTTGTTTTTAATGCCACATCATAATTATATTATTCGTTAGCCTTTTGGTGGAACAACCAAGGTTGCATGCCGAAACTGCATATCTCAAATGGTACTGAAAATGCAGATGAGCAGTTATGGCAAGCAACCCTTTGTACATTTGAGCGTAATGGTTTGGTAAGTAGGTTGGTACAAAGTTGTTATTTTGTGCACAGTTGTGATCTATCTCTCTCTCTCTCTCTCTCTCTCTCTCTCTCTCTCTCTCTCTCTCTCTCTCTCTCTCTCTCTCTCTCTCTCTCTCTCTCTCTCTCTCTCTCTCTCTCTCTCTCTCTCTCTCTCTCTCTCTCTCTCTCTCTCTCTCTCTCTCTCTCTCTCTCTCTCTCTCTCTCTCTCTCTCTCTCTCTCTCACAACAATATTTGAGAAAGAAAGATATATTACGAGTATGGACACATATTGTTTTCGAGTGGCCATAACCCAAACGCGATTTAATGTTTTACCTCTTAATAATAATGTTCATCGTTATAGTCATCGTATTCAGGATAAAAATTGTCCATTCTGTAAAACGAAAGTCGAAAATGAAAGCCATTTTTTATTGGAATGTAGAATGTACCATGATTTAAGAGTTAAATTTCTAAACATCAGCAATGTTCACACTGTGTATGCACTTCAAATGCTAAAGGCATATAATAATGATCACATGTACAGGTTATCTAGGTATGTGTTTCATGCCATGAACAGGAGAAAATCGGTCATGTGATGTATGTGATGTGTTTTTTGTTTGTAAGGTTTTCATTATGTGCGTTTTCCGCTAAAGTGGATTAATTTACAAAAGTTTCATCTTAAGATGTTGGTTACATTTATGTTATAGTTTGACTCTATCAGAATCTAGAGTTATTTTGTTAGTTCTTATATATTATAAAATGTTAAAAGAAATACTGGGAGAAACACTGACAAGTTACTTTGATAATATGATTCCTGTAACCGATTCGCTTCCCCTTCCCCTAACATGTATTGTGGTCCATGGCCAATATGCATTAAACATTTCAGTGTTCAGTGTTCAGTGTTCAGTGTTCTCTCTCTCTCTCTCTCTCTCTCTCTCTCTCTCTCTCTCTCTCTCTCTCTCTCAATCCCTTTCTTTCTCTCTCTCATTCTCTTACTTTCTCACTCAATCTCTCATTCCCCCCCTCTCTCTCACTATCACAGGTTTAGCATTACTGTGGATTGTATGTGCTAGTTTTCTGCATAAATATGTATGTTGGGTGTGTGGAGGGGGCGGCCATGTGTAGACCCCTAATTGTATGTTTGTGTTAAATTGTGCTTCCGTTTAAAATATCTTTACAGGCCAAAAGAGTCACAAATACAAAAGCATTATTTTCGTTAGCATTCGGGCACCAGCATACCCCTTTAATAGCAGTGCCATTTGTCCCGGTGTGGGGCATCTCTTAAATCAGGCGTCAATGAATTATACAATTACACAAACGAACAGTTCACTGAACAAAGTATATGACAATTACACCACTTGGTGTGATGTAAGCGTTCACGTAAAACAGGGAATGATTGCACGGGCAGAAGTTGTAAGACTGGCGTATTGGTGTGAATCTGGTCTGTGGAAATTCAAAGAAATTATTGTTGAAATAGATTGCAACAAGCACAGTCTAACCAAATCATATACAGAGCATCTTGACCATTACAGCTATAGTTGTTATAATAATCCTTCTGTTGATGTTCACATTGACATAATACAGCACCAAAACCTGTTTGCAAAGCATGCATTCAACAATATGGGATACTTAACTGCCCCCCTGTTGATGGTATCTTCGCAACGTTTTACAAAGCTGAACATTCCTTTTAGACATTTGTTGATCCTAAGTGTCCAACAGTCGAGATCTCTAAACATCGATTTGTGTGACACAAAATGTCGCAGTTTGGAAATAATTTACGTTAATTTGAACAAAACTATCACAAAATCTTTTACAGTTTGCGGAGTACTTTCTCAACCACCTGAACTCATATTTGCTTCATACGTGCAACTTCAGTATTTCTGTCGATTTGGTGGTGCAGCGGTGCATTTTTCTATGTTATCTGAAATAGTACAAGTTACAAAACTTCAAAATGATCTGTTCAACTGTTCTGTTGACATTTATCCCCAGTTTCAGGGACACTTAGAATGTAATCAAAAGCCTGAGTGTGAAGATGGACGTGATGAAACAGAACACTGTCCCTTCAGTGGTCCTGGATGTCTGGGTTTGGTGGCTTCTGGAAATAAATGCTTCAAGCTGATCACACTAGACGTGGTATCATTCCTACAACAATTAGAGTTTAGCTGTCGTAGAATAGGTGGAAGACCAGCTGCATTAAAAACCAGACTGGAGCAGGACGATTCTTTACATGTTTTCAAAAACTATTATAAATTTGGCGTACTTTTGGGTTACTCCATTGGATGGAACCAGGTCCTTTTTATGTACGGTAAATTTCGAAAATGGTCTGATAACACTTTGATTTATATTATGAAGCATTTTGCAACTTCTTATTATGATTACTTTCCTTCAAGGATATTCCAGACACAAATTCTCTGGTCAATGGTTTTGCACAAACAGCAAGAAGTAAAGGATTCACTTATAGATGCAGTGTTGTGTGAGATCAAATCACAATCGGTCACCATGTTGCCTTCACCCATTCAGATTACCCATGCGGAATCATCCCACACAAGGCAACTTAGCACAAAACAACTTTTGTACCATTGTCCCAAAGGTCATGCTACTCAAATGTTCTTAATGTGCGATCCTAATAGTCATTGTGGAAGTTCTGTCTTTTCACAGTTTTGTCAGGTGGTCAATGTGAGTGAAAAACTAATCGATGGAATGAATCACCTGGACAGGTATGCTCTGTTCCTCTGTGATGACGGTAGTGCAACTTTACATTACACTGTAGTGTGTAACTTCAGAGAAGATTGTTCAGACAGCAGTGATGAGTCATTCTGTACTCATCCTCACTGCGATGGTTTCCAATGTTTGAATGGGCAGTGTGTGCTACATGACCAGCGTTGTAATGACTATTCAGATTGTCTGGATGATTCTGATGAGATTAACTGTGCTACATGTAATGGGTATCTATGTGATGACGGACAGTGTGTTCACCCTGATAGTTTATGTGATAACATTAACAACTGCAGAGATAATTCGGATGAGATACATTGCCTGGATTGTAACTTTTGGTGGTATGACGTTCTTCTGTGTGGCCGCCCCCAAACACATAAGCCTGGTGGGAAAGGGGAAGACAGAAAACAGCGTGTGTATATCAATCTAGACGGTTCTGGTTACTTCACTCAACAGGTATTGAAGGCTAAAGAACCCTGTCCAGAGAGTCATTACTCTTGTTCGGAAGAGTGGTTGTACTGTCTCCCTGTGTACACTCGATGTAACGGATATTCTGACTGTGTTCATGGCGAAGATGAACAAGGTTGTGAAACTGCTTCATGTGCAGGTCGTTATCGATGTCGTAGCTCCAAAGTCTGCATGCACAGACATCATCTGTGTGACGGTTGGGGTCAGTGTCCACAGCGAGATGATGAGCTGATGTGTGATAGGACTTGTCCTGAGGGTTGTCTCTGTCAAGGTCACTTTATAAGCTGTAGTAGATCTTTTCCTGTCGATATATTTCTCAAGCTTCGTCATGTGGACGCCACACATTCTTTAATGTTCCCATCCCTATTCAAGGACAACATTTACCTTATAAGATTGAGTTTGTCGCATTGTTTCATTGCAAATATCACAGGATTAAAGCTGATCAATTTACAATATCTTGATCTAACTCACAATTCCATCAGTGTCCTGAACATGCATGTTTTGATTGGTTTAGTAAATCTGCAGTTTCTGCTCTTATCACACAATCCTCTGAGGAAAACAACACACAGACTATTATCAAAACATGTCTATTTTGCGCTGGTACATTTAGATATGTCATATACACTTCTTACTTCTGCTCATGAAATGCTATGCATTTTCATGCCCCATGTGACCTACTTAAATCTGTCTATATCTCCTATAAAAACCATCGGTTCTACAGGTTTAAAAAATATACCTAAATTAAAATATATTGATTTAAGAATCAATACACTTGATGAATTTCCATTAGACTTATTATTAGGGTCCCATTATATCAGAAACATATTCTCAACAAATTTCAGAATATGTTGTAGTGACTTACTTCCAGTGCATTTGAATGAGATCAAATGTTCTTCACCAAGCAGCGTATTTTCTTCATGTAAAAATCTAATACCAAATGAAATACATAAAATTGTCTTTAGTTTGCTTTGCACATCAACTATTTTAGGAAATTGTGTATGCTTTCGGGTTTTACTCTGTGATTGCAAATGGTTAACAATCGATTTCAAGATGCTTATATCCAACCTGCTGCTTAGTAATGTATGTATGGGTTGTCACGTTGGAATAAACTTGCTTGTGAACAAAATATTTCAAGACGAATATTTATACCACGAAAAGACATGGACCAGCAGCTTGCCATGCAAAATTATTGGTTTTTGTTTCTTTTTATCTATCAATATCTCTATTTTGATCGTTGGACTTATTACGGTTTTTCACATTGCCTTCTTGCGTTTCTGCAAGCATTCAATAAAATATAATACTTCACAAATCTTGTCTGTGATTTGCGCTGTGGTGTGGTGTGTAGGGATTCTGTTGTCATCTGTACCATTTCTTCCAAGACTATCACATTGGGGCCTACAGGGACAGTCTGGTCTGTGTCGACTGGCTTTATTTGATAACCGTCGTTCTGTTTCTCAGTTCAGATGGTTTACGGTAATAGTTGCTATCAATTTCACATTATCCTTGATGACTTTTGCAGCTGAAATCATAATATCCAGGCAAACACCGCAATACAATATTACACTTGATCAAGGCAAGAGATCAGTTTATTATTCAGTCCGTTTGATGAAAAACGTGTCTTTTGCAAACGCTGCATGCTGGATATTGTTTGGCCTGTTGATGACCATTCATTTACAGGGCTGGACTGCTTTGGATCACTTATATGCAGCCATGATTGTGTTCGCTATGCCATTCAATTCGACTCTCAATCCATTGCTTTTTGTGTGGAGTGTGCTTGCTCAACGCCAACAAGAAGAACAAGAAAAGAAAGTAGTGGATATGCTGAGATCTCGGTTGGCACACTCACAAAGGCGTGCTCTGGTGAAATAAAATGATTATAGTAAAAAGAAGAACATTCTCCTTTCCCATTGGTTATTGTTTCCTTTAATTATTTGAAGAGTCTTTTGTTTTTGTTTTTGGTCTGATTGAATGGTTCCAATAAATTTCTTGTAACGATATAAAACGTAATCTTAATACAAAGAATTGACTGTGCCCATTGACTCTTTTTCTTTCTTGTTTATAATTCTCGTTTGTATATGGATGTTCTAGTCTCTATCACATTTAAACGTTTGTCACATTTGTCACTACTTCCATTGCGATACATGGGGTTGAATTGGGGGCAAATCCGATCTGGAATAGCTTATGTTCGTGTTTATGGTAACGTGGTTATGTACCAATGAAATGTAATCAATGCTAACTGTTATTGTAAATAACAATGACATCAAACCGAGTTATGTACATTTCTGGATTATGCTGCATTATCTTTAACATCTGAGCCTACTCCTTAAACGATATCATAGTAACCTTGAAGTTTGCAATATTTTTAAAAGCAAACAGACCTGAATATAAAGATAATCATGGTGATCTTGTTCATCGAGCCAGGTTTAAGGAGAGATACATAAAACGATTACATTTAGTTCCTCAGCTAGTAAAGGTTGGCTTCCGATTTTTATCAAGCCATTCGCGCTTCAACCCGTTGCAACACACAAGTTTTAACTGCTATCTCGCATGAGCAGAAGTGAAAAACATGGCGTCTGCGAGATTCCTCGTCACCCACAGCGATTGGCTACTTGTCGTTAACTGGAGTCTGCCTGATAATGACAGAAAGCAGGTGGAGGTAGTTGCCTACACAAGGGAGGGTGGGTGGGAGGGTTGTCAACAATGAAACAATGCTTTCAAATCCCTAAGGCAGCATCACCACAGTCTTGGTCAAGATGGCGTCAGGATAGCTAGGGTGTTGACGTGGTTTCTAAAGGCCTTCCAACTACGATGCCTGTAGCACATAATCGTTAATTGTTGTATTGACACCAAGGGATCTGCAAGCTCAGGGATGATCTCATATGAACTCTAGTAAAAAAAAAATTAAAGTAAAAGCCAAAATGGTGCCCCCCCCCCCCCCCCCCCCCCCCCCCTCCCCCCCCCCCCCCCCCCCCCCCCCCCCCCCCCCTCCTCCCGTTACCCTTCCTTACTCCACTCCTTAAAACTTGGGGCAGGTGTGGGCTTTGTTAAGGGGGTGGAAGGTGTACGTGTATATGGATTCTTGTGTAGAGATTGTCAAAGGAAATCAAGCATCCAACATTAAAATTAAAAGACATTGATTTAAAGCACGATGTCTATAACAGGTGAGAGCTCTACCACACTCAAATGTAAATTAGCAAAACATTTTAAAAAAAATTGAACTGGGTCCAACAACAAAGAATTAAAAAGAACCTGGTCACCTAAATAAAAGGCCTATAGGCTACGTTATAATAAGCGGGTCTTGGACAAGAAACCTTCCGGATGACCTGCGAAAGACCACCAATCCTCAGAACTTTAGACTATTTCCTGCCTACTGACTAAAGGGGCGTTTTCCGCGTTAGTCCACCTTAAGAACAAACGATCACCAGAATCAAGCGGTCCTCGCCCCTTTAGGCTAGAAGAGCTGAACGTGTGAAAAGGAAACTTGAAAGTTGAAAAACCACTCGATAATGAGACGACTTCGCTCGTGTCAACACCCCCTCGACTGGGATTTCCTTCTCCTTCTCCTTCTGCTAGGTGGAAGAGAAAGGTGTTTCTTCACAGTCAAGTGCTTTTGAAGTCTTTTTCTGGGCTTGACTTTCCTCCCATTGTTAAATAAAGGGGGTAGTAGACTATACAGAGTGAATCTGGGCTAGTATAAATGTGACCCAGCACCACGAAAGGGACATTAAGTCGCTGGGCTAGTTTCTCACAACAGGCCTAGAAAGTCAAAAAATCTCTTTTTGGGGGTCAATTCTGAGTTATGGGTATTTTCGTGTTCTCCAACATCCTATATTTCATAGTTATAGAGGACACTCTTTAATATGGTCTCTAAGCGGTTTTATAAGTGCTTTAAAATGAGTAGGTCAATACATGTTCTTAGGCTAGGCTAGATTTTAGATTGTGTTTTCTCAAAATGGCCGACGCTCACCCTACTAACTAATTATGCTCAGAACTCTGGGACGGAAAAAGATACAATAATAGTTTTTGCATCATTAGAAAGAGACCTGTCTGACGTTTTCAAATGCATAATTTTCTCCGAATGGTCAGTTTGACACTTAATGTCCCTTTCGTGGTGCTGAGTCACATTAATGATTAGGTAGACAATGTGAACACTGTAGACTGATGCTATTACGGTTAGGAGACGTGGTAAAGATAGGGAGGGGATACGTAGGCTACAAGATAAAGGTATAAAGGTATAGAGTGGAATTATAACAGAGCAAGTGAAGTAGTTAATCAAGACAAAATGAATGGATAGATGAATATTACCTGGGTAAATGATCAATATTAACGGAAAGATAAATAAAGCTTTCATAAAATCCTTGTTGAAAGAGAATCGTGGGCTTGCGTTTGTAGTGTGCGCGCGCGCGCGCGCGCGCGCGCGCGTGTGTGTGTGTGTGTGTGTGTGTGTGTGTGTGTGTGTGTGTGTGTGTGTGTGTGTGTGTGTGTGTGTGTGTGTGTATGTGTGTGTGCGTGTGTGTGTGTGTTCCTCAGTTTAACGTCCTTCCACTAAAAATGATTGAGAGAGAGAGAGAGAGAGAGAGAGAGAGAGAGAGAGAGAGAGAGAGAGAGAGAGAGAGAGAGAGAGAGAGTGTGTTTTTTAAAATTTAAATGTTTGTATAATCGTTTTTTGTTTTACTTTTTTTTCAATGTCACTACAGCTTTTGTAGTTAATCTGACAATAAATTGGTTCCAGTCCAGTCAAGTGTGTGTGTGTGTGTGTGTGTGTGTGTGTGTGTGTGTGTGTGTGTGTGTGTGTGTGTGTGTGTGTGTGTGTGTGCGTGTGTGTGTGTGTGTGTGTGTGTGTGTGTGTGTGTGTGTATGCGTGTGTGCATGCGTGTGTGCGGGTGTTTACGATTTCTTTTGATATGATTTTTCTGTCTCGGTTTCTGTGGGTTTTTTGTGTGTGACATGACGGATAGCTTATACAACTAAATCTGGTACTTTTATTCTAAAAACAAAAGTCCCCATGTTTGTTCTGTATGCCTTTATGCTTAGCTTGTGTCAAGGCTAAGCTCAGGCAGATGCCTTAAAGATCCACCAGATCATGTGTCAAAATCACGGGTTTCACGCGTTTTTCCTCTCATAGCTGGAAAGAAATCTTGTTTTGACCAGGTCTCACTCCCATACAATTGCCCCCAAATTCAAACCGAAACATCATTTTAAAGAGCAGCCTCAATTTCAAGTTGGGGTCATGTGTATATGGGTCACAGCTACCCAGAAAAAAACCCAAGGTATTTAATCGTGGTGGGTCAGTGTGTCTTTAAGCTACATCATTCTGTCCTTTAATGCTTATGGTCGAAAGAGTGGATATGTTCCCTGGTGGATGCATTTCCTCTCAGAACAAATTCCAATCCGTCTTTCCGGAATAGCGCTTGTTTCCTTTGCTATTCGGAGGTAATGGTTGGACTCAAATATCTAGTATGCACAAAATAGTTTTTCATCCGAGCTTAGTAAATGTTTGTAGTTTGTGCCGTTTATGGATGCTTTCTGATTTCGGTTGGCATGGCAATAAAGCGTATACCAGAAGCTGCTTTACACCTCATCTAGATTTGGACAAAGCTAATGTAATATTTCGGATTAGTACGTCACTCCACAGGGGTGCTTTCAAGAATGTTGATTGCTTGCGTATGATGTGATTGGTCTTGATATAATTGCATCAATACGTCTTCTTCATACAAGCTTTCAAGTTTTTTTCAAAAACAAATTATTTCCAAAAACGTCCCTTGGGGGTATATGGAAAAACAAGAACAAAATATATATATACGAAGTAGTGAAGCCATATGATGCTCATCATATCATCTATCACACATACGATATTTTTGTTGTTGTAAAGGCTGAATTTGATGCCTTTCATTTTTTGTTTACTCCCATTTTAAAAACAACAACCCAGGAGCACATTTCAATGAGAATGAAGGCTTGTGCGTTTCTATGTTTGTCTGTGTGTAGATGAGGGTGTGTATGAGTGTGCGTGTGTATGATAAACAGCAATTATTCCGCTTCACAGCGCCTAAACTATTGAACCAATCTTAACGAAACTTGCCAGAATGATTTCTTAGGCAACGCGGTTCGCGGTGTTAGATTGACCAAATTGAAAATCACATTAACACAAACCCCTTGTAGGCCTAAATCAGATTTCAATATGACCCAAAAGGAAATGGTGATTATTTCAGCATGAATGGTGGATATTGGATGGTATTCAACCATGCAAAGTGCTTTGGTGAAAAGTGTCAACATTTTTTTTTTTTTTTTTTTTTTTTTTTTTTTGGGGGGGGGGGGTATAATAGTAAACTACTGGGTATTGCCATACCGATGCAGGACATTTGTAACAGACACAATAACAAACAAACAAGCAAACAAACACACTATAGCACAAGAGCATTATCTCCTTTGGCTGTCATCAGTGATTGATCGTACAACAACAACAACAACAACAACAACATACAATATTTATACGGCGCTGAATCTTGAGAAAACAGACCTAAAGGCAAGAGAGAGAAGAGAAAGAGAGTGGAGCCTCAATGACGGGGGAACAGGTGGGATTTGAGGTTAGATTTGAAAGCAGAGAGGGTCGGTCGCTGACGGAGGGAAAGAGGAAGTTTGTTCCACGATGTCGGTCCTGAGGCAGCAAAAGAGCGCCGACCAACAGTCGAAAGCTTATAGACCTACCTAGGGATGTGGAGAGAAAGAGGGTCAGAAACTGAACTTTGACTGAACGTTAAGTGCGAGCTGGCGTATAGATGGGAATATTGTCACAGAGGTAAGAAAGATGGAGCAGCTTTTTTGATAGATTTATAGCAAAGAGTGTTTGGTTTAAACAAATCTTTATACATTTTTCATTTGAAACGATCAAACAGAAAGACAATTAGAGCAACAACAAGCTCGAAACTTATACCGTGCTCCTTAAATTAACATCATAATTGCACAGGGTGTTTAATTCATACTCAATTCTGTCTGCGACAGGAAGCCAGTGCAAAGAACGGAGACGAGTACAGTTTATAGGACTCTGCCATCCTGTTTTCCCTCTTACCAGAATCGTTATTTAGGGCCTGGAATGTGTGACTGAGACTCCGCATTATAATTATTGTTAGCTATCCTACTAAGCCAATTAGGTTTGTCAAAACACTCGAAAATGGAGCTCTTGTGAGAAGTAGGAGCCGACTACCACCACGTAGGCTCACGTCAATTTATGTCAGATTCCTTCCAGAAATGCAGAAAGGGGAGCTGAAGAAACGCCGGAATTGGGCAAAAAAGATCAGAGAGAGAGAGAGAGAGAGAGAGAGAGAGAGAGAGAGAGAGAGAGAGAGAGAGAGAGAGAGAGAGAGAGAGAGAGTTGGATTGAATGAATTTGATTAAATAGGATAAGGAAATAGTACAGTCATGCCTTTTTACATCCAGCCCTCTTAAAAAATAAAACAAAGCCAAATAGAAAGCATGCAAAACACAGTCATGCATAGTAGAGAGAGAGAGAGAGAGAGAGAGAGAGAGAGAGAGAGAGAGAGAGAGAGAGAGAGAGAGAGAGAGTTGATTTGATTAATTTTATTTATAGAATAAGCAAATAGTACAGAGAGAGAGAGAGAGAGAGAGAGAGAGAGAGAGAGAGAGAGAGAGAGAGAGAGAGAGAGAGAGAGAGAGAGAGAACGAAAGAAAAGAACATGAGATAAGCAAGTTACAGCTTTTTTTCCACCCAGCCCTGGGAGAGATAGAGAGACAGAGAGACAGAGAGACAGAGAGAGACAGACAGACAGAGACAGACATAGGCCATGGGCAGACAGAGACGGAGAGACTCGGAGTCAGAGACAGTGCCAGAGAGGTATATAAAGAGGAAGAAAGAGAAAGAACAGGGATACATAAAGATAGAAAGAGGGGTAGAGAATGGGAGGAGGGGACGGGGTGAGAGGGATGGAAATTAGCCAGCTCAGCAGGGGACGAGAGCCTCGGGTAGCCGCCTCGTTCGCCGCTAATTGCGTGGACAGGCCTTGCTGACACGCGCCATTGTGCGCGCGCGCTTGGCGGCCCGCGCCCGCTGAATGGGAGATAATTGAGTCGAGGCGTTTAAACCAAGTTCTTCATTACGGCCCCTGATCAGGGACGGAGCTGTTACGGCACGTATTGTCGCCCGGCACATTTTGTCGCCGTTGTTGCCGGCGACAAAATGTGCCGCGAACACACAGAGCTGCGTACGCGCAAAAAACATCAACTAACAAACAAGCAACGTTCACACCATCATAAGCCAGGTCAGGCTAGGCCTGACCACTTTGTTTTTAAAACTTAGCACACACACACACACACGCGCACACGCACACGCACGCACACGCACACGCACGCACACGCACACACACACACACACACACACACACACACACACACACGCACACACACACACGCACGCGCGCGCGCACGCACGCACGCACACACACACACACACACACACACACACGCACACGCACACACACACACACACACACACATACACACAAGGGCAGGATGGAAAAAAAGCTTTGTCAGCTTATTTTTTAACCCTCAATAAAGATGGTTTTGACTTGACTTGACCTGACAACTTTCAACTAAGAAAAAGTATATTATTTTCTTATTCAATGTTCCATCTCAAAATACAATTTTGACTTGACTTGACTTGACTTCACACACACACACACACACACACACACACACACACACACACACACACACACACACACACACACACACACACACACACTTGCATTGACACAAACTGCGTTTTTCTAGGCAAGGCATCACCACTATAAACAAATTCTATCCCAGGAAAATAATCCCAGCCCACATGAATAGCATCTGCCTAGCTGCTATTAGCAGCCATGGTCGGAAATGACTAACTGGCATACATACACACATAAATACATACATATATTTTATTTTATGTGGGTGCATGGGGTGATGAAGAGGGGGTGCAGTTGGAGTATTTGGTATTTAGTATATTCTAGTCACAGAGACTTATCTCTGTGGAATTAGGGCTGCTCTCCCTCAGAGAGCACGCCACCGCAAGTGCATCGCCTTCACATTTGTGTGTGTGTGTGGGGGAGGGGGGGGCAGAGTGAGGAGGAGGTGTGGGCACACTCAGAAAACCTAGCTATCAATTTGGCCATACTAGGCAGCCGGATGTCTCCCTGCTCTTACCGACTTTCAACTGCCGTGGGATTTTGACGTGTGTTCAGTTCGATTATCCTGTCGAATTAGAAAGAAAGGGCGAGGCCGGGATTCGAACCCGTGTCACTCACGCTGCAGTCATGCATTACATTTGGCAGGTGAACGTCTTAACCACTCTGCCACATTTCTCTCTGGTGATGGAATCGATGGTCACAGTCAAGGGTTGACTAGAGAACCATATGGATTGAAATTCACATCTTATTCTTCCAGGAGACGCTTCCATTGCATCTTTTACATTTAAGCCATCGTCAGCCATCGTCAGCTTCTGGGGGTGCAAACCCCCCAGACTCATCCCACCCCCCAAAAAAAACCCATTCTGGAGAGTGAAGTCTCCCAGACCCCCCATTTCAGCCTGACCACTTCTAGAAGGCTTGCTACGCCCCTGTGATCGCATACAGACAATGTCAATACATTAGTTTATTAGCTTGTCACCATGTTATCAACTATTTAACAACAATACTTTCACATATTTTTTCTGGGTTTCTCTCTCTCTCTCTCTCTCTCTCTCTCTCTCTCTCTCTCTCTCTCTCTCTCTCTCTCTCTCTCTCTCTCTCTCTCTCTCTCTCTCTCTCTCTCTCTCCACGCACGCGACCCACGAGACATGCACGCGCCCGTTCCTGGAATTTTATTGGATTACGAGAATGAGCTATCCGCCGTCTCCCTTTACAATTTTATAGAGTCCTTTATTTTTGTGTTATTTTAACAAGGGAAACAGCGCGGAACAGCGTGTGTCATCTTCTAAATTAAAAAAAAACTTTCACAAAACATTCGCCTTCAAATTTTCAGAACATCGTACCAAAAGGGAAGTATGACTGCGTATTCGCTCTACACTATTGTTTAAAGGACTGTGTTGCTTGCTACCAAGATTGTGTTTTGAACCAAATTCACCAATTTTGATAACATCTGAACACATTGTCTATGGATGATGCTGATGTGTGGTTGGTTGCTTTTATTTTATTTTATTTTATATACTGTAAATGTTTTAAGATTTAAAAAAAAGAACACAAAACAACGAGCCTTTTTTTTTATAATGAAAATGAAGAAATTTTCGGCTTTATTGTCGTTAATGAAGGTAATAGGTAATAGGTCACTGGAGCCGAAAATGCTGCCAAACACCTGGCACGATAGCGGAGGGACCTAGGACGGTCACATTTTACATGCGGGTAGGTACTTAAGATATCTAGGCCATGTTCAAAAATGAAGGTCAAAGTCAAAGGTCAAGGTCACTGCGCCGAAAATACTGCCAAGCACCTGGCACGATTACGATTGAACAGAAGGACCTAGGATGCTCTAATTTTGCATGCAGATATGTACTAAGAATAGTTCGGTAAAATTAAAAAATGAAGGTCGTAGATCAAATGTCAATGTCACTGGAGCCGAAAATGCTGCCAAACACCTGGCATAACAGAGGGACCTAGGATGCTCAAATTTTGCATGTACCAAAGATATCTAGGCCAAGTTAAAAAATGAAGGTTATAGGTCAAGGTCATTGGCGCCGAAAATGCTGCTGAGCACCTGGCACGATACAGATTGAACGGAGG
>CM065685.1:46267728-46300235 GCA_017654935.2 Phymorhynchus buccinoides | reverse complement strand
GCGGGGGAGAGGGGAGAGAGACAGAGAGAGAGGGAGGGAAGGCGAGTATGAGGAGGAGACTGAGGTGAGAGAAAGGGAGAGCGACGAGGGAGATAGAGTGAGTGGAGGGAGGAGAGAGAAAGACGAGGATGGAGAGAGAGATGGGGAGATGGAGTAGGTGGCTGAGAGAGGGTGCTGGAGAGAGATGACGTGAGAGGGAGAGAAAGAGAGGGGAGGAACGGAAGAGTCTGAGAGAAGGGTATCGCTGAGAGAGAGAGAGAAGAAGAGAGAGACAGAGAGCGTGGGCGAAATGCGTTGCTGGGACAGAAAGAAAGACAGACAGGACAACAGACAAACATGGAGACAAACAGAAACTGAGACTCGGACAAAAACGATGAATAACGGACAGACAATTCGGAAAAAGAAAAAAAAAAAAGAAAAGAAAAAAAAAGGACAGCACATTTCGGAAGTCAAATACCAGAAAGTATTTTCATTCCTTCTCGGTTTTTAAAAAAAAAAGCCGAAAAATATCACAAAAGAAAGAAAGAAGGTCGATAGTAGAGACTACTTTGGGCTTGCACTCCGGAAGAATGACAGTGCGTTTTTACCCTCGACAGAGTAGATTCATACACTCATGAGAACTAAACTAGACCCTCTAAAAAAAGTCATGGTTATTTGTGAACTAATTTCTGTTCGCTTTTATCCCCTTTTTTAACACACACACACACACACACAGGCTCACCAGCAGGAAGAAGTGGGCATCACCGAGGACGACTTCGACATGTTCTACGTGGTGTGGGAGAGGTACGACCCGCACGCCACCCAGTTCATCAAGTACGAGCAGCTCTCCGACTTCGTGGCCGACCTGGAGGACCCGCTGAAGATCGAGAAGCCCAACGAGATCACCCTGGTGTCCTTCAACCTGCCCATCATGGAGGGCGACAAGCTGCACTGCCTGGACGTCCTCATGGCGCTGGTCAAGAACCACCTCGCCGACGTGGAGGAGACGGAGGAGCTGAAGAAGCTCCGGGAGCAGATGCAGGAGAAGTTTGCCGGCGTGTTCCCCTCCCGGGAGAAGCTGGGAGTGAAGTCCACCACGCTGCAGCGGAAGAAGGAGGACGTGGCGGCCCGGACCTTGCAGCGAGCCTGGCGCAGCCACAAGACCCAGAAGGCGCTGAAGAACATCACGCAGATGGCCATGAGGCAGAACACCATGCGGAAGAACAGCGCCTCGATGGAGAAGGCCCGGGAGCGCTTGTCCGGGGTGCGGGCTCTGGGGAACCGCATCAGCAACGCCTTGTCCAGTTTCTTCGGGTCGTCCCGGCCCTCCTCGGCTATCAGCCACATCAGCGTGCGCACTCCCCCCGCCTCCCCGCAGATCAGAAACACCAGCACGCACCTGCAGACGCTCAGCAAGCAGGGCAAGTTGTCCAACACCTTGCAGGTGCCCAAAGTGACCACGCTCTACCCGCAGGGGCAGGACCGCGCTGGACAGCTGGACATTGAGTTATGACCCCCGGTCAGCTGATTCCCCCCCCCCCGAATGCGGCGATGTCCCTTCGTGTGGTGGGATAACCGAACGGCTAAAACATTTCATTCACCCAATTCAGGATGAATCTTCGAGTTTGAGCCTGAAAAACTAAATCGGTTGAGAAAAAAAATCGAAAACAATGTGTGGATTAAAGTGTTTGCTGCTGAAGTATAGTAGAGCGTCTCTGTGATGGTGTCCCACTGACAATATTCGCCAAAGCTGTGTTGTGGGATGGAAATATATTTTCTGTTTCTTACGGATATCCTGTATATAGGCTAGATGTTACAAACGAGGCGCGAGCTAATTTAGCTGTGTAGATATATATTATTAAAAAAACAACAACCGAGCTTTCGAATGTCATGATGCTTTTATATGTAAATACAGAAGACAATTCTGTGAAGCTAAAGCACACACACACACACACACACACACCACACACACACACACACACACACACAACACACACACACACACACACACGCCGCACACACACACACACGCAACACACACACACACACACACACGACAGACACACACACACACACACACACACACACACACTGTTTTGGCAGAAACACATAGGAAAGGGTCCTTCTTTTCAATCTCTTGTAAGGTTAAGAAAACATTCTGACTTTTGAATGTCTTCCCAGTTGAAAAGCAAGGGGATACTTTGCTTTCTTTCCAACGAGTATACCCGGTACCCTAACACTGGAGATCGTTATGGACTATAGCGCCTGAGAACGCCAACTGACTTGTGTGAATAGGATTGGAGTAAGCTTATAATGGGCTTGTTACTAAGAAGTAACCCTTCTTAGCGTCGGCATCGGAGCTCTTTCCGAAAACTGTTTACGAAGCGAGAGGGGGAGGTATGCCCATGGTTTGTCACTGTCAGCATTACTGCACTGTTGTGCAAATTGTGATAATAATTAGGAGGAGAAGAACAAAGTAACTCGTTGTTCCACTCACGCATGGGGAAGACAAAATGCCGCCAGAGTATTATGAATTATCGCGACTCCTCCTTCCTCCATTCTGCCGTCATTCTTTCTGTGATGCGTTCATTGCTATTGTGATTGTTGATATTAATATTGTTATTCTTTCTTTCTGCCGCCCTTTTGTCCTTTGTTCCGGTGTCTTGTTTTGCAAAACACCCTTCACATCAACAGTGCCTATTTACTAAAAAAAGGGATCAGCTAATGTGACCGTTCATCATAAGAGGACGTCTTGAAACTGGATTGTCAAGTCTTCTCTTAGTATTCAACAAGTGTCTTTGTTCTCTCTTTCTTGTTTTTAAAACGTGGTTGTGTGTGTGTGTGTGTGTGTGTGTTGTGTGTGTGTGTGCGTGCGTGTGTGTGTGTGTGTGTGTGTGTGTGTGTGTGTGTAATTGTGTGTGTGTGTGGTGTGTGTGTTGTGTGTCAGCTTTGTTTTTAAAAATATCGTTTCTTTTCTTTTAACTTTAAGAGACCTTTGTTTCTGTGATAAAAAAATATTCTGTCATTTCGGGCAATAGCAGAAATCCAACGTGTGTTGTGTTTGATGTTGTTGTTGTCTTACCCTGGCTTAAAGACTCCAGGGATCATCCCAATAGCTGAAGCACTTGAACACTATGGTACAAATGCACCAGCTAGGGATTGAGAACATCCACACTCCGACGGAGGATTTTAGAATGATGATGTTATGCTAGGAGCATGTCATGGCTTGACAAATCCCCGCACAACCATGGGCATAACCACACTCCAATGTTCGGTGTATTTTACCGTGTTTGACCGGGTTTTTTTTGATTGCCCCCGCCACGTGTGCAGCCACACTGCGGCTTCGGAGGATTTTGGAATTGATTGATGTTATGCTAGGAGCTTGTCATGGATTAATTAAGACAATCCCCGCACAACCACTGCAGAACATAACAACATTTTGATGTAGCCTTGGTGCGTTCTAGCTTGTGTTAAATTTTTTTTGGTCTGACATATCCTCATGCCAAGGCGCATAAGTTATGTTGTTGATTACAGCAACTGACTTTCCGAATGGCATGAAGCCACAGAAGGACTACTTGTCCCAATGATCCCCAGCGTGTTTCCAAAATGTTCCATGCATGGCCCCACGTCTGTTTGATCCCACGACTCTTCGATTAAGTTTCCACAGTGCTTTGGTCCCACGTGTTTCAGTTCCCAAGGCTTTTGGTGTTGTTTTTTTGATGGGGGCATGGGGGGGGCATATTGTTCTATGTTCACACATATGCGATCGTGTACAAACGCACACACTCGCACACACACATTTATATACGCCACTGCGCGCGCGCCATGTTGGCACACACACAAACGCCATTACGCGCCCTCATGCGTGCGCAAACGCACACCGCACACACCACACACACACACACGTACGCACACCCACGCACGCACACACACACACCACAAACACACACACACACACGCACACATTCACTCACACACACACACGTACACACATACATGTACACACACACACACAACACACTATGCACGCGCCCGTATGCACACACGCATACACTCATACACACACGCGCACACACGCACACAAACACACACACACACACAACACACACACACACACCCATACACACACACACAACACACACACAAAACCACACACAAACAAACACACACACACACACACACACAAACACATGTGAAGTGCAAGGAAGCGAACACGTTATGCCCACACACACACACACAAATGGCAACCTAAGAATTACGCGTCTGTTAGAAGAAAACAGAATCAACAAAAACAAATAACTGACTGAGCGAAGGAAAACATGTCAGAAATGTAACATATTATATAGCTGAATATGACAAAATCGTGTTGAAAACCCGTGAAGACTGTGATTTATTTATGCACACATTGACATGGGTGGAAGGGCAATGGGTTTTTATTCTTTTGTAGTTATCTTTTTTTTCTTTTATCTTATACTTTTTTCTTATTTACTTTTGTTTATTATTGTTTTTCTTTTTTCTTCTATTTTCTTGTTTTTTTTTTTGTTTCCCTTTTTTTGTCTGCCCCTCGTTTTTAACTATCGCATGGACGCGGTGGGACAAAGGGTTGTGGGGAAGAAGAAAAAAAGGGGGCAGGGGGTGGGAATTGGGGAGTGGAATGACTGCATCACAGGAAGAGCTGGTATCATCCTGAAAGTGTTGAAAACATGAGGGCTCAATGCAGAAAGGTACTACAGTGGAACCGCCCTTATAAGACCTCCAAAAAAAATCATCCAAAATGAGGTATTTTAAGGGAAGGGTCTTTAAGGGAGGTAATTTCACCACAACTTTATAAATAAGTAATGTCCCATATGTTCTTTTTAAGAGCGGGAGGACGTAAAGCATAATCTAAGGGAGGTAATTTTAATACTCACAAAGAATCGCAAACATCTCCGAGAAGTAGGTCTCATGCGGGAGGGATTCCTATAAAGGGAGGTCTTATAAGGGAGGTTCAACTATATCATTCTCGCGTGTAAATGCCAGAAGATACTATCCGCATAAAAGGGTATGGAAGCCCGATATAACTGTTTGGCTTAATGATGTATGTCACCCTTTTGAGCGTTTAATGTTCTGCATTCATCATGGTTTTCTTTCGTCTCGTGTCTCTTTACGTGTCAGTGATGATTTGTGTGACAGTAAGTAAAGGGTGGTGGGGGATTTGTGTCATTCGAATTATATGTACAAAATGTGGATTTTTATGTTTGTGATGACAAATGGTGTGCATGTTGACTACAAAATACATCTTCTAGAAACTGGTTGCCAAAACCGAATTCATAATATTACATGCGCTCGTAATTTCAATTTGTTTCCTATGTAGTCTGTACTACTATTTTAGGCAATTATTACTCGTTTGTTTGTTTCTTTGTTGCTTTGGTTTTTTTTGTTAATGAAAGTAACATTAATTTTCTTTTTTTACAGACAAGATTGTTCGCAGGTTGCATATTTGGCAGTTAACTATCATAAGCAAACAGCGTAGATACATTTAAATGCAACTTCATCAAAATTACAAAACATGGTTTGTATTATCTGCTTCCACTGTTCAATTTTGTGGACATTGTCAAATTTTGCCATGTAATTCTGAAACAAAGGCAACTGTGTGCATAAAGTCTCTTGTTGTTTTTTAAGCCAGTATTAAAGACAGCGTACTAAATTTCATTACATTTTTTTTACAATCGCATAGCTCTCCTCTCTCTCTCTCTCTCTCTCTCTCTCTCTCTCTCTCTCTCTCTCTCTCTCTCTCTCTCTCTATCCTCTCTCTCTCTCTCTCGCTCTCTCTCTCTCTCACTCTCTCTCTCTCTACTCTCTCTCTCACACACCACCACACACACACCACACACACACACACACACACACACACCACACACACACACACACACACCACACACAGAGCTAAAAAACATGAGCTTTGTACAAATAAAATATGCCTGTACGTGTGCATCCTTTCAGAAAAGTGGTTCTTAACCAAGAAAGGGTGAAAGTGAAAGAAGAATATGATGGAAAGACTTGGTAAAATTGATTTTTCTTTTAAACATACACGTCATAAAACAAGCAAACGCATATTTGTTTTTAAAGAAGAAAATTTATTCCATTATTTCATTCATTTCCAAACAATTTGATTTGAATCATTTCGTGTAACAATTTTGCTTTGTTTCAATAACGATCAATCACATTTTCATTATAACTGTCCAAACAGCTCGTATTGTCAGCACTGAACGCCTCAAGAGCCCGAAGAAGCAGTAAGGTGTATGCGTATGCGTTAAAAAAAAAAACAAGCGCGCGAAATCGCAATAGTTTGTGGCACGCGGTCTATTTTTACCACTCCAATCATGAGTCACCTCCCCTGGCTTTTCAATAATTTTAATCTGTAAACCAGAATGTTATCTCTGCACCATTTCGTAACTTTTTATATCTTTGGGAAAACATTTAAAACTATGTATCCTACTTATACTCATCAAAAGAAGCACCGCATACTCGTCGTGTCTGTATTACGTATGTTTATTATTTGTACGCTTTTAAAATACATCATTTTAAAGAGCGGCCTCAATTTGAAGTGTAAGCTCGCGACAATTTTGTCAAAATGTGCGACAATTTTGGACCGACAGACAGACAGACAGACCGACCGACCGACCGACAAAGTGAGTTATAGGTTTGTGGCTTGAGCCACAAACAAAAATGGGTTTCTTGTTTTGGACAGTATGCTTAGGCTTACTTATCATTGATGCGGCATGTGTGTGATAATCCCTCGAAGTGCCAAATTGTGAGCGAAGATGTTGTTTTTTGAGAGTGAGTGTAGTGTGTCTATCATTGAGTTTGCTTCCTTACTTTCAGTGTGCAATTGTTCATTAGGCCAATCAGCGTAGTGTACATGTTTGGCGATTTTTTTATTTTTATTTTTTTTTTTTATTGATTTTTTTTTGTTGGGGGGGGGCTATTTGCTTCAATTCAGTGTGTTGCTCTTGTGTTAATTATCTTTATCTTCATAATGTGTTCTGTTTATTTTATCAAGGAGGTGGTTACGTCACGCCAAGAATCGTCCTGATTATCGTGATGTTCACTGTAAGCTTATAGCACTAAGGGAGGGTAGTAGGTCTGTCTCGTTCTTGAAGCCTTCACAATTTCGTATTATAATTATTATTAAAAGCATGCATATGTCTGTGTGTGTTTATGAATTAGTGCATTGGTGTGGTGTGTGTGTGTGTGTGTGTGTGTGTGTGTGTGTCTTTCATTTAAAACGTCTATCCACTTCTCGTGATATTAGACGGATTTGTGTGTGAGCGTGCGCGCGCGCGTGTGTGTGTGTGTGTGTGTGTGTTTGTGTGTTGTCTGTGTGTGCTTGCGCGCGTGCGCGTATGTGTGTATGCATGTGGGACTTTGATTTGAGTGTGTGAATGTGTGTGTGCCTTTGTCATCAGTGTTTGCCGATCTGTCTGTCTGTCTGTCTGTCTGTCTGTTTTCGTTTGCGAGTGATCACTTATTGACTGTATGACAATGCGCCATATTTGAAATATTTTTTTCCTACTCATAGCGTGAATCTCTTGTGCATGTTTGAGACATTTTGATTATTGGTGTTGAACATAGTTGCATAGGACAGAGATTTTTTGCTGATCTTGATCAATCCATATATGCTGGCTAATGAAGAATTTGTTGAGTTTAGAGAAAGGCGTGTGTGCGTGTGGTGTTATGTTTGTTTGTTTGCTTGTGTGTGTGTGTGTGTGTCTGTGTGTGTGTGCGTGTGTGCGTGTGCGTGTGCGTGTGCGTGTGCGTGTGCGCGCGCGCGCGCGCGCGCGCGTGTGTGTGTGTGTGTGTTTTGCATGCGTGTATGTGTGTGTGCGCGCGCGCGTATGTGTGTGCGAGTGCATGCGTAAGCGTGTGCTTGTGTATAATATTATATGTAGACCTATTAATCTTGGGAGTTGAAGGCTTTTACCGAGATGATTCACTATTTCATTTGACATTCAACAAGATAGCCTTATCAAAGTTAATTACTTGTTTATGTCCATTACTGTTAACTTATACTCATCCCATATCCCCTCCCATACTCCGGAAGACAAGAACGATAAAGAAATGAACAATTACACACTCAAATGATCGATATTGTTTCAATAATCCCGTCTTTGTTGCTGTTGCTGTTGTGGTCGTTCTCGTACCCTGGCTTAAAGACTTCAGGGATCATCCCAACAACCGAAGCACTTGAACACTATGGTACAAATGCACCAGTTAGGGATGAGAAAATCACGCGTGTGACCGGGTTTTTTAATAACCTGCCACGTGAGCAGCCCCACTCCGACTTCGGAGGATATCCCGTCTTTAATTGTCGTTTATATATGTATATATATATATATATTGGACTGTTGCACGTTTAAAAGAATTTATTTTTATTATATAGCCTATAAACATGATTTTAAGTAAGCTTTCACAAGAGCTAAGAACGACAAGTCTCAATAACAGGACGCGATTGTGTCGAGTCACCATAGCAACCACAAAAGTGTTAAAACAAGTATCCGTTGATATCATGGATCCTATTCAATGTAGTGTCCATGTTGATATTTGAGTCTCGCTTGCTATGTTTAAGTCTTGCTTGCGTATAGTGTTTCTTTCTTTCTTTCTACTTTAATTTTGATTGTTTCAACACATCTTAGTAGATCATAATGTAGATCATAATTATTATAATGTATTCAAGCAAAAACAATTTAATAGTTTATGTAATTATTTGTTCTTTGTTGTTGTTTTATGATTGGTTTACATTGACTTGTAGTATTTCTTGTTCAGCTTAAATAAAATAAAATAAAATAAAATAAAAACCGAGGTCTTCCATTTACGTTGCATGTATTACATACAATTAATTACAAATCTATGCGAATGTAATGTTCATCAACCAATGGCTGAATTTGAAATTGAAAAGAATTAATACAAAATATAAGCCTAATCATAATGACATTGAAGTAACAAAACATACGACACTTCAGTTTGTGAATGTGTTGTATGTGTTTTGCGCCAATGTGTGTTTGGGGAAATTATTCTATTATTTATCTTGTCTATTGTCACTACTCCTCTCTAACTGTATCTGATATGTTGTTCATGACAGCACAGGTTTGTTTATTTAATTATATGATTACATGTCTAATGATATGTGTATCTCTCTCTCTCTCTCTCTCTCTCTCTCTCTCTCATCTCTCTCTCTCTCTCTCTCTCTCTCTCTCTCTCTCTCTCTCTCTCTCTCTCTCTCGCTTTCTCTCTCTCTCTCCCCTCTCTCTGTCTTTTAAATACATTGTCTTAAATGATATCATTCTTATGTGCATCTGAGCACTCTTTTTATTATTATTATTGATTTTATGTTGATCATGAGATGAAATAATCATAAAACTATGTCCAACTTTATCCGCTTATTTGTTTTACTTCAATCGGGAATTAAAATTATAAATATGAAAAATCATGCTTCATTTGTGTGTGATTAGTGTGTATGCTTGAGTGAGTGTGTGTGCGTGTGTCTGAATCGTAGAATTTTAATTAGGATTTTTTCCTCTTTTCAAGGGAGTTACATTCTAATCAACTTCATCATTCATTTCGCAAAGTCTATCACTCATTGCTTGTACAGTGGAACCTCCCTTATAAGACCTTCGAAAATCATCCAAAATGAGGTCTTATAAGGGAGGGGTCTTGTAAGGGAGGGAATTTTTAATACTTACAAAGAAGGGCAATGTCTCTGAGAATAGGTCTTATATGGGAGGGAGTCTTATAATGGGAGGTCTTATAAGGGAGGTTCCACTGTATCTTATAATTATCATTACCAGGGACGGTATTCATGTCGAGATAGCATGAAACTTAGCATGATGCTAACTTAGAAGCTCTTCCAAAAGTCCTATTAAATCCTATAGGACATTGGAAGAGCTTCTAAGTTAGCATCATGCTAAGTCTCATGCTATCTCGACATGAATACCGTCCCAGAGCTCAAGATATCATAAACTTATTCATTGAAAGGATCGTCTGATCATTTTGTACAAAATACTCAAGGTGACTGCGCTAAGACGATCTCTCACGGCCACAGGCGTATTAATACGAAGGTACCCACACCACCCACCCACCCCCAACCGCTCCAGCCTCCCTTCCTGCGGATAGGTTTTTTATCGTACAAATAGTTCCCCCACCTTCTGGAAGTTACGTGTTTGTAGTATCCTCTAATCTGTCGAGCTCTTTGACTCTGCCTTTCCTCTTTGTTTACTACCATCTACTAAGTTTTTATCTATCTAATAGTTTCCCCACCTTCTGGAAGTTCTGTGTTTGTAATATCCTCTAATCTGTCGAGCTCTTTGACTCTGCCTTTCCCCTTTGTTTACTACCATCTACTAAGCTTATCTATCAAATAGTTCCCCCACCTTCTGGAAGTTCTGTGTTTGTAATATCCTCTAATCTGTCGAGCTCTTTGACTGTGCCTTTCCCCTTTGTTTACTACCATCTACTAAGCTTATATATCTAATAGTTTCCCCCACCTTCTGGAAGTTCTGTGTTTGTAACTTCCTCTAATCTGTTCAGTCTCTTTGACTCTGCCTTTCCCCTTTGTTTACTACCATCTACTAAGCTTATATATCTAATAGTTTCCCCACCTTCTGGAAGTTCTGTGTTTGTAATATCCTCTAATCTGTTGAGATCTTTGACTCTGCCTTTCCCCTTTGTTTACTACCATCTACTAAGCTTATATATCTAATAGTTTCCCCACCTTCTGGAAGTTCTGTGTTTGTAATATCCTCTAATCTGTTGAGCTCTTTGACTCTGCCTTTCCCCTTTGGTTTACTACCATCTACTAAGCTTATCTATCAAATAGTTCCCCCACCTTCTGGAAGTTCTGTGTTTGTAATATCCTCTAATCTGTCGAGCTCTTTGACTCTGCCTTTCCCCTTTGTTTACTACCATCTACTAAGCTTATATATCTAATAGTTTCCCCACCTTCTGGAAGTTCTGTGTTTGTAATATCCTCTAATCTGTTGAGATCTTTGACTCTGCCTTTCCCCTTTGTTTACTACCATCTACTAAGCTTATATATCTAATAGTTTCCCCACCTTCTGGAAGTTCTGTGCTTTGTAATATCCTCTAATCTGTTGAGCTCTTTGACTCTGCCTTTCCCCTTTGTTTACTACCATCTACTAAGCTTATATATCTAATAGTTTCCCCACCTTCTGGAAGTTCTGTGTTTGTAATATCCTCTAATCTGTTGAGCTCTTTGACTCTGCCTTTCCCCTTTGTTTACTATCATCTACTAAGCTTATCTATCAAATAGCTTCCCCACCTTCTGGAAGTTCTGTGTTTGTAATATCCTCTAATCTGTCGAGCTCTTTGACTCTGCCTTTCCCCATTGTTTACTACCATCTACTAAGCTTATATATCTATTCTAAAAATCTATCTTTCTACCTTACCCGTCCATTTTACTGACCTTTGTTGTAGAAACTCTTACAAAAGATGTCCTCCTGCCGAATACGGCAATGCTGGTCCTAAGTATTTCCTATTAGGCGCATAACGGCAGCATGGGCAGTAGGCCTATCTACATGTGCTCATAATCATATATGACAGGAAACTGTCTGAGAGATCAACGAAGGAAAAGAAACAATACGAAGGAGGGATTGTATCAGACCTAGACCACCATCATCTAATATATGTCTATGCGCATGAATTAACAAACCTTACAACAGGGCTATGCTTATATATATATATATAAATATAAGAATATATATAAATCCTTGTTCAAACGCAATGCCCCATAATTATTATGGACCGCAGATGTGTTGTGGAATTAATCTGTTACACGGACCTTGTAAGCCTACGATCCTTAATTAAAGGTGGACCCTGACGGATGAGTTTTTGCAAGAAACACTTCGAGATCACCAGAAAGACAGCCTTTTCAAGGATCGGAACACTCACTTTGCTCTGGTTTCCTAGAAATCAAACCGTCAAAACGGCGATTCCTCCTTGGCGAGAGAAGAAGCCATTTTGGATGGGGTGGGTGGAGGCCACTTCACCGGTTGTAGCTTTTTTCTTCCTTGTAGCGCAGTAAAAAAAAAAGGAGATATTTACTTTTTTTGTGAGCAAAGCCCCTTTTGGTAAACTGCAAAGAAAAAGGCTTGTATCGTGGAGATTTCGTGATTTGGTCAAAGCGACTCAGGCGGTCCTTAGAAAAGAGGAGGCACATGCCTTCTCTTTCACTGAAAGAATTTGACTTCCAGCACCTCCGCCAAGGAGGAATCGCCGATTTGACGGTTTGATTTCTAGGAAACCAGAACAAAAGTGAGTGTTGCGATCTCTGTAAAGAGTGTTTTCCTGGTGATCTCGACGTGTTTTTTGCAAAAACGCATCCGTCAGGGTGTCCCTTTAATAAGTTTCTTGTGAAGCTTTGTATGATGTATGAAACGAGAGGAAAAACGGTGATGTATTATCTTACAGGTCGTGACAAAGGCATAAAAGATTCTCGAAATGATTTTTCAATTATTAATATTTGAGTCCAGATTAGCGTACAGAGATGGAAATTGATGAAGTTCTTAAGCATTGTCATCTGTATAATCACAAATTATTGTCGTCGTCGTCGTCTTTGGTTTCATAATCATCAGAAAGGAGAAATATCTGCCGATTCAAACCTCCGTCAAAACTTACTTTTTAAAAAAAAAGTGTATTTAAAACGTTCGTAGCAAGGTTTTTTTTCATTTTCTTTTTCTTTTTGAATTTGTGTTTTGCTTTGCTTTGAGAGTGTGTTTGTTTTGTTTTTTCTTGTTTATCATGGCGGGAGTGGGACACACGCACGTACACGCGCGCGCACACACGTACACGCGCACGCACACACGTACACGCGCACACACGCACACACACACACACACGCGTACACACGCACACAGAGTCTGGAGTCAGAAGGTTTTTTTAATTGATTAGGCCTCTCTGCCCGTATCAATACTTTGTTTTTATCAATAAATGTATGTATACTAGAACAATAAAATCATGCACATAATATAATTAAATAATCCATAAAATGGGAGAAAATAATTTGAGAAAAAAGAATTTATCCAGAGACAAGCGATTGACTTCTAAAAGCAAACACTTCAGATAGAAAAAGACAAAGAGATGAGCATGCTTTAATATTAGTAAATAATAACATTTTTTTTAAAAGCATTAGGATGATTATAGTATTTGGGGGGGAATTAGCTGCTCTCTAAATGCTTGATATGCGGGACATATTAGAGAGAGAGAGAGAGAGAGAGAGAGAGAGAGAGAGAGAGAGAGAGAGAGAGAGAGAGAGAGAGAGAGAGAGAGAGAGAGGGAGGGAGAGAGAGAGAGAGAGAGAGAGAGAGAGAGAGAGAGAGAGAGAGAGAGAGAGAGAGAGAGAGAGAGAGAGAGAGAGAGAGATGAAAAACTGTACTTAACAAGGATGAAGATTTTAGGCCTTGCCTATTCTTGCGATCTGTCAGAGAGAGAGAGAGAGAGAGAGAGAGATAGAGAGAGAGAGAGAGAGAGAGAGAGAGAGAGAGAGAGAGAGAGAGAGAGATGAAAAACTGTACTTAACAAGGATGAAGATTTTAGGCCTTGCCTATTCTTGCGATCTGTCAGAGAGAGAGAGAGAGAGAGAGAGAGAGAGAGAGAGAGAGAGAGAGAGAGAGAGAGAGAGAGAGAGAGAGAGAGAGAGAGATGAAAAACTGTACTTAACAAGGATGAAGATTTTAGGCCATGCCTATTCTTGCGATCTGTCCTTGAGTGATAGAGAGAGAGAGAGAGAGAGAGAGAGAGAGAGAGAGAGAGAGAGAGAGAGAGAGAGAGAGAGAGAGAGAGAGAGAGAGAGAGAGAGAGAGAGAGAGAGAGAGAGAGAGAGAGAGAGAGAGAAGATGAAATACCGGCCCAAACTAAATCTGATGCTCATTTTGTTACAAACATCTGTCCTAAAAATATTAATATAGGCCTATCCGTCTCAGACTCCGGCCTGGTAATTATAAATCTAGGCTTACATTATGTCCAGCGTGCATAATAAGTAAGGGAGTAGACATATTAAATCGGCTCACGACTTCTGTAAATCGTACCAAACGCATTCAAACTGAAAATCAAAGTTCCGACAAATTCTCTGAGATTAAACATAAACTCATGACCCACTCTCTCTCTCTCTCTCTCTCTCTCTCTCTCTCTCTCTCTCTCTCTCTCTCTCCCCCCCCCCTCTCTCTCTTCACCAATAGCGTGTGTTTAGGCGCGCGCGCGCGAGTGTGTGTGCGTGTGCGTTGGGGTGTGCGTGTGCGTTGGGGTGTGGGTAGGTGGGTCGGTGGGTGTGGGTGTGGTGTTGTGTGCGTGTGTTTGTGGGCGTGCGAGATGTGCGCCTATCCTTTTTTATAGTTTATTTTAATTAGATGTGCGCCTATCTAATCTGCATGGTTGAGAACGTGCACACAACGCGGGCGTAGGCGGTGACAGGGGCATAATTATAATATGCATAAATTATTTTTTTAAAAGAGGAATCTTGGACTCGCGGTCGTCACAAGTAGCCATCTATCCACCGCAGAAAGTAAGCCACTTCGAGGAGCCCGAATCTTCTTCATCTGTTGTGAGTATCTCGCTTTCTTGCAGATGTCTTTTCGTATGTTTACCTGTCGGTCTGTCAGTCTGACTCTCTCTCTCTCTCTCTCTCTCTCTCTCTCTCTCTCTCTCTCTCTCTCTCTCTCTCTCTCTCTCTCTCTCTCTCTCTCTCTCTCTCACACACACACACACACACACACACACACACACACACACACAGCTTTTTCTAGAGGAACATACGTGTCCCCACCCTTATTCTTGCAAAGAATGTACTTCCAGAAATGACGTGTGTTTCAGCTTCCTTGTAATCAAAGTAATGATGCTTTTGTGGTCTTTATTTCTCTTCTGGTTACACAGCATTTGGGGGGGGGAAATGAGTTCCTCCGCCAAGAAGACTGTAGGGCTTACTATTGACATTGTTTGTTTCTTTCCTTGTCTGTCTGTCTGTCTAAAACGCTATTTAAATGATTTTAATAAAATGATGTTGAACTGCATGGGCTCAACTAGGCATAGAAATAATCTCTTAGTTTCAAAGTTATTCTGGATTTCAATTGGCCCTATAAATATACCTATGAAAACTTTAGAATCGTTTACTTAACGCATTGTCTGCAAAATTACCATTGATACAATAAATGTCTGTCGAAAACGCTGTTTAAATGATTTTAATAAAATGATGTTGAAGTGTATGAGTTCAACTAAGTAAAGAAATAATCTCTAAGTGTCAAAGCTGCTCTGGATATCAATTGGACCAAAATAACTATGAAAACTTTAGAATCGTTTACTTGACGCATTGTCATGAAAATATAAAATACATTGCAGGAAGTGGGCACATTACGAAGACTTCACGACGATGGCGATGCTTGGACTACTGCTGCTGCTGCTGGCAGTTTTACTGATGCGCCAGACACTGCCAGTGACAGCTGCTTGGGACTGCAACACCACCTTCTACGACATTGTTCCTGGATTCGATTATGGCCCCTGGACCTGCGAAAATAGGTAAAATCTTGTGTCCAGAGGCATCCGTAGGGTACATGTGACCCAGCACCACGAAAGGGACATTAAGTGTCAAAATGACCATTCTGCGAAAATGGTACAGTTGCCAACGTCATACAATTCTCGTTCTAATGATGCAAGAACCATTCTTGTATCTTTTTTTCCGTTCCAGAGTTATGAGCATTTAAAGTTAGTGGGGTGAGCGGCGGCCATTTTGAGAAAACACAGTCTAGCTTAGCTGTAGAAAATGCATTGACCTACTCGTTTTAAAGCACTTATAAGACCATTTAGAGACCATATTAAAGATTATCCTTTATAGATATGAAAGATAAAAAGTTAGAGAACACGAAAATACACATAACACAAAATTGACAACAAATGAGATTTTTGACTTTGCAAGCCTGTTGTGAGAAATTAGTCCAGCGACTTAATGTCCCTTTTGTGGTGCTGGGTCACATAATTATTTAGTGATGTATGCATACCGAGGGTCGAAAAGTGATAGGACAAACTGTCTTGAGACGAGATAAATCAATAAGACAATGTCTTGGCTCTTGCAGAAATCAATAAGACAAAGCTAAAAATAAGATAAGTGATTGGACAAACTGTCTTGAAACGAGAGAAATCAATAAGACCTTGGCTCTTGCAACAACCAATAAGACAAGGCTAAAAATAAGATAAGTTAAGATTGTAATCAGGCATTTGTCCTCACAGGGAAGAACACAATAGGACATTTTCAATTTTAATTGGTCGTTGGCATATGACCGGGACCTCGGGACATCACTGGTCATATGGGTAAGATTGTTATCTCCGCCAGAAAGGTTATGTTTCCTGTGTCATTTGGTGTGTCTGTCCGTCTGTCTGTCTGCATGTGAATAAATTAAAAATAATACATTTCACTGATTTCTTTGGAGATAATTTTTTTTAGTAAAGGGTCTGGGACAATTATTGCATCCAAGAAGCATTCTTTTCAATTGTGGAGTTTATCCGGTTATTCGTTTAGAATTTCAAAGGATTCTAATACTATATTTTGGCATATATATTTATTTTATTAACTGTTCTTTTACATAACTGTACATTTTTTTTTTTTTTAATGATATAGGGTGACTCAAGAAATTGAGAAAATTAAGTTTGCTCATAAAATCTTGAACAATCAAGCTATCATTTTGATGTTTCAGTTTTGTGAAGGAGCTTCAATGTATGAAAGATTGCTTGTACAAGAATTTGTTTTCCCAATGTTTTTTGAGAGCTCCAGAAAATAACAGTTTCCATGGAAATCCATATTCAGAAGATCCCTTTTTTGATGTGCTAAAACTCTTGTGCAATTTTAATGTCTTTGTTATCCAGAAATTCTCGTTCTTTTAATTAGTCACAATGTATGATACAGTCTTGAATCTAAACTGAAATGTTCAGCAGAAAAAGAAAGTCGTTTTCGGAGAACAGGCAATTTGCAGACAGTTGATGCTTTTTGTTTGTTTTACTACATCTGATTTGTCTTACAATTGAGGTTTTTTTTAAGTTCTAAAAAAAGTTAATTGGTAAAAAATGGATGAAAACAATTTGCAAAATCTTACCAAATAGAAACAATCACTTACCTGTACATGCGCACCATTATGGCTTTCTAAGCTTAACCTTGATCACTTCCACAGATGTGGCGAGTCCTACACACAACTGCCCTGTGCATGTGATATAAGATGTCACGTGTACCAAGATTGCTGCGCTGACTTCGACACCTACTGCCCCCACCTCTCCCTCACCCAAGTCAATCACACAAAGGGAGCGCACTCAGAACACGATTCTCAAGGAGTAAACATTCTTGCCCAGAACACTAACTCTTCCTCTTCATCCATTTCTTCTTCCACAGAAGCAAACGCTGTCAAAGAAACGAAGGATTTTTCTGAACAATTCGCTGTGGAGACGGAAGAAAGTTATACGGATATGTCTCCGACTTCTCTGTCCATTCTGAATGAAGAACAAAGTCATACCCCTGACCAGGAAATCGTTTCAGGCTTTACTGAAATAGCAATGCCTTTCACTTCAGATGTGCGCACCAAGGCAGCTTCATTTCAACTTAAGGAGAACAGTCAGGCTATGAGTTCTGCAAGTCTACTGGGTTTGTCAGAATGTCGTCATCATACCCGTCTGATTTCCAAGTGCCCTCCGCAAGGCGTTCTTTCTCCAGAACTGTTGGTAATGTTTGATGGGCAGCAGGTTGAAGAAGAAGAAGTGGTGTATAAATGTGACACTCCCTATCAACAGATGGAGCTTGAAGACCAGGATCTGATCCATATTTTCCCTGTCACTGACTCTTCCAGTGGTTTTCATTTTGCCAATGTCTACTGCCTGCTGTGCCATGGCGTTAACATAGAAAACGCCATCATCTGGCAACTAAGTTTCATATTTGGTTCTAAGACAACACGCAAGGTACAGCCTCCTAAAAATCCAGGGGATGTCCTGAAAATAGCTCTGCAACAACAAAATGCTAAAACGATCGCCTCTCCACCCAGTCCTTACATACCTCGACGTTGTTTACCATCAGGTGTTTTGCAAGCGCCTGATTGCTCATGTCCTGTTCTTGATCACCATTGTCAAAAAGGACCGGTCAGTTTGTTTCAGGTTACAAAAAGAAGTTCTTTCCGAAATCCTGCTTGCGCTCTGTGCTATGCTATTTCATCTAGCATTAACGTAGAAGAGATTAAAGCTCCTGACATTGAAATGTTAACTCATGTGAAGAACAGGATGGAGTTTTTTACGTTGATGAACTGGAAGTCTAACCCGCTAACCGTTCGTCATACTTCTATGCAGATGTCAACACCGCACTCTTCATTTTCATCCTTTAAGTGGGCAAGCATGAGCTGCAATCTGAGTACCGTGCCAACCAAACGTGACGGCGTTTCCAGTAGGATTACTTCGAAAGACGAAGAAAATGGCGAGGGTGGGGGCATCACAATGAAAGAAGAATCTTCTGATCATCTAAACTCTGTGTCAGCTCAGAGAAATATTCATTCTATCAACACCACTGGAAAGCAATTGCGTGAACATGTGACTGCTGCACCCAGTGCAAAAGCCAATGTAGAGAGTGGAAAGGACACTACAGGGCAGTCCTGCCATGCCTACGAGTGTATACGACACATACCGTTGGTTAATGGAGAATGCAGAGATGACGTGGGCTACTTCATTATGGATTTTTACCTGAACTGCAACTCCATGGAAGACATGACAACCTCCATCACTCAAAGCACACAGCCTCTGCATTCCGACGTCCTGGCGAATTTAACCCACAATCTGCGCGACAAATTCAATAGAAAAAATGTCAGCTTTATTTTCGATGAAATTAAGGTTTTGCATAGCCAGGATAACTGTAAATGGAACGTAAGGATTTCCCTCATCATTGATTTGGGCAAAGTTTATTTAATCAGTGAAACAAGTTCTCTGCGAGTGGCGTTTGTGAATGCTACATATGAAATTTTGGTGCTGGCGATTCAAAAACAACTGGATGAGCTTACTACCAACGTTGAGGTATGTAGCAATGTTGATCTGTTTACCAAACAATTGCAGTTCATTCCGAATATATGCGTATTTTCCACGACCTATACACCTCCCAAAGCTAACGACCACCTGTCAAACGCAATGAAAACAACATGTTTTCCGCTTGTATTATTTGTTATGTTCGGTGTCATGCTTTTGCCATGATATATATTGCAGGCGGACCTATTTCGATATACTGCTCATTGAATACATAGAGTTGTTTTATTAAAATTGAGAATGTGGGTAACCTTGAAATGATGAAAATAATCTTGGTGTTACAGGCATCAGAACGGTCTGAAGTCCAATCCTCTGAAAACCGCGGTCCAAGGGCCATCAAGGCCCCAGACTATAGAGGGACAACACTGAAATGAGTTATTAACATGACCAAAAAGGCTTTCTGCAGTGCTAGTGAGGAATCACTTTATAAAATGCTATTTAACAGAAAAGATAACACTCAATGAAAAGGTAAAACCTCTGACTGTAGAGGCCAATCCTCTGTCAGAAATTATCAATCCTCTGAAATTAGCTGATCCTCTGACAATTCTGATGCCCGGTGTTAGGGAGTGCTTCTCTGGGGGAGATAATCTTAGTTTATGAAATCAGTCCAAAAGATGGGGGGTGGGGGTGGGGGATGGTTTGGGGGGGGGGGGGGGTGAAGGGAGGAGGGTGTAACTGTGTTGTGTTATGATTATATGCAATGCATGTACGAAATGTTTGTACGAATGGTGAGTGAAAAGCGCATTGAGTTGCTTTGCAAGATTATACGCTATATAAGCATTATTCATTATTATTATTATTAAAAGACTATCAGAGTTGTACTTTTTGACTTTTCTAGTCAGCCATTTTGAAAGCATAATGGTAAAACGAACGTAGAAACCATAAGCTAGGCGATTACTTCTGAGTAAAACGCTGAGAACCAGAATCAAACCAGTTTATCAAAAAACGTATTACCATTTTCTTCAACAGGGTGATGGCAGATGAAATTACTGACAGAGTAAAAGGTACTGGAATGAGCAGAAATCGAGGAGGGACAAAATGTTCTTGGGTGGCGGGTTCAATAGATTTGTGGTGGAGTAATGCAGAATGTCAAATATTTCAATTCAAACTAACATTGATACAAAGGAGACAATCTGCAGTGTTTACATTTATCGTTGGAACGTGATTTGATTACATAATTATGAAAGTTTTCAAAGAAATTACGTCGCCACTGCTCGGTAATGGGCAAAATTGAAGGCATGGTTTGTTTTTTGTTTTCAGTGTACAGCCCACAAAGATAGGACATGGACGAATGTGATTTTCCCAGTTCAAACCAGTGTGCATAACTTATCAAAATATGTTAAGATCTTGACGAATCATATGATCAAACTAATGCATCCACGGCCCACAAGTGTATGTGTTATGCCCAATCCGTGAAATTGCCAAACTGCTTTGCTCAATTTATGAAATGGACAATGTATATCACATTTTTGAATCGCCATTCACACAGGTATTGATTAAGATTGATTCAATGGTATACACCCCTATCCTGCCACCCAACTCGACCAGATGCTAAGCTGGGGCATGCCTGAGACGTTTTATCAAATTAAGTCTGAATAAAATAATTATAACTCATCTACAGATGAGATTTCTCATTCGTTTGAATCAATTCTTGATCTATGTGTACTAATGAACGAAAACTATGTTTTATTCATATTGCTTTTCTCAATTGCAAGTTATAAATTGGCTATTTCACGAACTGGGCAAACCATGTTGCCCATTTCATGAAATGGGCAATTTCATGGATTGGGCGTAACATATGCACTATCAGCAAGACAAGTCACTCCTGTCTTCACATTCATAGAATGCTATATAAAACGAATTCTTACGGGGCAATTATCGAAAGCTTCCTTTTTATAATAGACCACTCTAACTACATAAACATTTGGATTTTACTATAGAAAAACAACCCCAAACACACCATTTAACTTTCCAATTACTGGTTCGACGGACAAAACGTAACAAGAGTTGGGTTTGTCAAGATAATCCTTGTATCAAAATCTGATGCAAATCCGTGAGCCTTTGTACTTTATCACATAATGCAGACTGGATTAAAGTTTTAAAAAAGAGTTTGAATAAGAGTTGGGAACACCCAATGCCAGGAGTTGCTACGAAAACTTCAAGGAAGCCCACCTCAATGCCTTAAAGCCCAAGTGCAGAGATCATGTTTTCAAATTGTAGTGAAAATAAAGAAGGATTGCCTCTAAATGTTCATGTTATAAAACAAAATAACCAAAACATTTTAAATACGAATATATAGAGAATAGACATTTTCAATTTTAATGAAACATACTGTATCTCAGAATAAATATTACGTATCAATATTAATCCTCTTTTCCCTCCTAGGTTTGTGTTAATGTGTTAAGGGATTCTCGAATTCTGCCCTTAATTTTGTGAAGTTCTGCTAAAGCTTAAGAGGGACACTAAACGTTGTTACTTTCTAAATTAAGTAAACCGATTTACTGAATTTAGAAAGTAACAACGTTTACTGAATTTAGAAAGTAACAACGTTTAGTTTCCCACTTAAGCTTTAGTAGAACTTCATAAAGTTAAGCACTGATGAGCAAAGCAGCATTTGTGTCTCTTTGCACTCATTTAATTCAACACCAACGTTTGTGTGTTGCTACACGTTACAAGTAATTGTGTCTGAGTTGGTTGGATATTGTATTCTTGCTTTGACTGAAGAAAATTGAGCAAAATTGGGAACTAACTTTTCTGAGGGTTTTTATTCCAATGTGACTTATACTTTCGCAAAGGCCAGGTAATTTGCTGCAAGAAGCGGCTTTTACTATCAACGTTTGTCTGTTACTACATGTTATAAATAATTATGTCTGTGTTGGTTGGATATTGTATTCTTGTTTTAAGTGAAAAACAATTGAGCAAAGTTGGGAACTAACTTTTCTGAGGGTTTTTTTTTCAATGTGACGTACTTTCGCAAAGGCCATGCAATTTGCTGCAAGAAACCGCTTTTGACAGGAGCTGCGCATGTATACAGAATGGAAAGCTTACAACAAAAAAGCGCGTGGTTGAGATTTGGGTATCGTCATTTGTGAAACGAATTTCATGTAAGATTTTAATAGATTATTTTCAGGGCTAAGAATCTATTGTCAATGTTCGGATATGCCTCAGGGCAGCCTACTTCAGCCTGTCCAGTACACTTTGTTACGAGTGACAACTGCACAATTTGACAGCGGTTGCTGCTTCATGATACAAAATGGATTCGGGGCATCTTCAAACTGGAGTCTACAAGAAACAAATTGCCGGCGTTCTTGGAACTCATCGTTGTTTTGAATTCATGTTTGTTTAAAAAGCGTTTCTTTCTCATTGTTGAATTACTTTCCATCAAATTGTTGTACTGTGCTGTGTTGATATGTGGCGTGGACGGTGGTGCGTATGCAATCCTTCTGAGTCTAGTCCAAACACATCCAATGATCCACAGCATGGGTTTTACAATCAGTCACAGCTCCTATCCAAAAGGTCCATTGGGGAACATACCCATTAGAGGATGCACTGGAGTGCTGTCGTATCTCTTCTGCAGACTCCACAGGATCCCGTGCTACGATCCAATATACACAAGACACTGTCTATTTATCTAAGTACTACTGGCACTAATTAGGACGGCATTGGCTACGGGGTAACGCAAGTATTGGCTACGGGGTAAAGCCAGTATTGGCTACGGGGTAACGCCAGTATTAGCTACGGGGTAAAGCCAGTATTGGCTACGGGGTAACGCCAGTATTAGCTACGGGGTAAAGCCAGTATTGGCTACGGGGTAAAGCCAGTATTGGTTATGGGGTAAAGCCAGCTTGAGGTCCTCCCCCCTAGGCTCCACCATTATGTCGTCTGTCCAACGACATATCCCGTGAATATGCCATTCTTGTTGATTGACAGACATCACCAGTTAGGAGCCTCTCAAATCTGCATATAATTATAGACTTTCAAGGTGACGTTGTCATATTCTGAGAGGGTTTCTGATATCGTTCTCTCCAAGATATATTTCAAACGCATTCCTGACACTAAAAAGCTTTTTTGCGTACTACTGCCGGTACTCTCATTGTTTATGACATCGATAGTTAGTAACTATCCACTCTGCTGTTGACGGGACTATAAACAATGTAAAAAACACCAAAAAAAGCTATCCACTCATCAAGTTTTATGTTGTCAGAGTGATATCCTTTGTAATGTTGATGCACATCAAAGTCTTTGATATTGTGAATGAATAAAAAGATGAAAACAGTCTTGTCGAATTTATGTTGTATTGTGCGGGTTCTTTTTTCTGTAGTGTGTAACCATGCAATTTCTTTTCTTTGACTTATTCGAAGATGCCAGAAGACTACAGCAATGTGTACATCCAGCGGCTTTATCCCCACGCTGTTTTTTTTTAATGCTAACCTTTACATCCATACTGACACACCAGCCTTATTTCCTCACATCACATTCCTCGCAATCAATCAAGTTATGTCATCAAGAGGCAACCCACCAGATAATATACTGCACTGCTGCCGAGTCTCAGTGGAGCATGCTCTGAATCTCTATGGAGATCAGCACCCAAGATAAGTTTAATCCTTTTACCCCTTATAAGGGTATGAATAATACAACACAAAACAAAAATGATACATTGGGTCACATCATCACCAGTTACCCCTTACTAGGGTGTGGAGGATACAATACAAAACAAAAATGATACATTGGGTCACATCATCAAACTGTTACCCCTTATTAGGGTGTGGAGGATACAACACAAAACAAAAATGATACATTGGGTCACATCATCAACCTGTTGCCCCTTATTAGGGTATGGAGGATACAACACAAAACCAAAATGATACATTGGGTCACATCATCAACCTGTTACCCCTTATTAGGGTGTGGAGGATACAATGCAAAACAAAAACAAGAGGCAAAGCCTTCAAGGCTCACGTCTGATTTTTATTACTATAGCAGGCATGGAAATTCCCATGACAATTCCCATGCCTGTATAGAGATAATACTGTTATGTAGACACTTGTGCATCTGAAAACAGAATTAATTTTTATTTTACTGTGTAAATTAAATTATTTCTGTGCATTAAATTACCCCTACCCCTTTCTTTAAAATTTAATTATATGTATGTTTATATATGCTCATGTAACATAGTGGAGCCCTATTTTTATTTTTGTCAAACAAGTAAAATTGAAAAGCATATTGACCAAGCTTTCAGAATTACATAGTGACCAATCCGTTTCGTTAATTTCCCCCCCCCTCTGCCACAAAGCAAAGGTCAAGGTCACAGCCAGCAAGCTCATCCATGTTTATCTTCCCCTGTACAGTCTTTGCACATGGTGATCAATCGTCTAGGCCTAACAAAGGATTCGTACGTCGAAGGCAGTGAAATTGACGAACACTGGATTTTCCGTATATTGTTTTTCAAGACTGAAATGAATGTGGGCTAAATGTTAGGTACGTCGTCTTGATTATGAGGTAAGGCTTGATCTCTTATTCTCTAGGCCTAGGCCTTGTGGCCGGAAGTGCGATAGGCTAAGTATTGCATGCGCAGAGATGATGTGCGAATGAACACGAACAACCGTTGTCAAACTCAAAGGCGCAAATAAAACGAAACAACCCGGCCGTCAACGCACACATTCGGTACATCCATTTGTTACAGAAAATATAAGTTAACGACGTTAAAGTGTACCTATTTGTACACACCTGAAGTCTTGTGTTTCTTTTTAAAGGGCGTGGTTTGTATATATAATGGAGAGTCTTCTTTCCACTTAGCACAACACAACAGTAATATCTGCAACAAATGATTTTCTTTCTTTTGTTCCTTATCGATGTATCCGACTGCTTTGATCGTCATGACTTGAAGGCTCACGTCAAAATCAAGTATCCTGCTAACTTTAACCCTCTAACATCTTATGGTTTTTTTAGAAAACGACAACGTTAAGTTTCAGTGGAGAGTGAGAGTCTTCTTTAGTTTGAAGAGTGTGACTGAGTCAAGGTGAAAGGTTGCACAACAGTAATCTCTGCAACAAATGATTATCTTTATTTTGTTCTTTATCAATGTATCTGACTGCTTTGATCGTCGTGACTTGAAGGCTCACGTCAAAATCAAGTATCCTGTTAACTTTAACCCTCTAACGCCTTATATGTTTAGAGAAAATGACAACGTTAAGGTTTGAGTCAAGGTTAAAGGTCGGGGCCACGGACGCAACACACACACACACACACACACACACACACACACACACACACACACACACACACACACACACACACACACACACACACATACACACAGACATACAACCGAACATGTAGGATACAATAGACTCACTTTGTTTTAAAAAAACGACGTGAGCCAATGATATATTGGGTCACATCATCCAACGATAAAAAGAAATGAAACAAATGTTGAGATTAGAAATGACGTTTCACAAAATGAAGTCAGAATAACAAAATAATGTATGTTTTGGGAAAGAGACCAATATTATTCACCCAACGTTGCAAAGAAACACCAAATCGATGACAATCAATGGCTTTGTCACAGAGCTGAGGTGAGGTCCATTGTGAGAGAGAGAGAGAGAGAGAGAGAGAGAGAGAGAGAGAGAGAGAGAGAGAGAGAGAGAGAGAGAGAGAGAGAGAGAGAGAGAGAGAGTATGTGTAAACGGTTGGGTGACTGCAAGTTATAGGCTTTCAATGAAACATTCAAAACAGATGCACAATGAATATGAATTTCACACACACAGAATTGTTTAACTCTACCAAAGCAACATAAAATAATACAGTAAGTTTTTATTCTCTGTTTAAACATTTGATAATTTACACACAAAAACCTTTCCTCTCTCATGCGCAAAGTAAAGTGTCAACAAGCATTACATATGAATTATATTTTAATGAGCGACTTAGCTAGCTTCTTTCACCACCCGGCGGCGCTATGTTCAAGTGGGTCACACCCTAGTGATAGACTGTTGGGGAAAGGGAGTGTCTCTCTCTCTCTGTCTTTCTCAATGTTCAAATGCATTCAAACAATTTTTTTTTAACCCAACAGATTTGTGCATCACATTGGATTTCTTTGCCAGAAAAACAACAACAACTCCCAAAAGCTTCCTCTTTTTCTTCTGGTAGTTTAAAGTCCCTACCACGCTTTCGCGTATCTGGGGACTAGCGATAGAAAAAAAGATTTTTAATAGAGATTACATAAAATGGGGAGGGTGGGGGCTTTAGGTCGGTTAAAATAGTATATATTTATTGTGTATGTTTAAAACTGTTAAAACCTTAGTATAAAACCTTATCCGGGTCACATAGTTAAAAGCATAACAACTATCAAAGAGCAACATAATTATATTCAATACATTGAACAAGCACGATTAGTATATACATATATTTACATTTGTATAGAAAATACTTAAGGTAAGGGTTCTGTTGTCAGCATAAATGTTTTATTGTGTTTTGCTTAGTGTGTGTGTGCGCGCGCGCATGTACGCGCGCGCATGTGCCAAAAAAGCGAAGTTCAACATAAAAGGATCAATATGCATTTTGTTGAAAGCCAATATTGGTATAATTGGTAAAACGCAGAAACAATTGCATAGAAATATACTTTCTGTATTTTATCAGAGGGGCACCCTGTCATGACTTGGGTGCAGCCCGGCCGCCTAGAGTGTAAAGCCGGCGCCAAACACGCGTAAAATTGTATGCGGATGCGATGCGATTGGATCATGTCACGTGAAATACTTCTGTCTGAATAATAATTCTGCCATTTTTGCTCATTATACTCAAGTAGACCCCAAACACGAATTTCACGTGATTTCATGACTCACACCGTCAAAATCGCATCGCATTCAGATGCGATTTGCATATCATGTGGCTGGCCCTTAAAGACCCACCAGGTCCGTGAGTGAAAATCACGGGTTTCATGTGAATCCCTCTCTCGCTGGTAAGAAATCTTATTTTGACCAAGTGTGGCTCACATACAAATTTCCACATGCACGAAAACAAGACATCACTTTAAAGAGCAACCTTGATCGTATATGAGGAAAGTCTGTATGTGGGCCACACCGACCCAGAAAAAAACAAGGGACTTAATCCAGCCGAGTCAGTGGGTCTTTAAAGCCAAAACACCCGATCCATAGAATCGGGTCACGCTACTCCGACACATGCGATGCGGCGTGTGAGACGTGCATACTCGCACAATAGGGAAAAAAGAAGTGCGAAGTGTTCCTATCGGCTGCAGCGAGGCGAACTGACGCCAGTCGCCTTGCTTCCTTCCTTTTTATACCCCGGCTGTGCCTTTAAAGACCCACAGAGCCGGCTGGATTAAGTCCCTTGTTTTTTTCTGGGTCGATGTGGTCCGCATTTAGACTTACCTCGTATACGATCGAGTCTGCTCTTTAATGTGATGCCTCGTTTTCGTGACTGTCCTCGTATACGATCGAGGCTGCTCTTTAAAGTGATGCCTCGTTTTTAATGTGTATGGGAGCAACACTTGGTCAAAATAAGGTTTTTTTACCAGATATAAGAAGCAAAACACGTGAAATACGTGATTTTGACAGCCGGCTCTGTAGGTCTTTAAGGGGAGTTTAGGGTCAAACCACGTGACTGAGTGGGTAGGGGTGGAGGGTGGGGCTTCTTCTCTGAAGACCCTCTGTTGTCCGGCTCTCAGTAGAGTTTCTTTGCTCCCTCTCTATATCAAAGGAATTGGATGGCGAGTAAGATAAATTCAATGCATACTTCTTGGAAGCTTGAAACAACAAAGAAGGAAAAAAAGTCACAAGTTATGGCATTATATTCCAAACTTATATCAAGCACCCTTTTATAACGAAGAACAGCAGAGTGCTAACTTGCCATTACAGACACCCGAGTATTTGTTTCCCTGTTTACATTATTGGGGGGGGGGGGGGGAATTACCAGTTAATACGATTTTAATAGAATAGGAATTACCAAAAGCAATCCATTTTAACTATAAAAAATAATGGACAGTTCCTTGGGTGATACCCTTATCCTTTGCATGAATCTCATCAAATCAGTCCTAAGGTGGGTTTTTTCCAATAATGTGTTTATCATACACATAGACATGAGAGACAAACAATGACAAAGGCATAATGTTTTCAAAGAGTCTTTGGTAGAAATAACTGCATCACACAAACACTAACAGCACCAGCTGAAAAACAATCAGAGTATGTTTTGCTTCAAATACTTACTCCATCATCATAGACATACTCTATTCATATTAATGTTATGCATTAAGTGTTGCTTGGTTATTTTAAAACATCGGCTATGCAGAGAGAGAAAAAATGTAAGCACACAAACATCCCAGCATAAAACAGCACAGATAAATACGAAAATAGGTTGCGGGTATACATATCAAAATAGCAAAAGATATGGAAGTCAATGTACCAGTAAAAACGATTATGGCTGAAACAAAACTGAAACAAAAGCTTGCCCAATAACACAAAGTTGAGTAATATCACTGCTGTAACATTGATGATAAACATGCATACAAAGTATCAAAAATGAAACAATCAAATATAAACATCAACAACAATACCATATACTATCACAGATATAAACAGTTGTAAATAAAATATCACAAACTGCAATTGACAAACATTAACCAATTACACATGCTGTATACATAAATGTGCACTATATAATTTTTGTTGTTAAACATTTTATTGAGCTACATTATGCAGTTGCATGCAAACCAATACAAAGAATAAAACAGCATTTAACCCTCTAAGGCCAGCACCTAGAAATACTTCACTTAAAATTATGCCACTGAAACATCAACATTATATTGAACAAATTAGAACGAAAATAATGAAAACATTTTGATCTTGCCATTATTTTTTCCAATTTCAGCATGCATCATGTATGACACGCCAGGCCTTAAGGGACTTGAAAAAAACATAAAGCACAGTGTATCATATATGATGCAATGGGCAAGCTTAGGTTTTTTTGCTTTATGTTTTTGTGAAAGTGGAAACATCAGTTTTAGGGTTAATTAGCACATAAAAATGCATGTCCCTGCTGGCAGTGACCAGTGCCCCACAGAGGGAGCCCAGTGATTGGTCTCAACGAGTCAACATTCTGGTCTTGGTGCCCTCTTGGAGATTATTGTGCTAGAATGTCATCAATAATAAGGTTTTTGCATTATTTTAAGGAGGTTAGCGCCATGCATTTTTTTACGTTCTTGGTTTTCCGTTGCATCTCAACCGACAAGAGCTGAATAATTTATTATTTTGGAGTGCGCACGCATTGCTTTAATGGGAAAATCACTGACACAAGCTCTCAACATAGACAAACACACGGCATGGTTCTTGGCAGTGAATGTCTGTGCATTAGGTGGGAGTGTAGATTGATGTGTTTGGCGAATGTATTCGCCCGTGGCGCTAGAAGAGTTAAGTTTCCATCTGCAGGAATTGTGCCTCTACTACCATACAAATGCAGTTTGTTCTGAAATACTTAGATTTTCTTAAAAAATATTTGACATATATTTCTTAGGAAGTTGCAAAACAGATTCTTTATTGTTGTTGTTGTTGTTGTTGTTGTATTTCCCTAGTTTACCGACTCCAGGGATCATCCCAACAGCCAAAGCACTTGAACACTATGGCACAAATGCAACAGCTAGGGATGAGAACATTACGTGTGTGACCGTTTTTGATTACCCCACCATGTGGGCAGCCACACTCCAACTTCGGAGGATTTAAGACTGATGATGTTATGCTAGGAGCTTGTCATGGCTTAGGACAATCCCTGCACAACCATGCAGAGCATAACAACATCTTGATGTAGCCTTGGCGTTCTAGCTTATGTCAACTGGTCTGACACAGCCTCATGCCAAGGCGAGATTCTTTATTGAATGTTATTATAAAGCAATGTGTGGAAAGAAAGATCTGTTTGACATTCAGTGGCTTCCATATAAACCCGTGTTGGGATAGGGCATAGCGATTTTAATACTATTGTAGTATTTTTGTTTTTGCATACATTACATACTTATCACAAATCTTTATTTATGTGTATAATCAGTTGTTTGCCACCACACTGATGGAGATGATATGTATGTAGATGTTCTTTTTTAATTTTAATTTTAATTTGTTTTTGTTTTTTGTTTTTTAAATTTTATTTCATGTGTACATATTTACTCATAATAGTTTGTTTATGTTTCTTTATAGTTTGTTCGTGGGTTTTTTTTCCTCTCATAATATTTATCTCTGTTTGTTCGTGGGCCTCTCATAATATTGTTGTTTATTTTTTATTGAATCTCTCAGTGCACTGTCCTCTTTCTGCGCATGTGTAATTTCCGATATTGTGAATAAAAATGTATTTAAAAACCTAAAACAAAACACCCAAACATTTGACATAAATGAAGCTCAATACTACTAACCTGGGCAAAATGCTACTAGCATGGTCAAAAAGTGTTTGTAAGTCATAAATACCAACAATAGCTACAACAAACCTCTATAATGTTATCACAAATGTCCACAATAACATATATGTCACATGGCAAAGGTGTCAATGTTCGCCCGATGTATCATATACAGTATGCATCTTTTTGTTAAAATACATTCCTCTATCCAAGTAAAGTACATAAATGTAAATGAGCTCCTAGGCAACTAACATTGTCACAGTATAATCAAATAAATGTTTACATGTCAACTAAAACTGAAATATATGTATATTTGATGTTACCACAAAGACCCAAAATGGCTAACATATTACATGACAAAGCCACTGTGCCCCGTGTATTACATATGACACACACGTTTTTCAAAAAATATTTAGAACATGAATTTAGAGAAACTTTTAATTTGTATCATGTATTTTAGTCTTTTGACATCATTAATAATGAAAACACATGGTGCATCAAAAGATTGATTTTGCTTTTGTTAGATTATGATGGCTTTTGTTATAGCAATGTTTGGGAACTGCTTGAGCGCGTGAGGTCATTGAACAGGAAGTGGCTGGTAAAACTCCATAAACAGCACGGGAAGGCAATGATATCAACTAAGACCAAGTTTATTGTCTTGTGAAAGATACTTGCTGATTCCTATTGTAGCTGCAGATTTATTTTCGTTTTTAGGAGGGGAACAAATTGTGTATCATATATGATATGTGTGGCTCTAGAAGGTTAAATCAGAAAATGCATGGACATTGGACAACATTATGAATTCATAAACAAACTTTACTTTTCAAAATAATAAACATTAGCACAAAAAGTGGTAGAATAAATAATGGCACAAAAATAGGGAACAGGCAAACCAAAAATACAAGAAGAAAAGGGAGTGGGGAAAATGAAGCAGGAGGAGTGGGAAAAAGCTTTGCAGAGAATCACCATCCCAAGGGTAACATAGTCAGTACAATAGTGTACTCAGTGAGTAAACGCCTCAACAGATCACGGCAGGTTCTCTACAGCCTCGGAGAAGTGCATCAGGTCATTGGGTGAGATCAACCCCAACTTTTGCATCAGGTAGGTGAAGAAAACATCTGGGGCCTGTCAACACACACAATGCACAAGAGATGGTATGAATATCGAAATATATATACATGTAATTATTTCCTGGAAACCATTAATAACTGGAACCTCCTACATGGCCCTTCCCCTGACGTGACTCTAGTGACCATTGACGTAGTAGGGCTGTACTCCAACAAACGCCACAAAGACCTGAACGAGAACAATACCTTCAACAGACTGTTGACCCAAACATGCCACCTACACACAGACAGTCCTTGACATAATGAACCATGTACTCCATAACAACTACCTTACATTCGAAGCCAAAACCTACCATCAAATTACTGGAACTGCAATGAGAACCCCTATGGCCCCTCTGCTGATAATCTTTTTTATGGGGTGGCTAGAAACCAAGCTCCTTGGAGACAGCCATGTGCCAGTACCTTCCTCTTTCTGGAAACATTATTGACGACATGTTAAGTGTTCTTCTCTGGACTAGGTCCCAGACTAAACTTCAAACCTTTTGGTCGTACCTCATCCCACCATCAAATTTACTAACACCTCTTCCACTGACGATCTTTCCTTCCTTGACATTCGACTTTTCCTGGACAACGGATGCATACACACAGACCTCCATACCAAACCTACTGACTCACACGCATACCTACATTACAGCTCAAGCCACCCCGGTCACAGCAAAGCAAACATCCCATACAGTCGGTTCATCAGGATCAAACGAGGTTGCTCCAAACCCGAAGATTTCACCACTTGCTCAGATCAAATGTTCCAATTCTTTCTACAAAGACGACACAAATACCAAACACTACAAACTGCCCTTAACAAAGCCAAGTAAATCCCCAGATCAGAACCTCTAGCCTATAAATCCAAAGTCACCCACAACAGAACTCCAGTCATTGTCACCCACAACCCCTGCAATACTCCACTGCGTCAGTGGTTCAAAGAACTGCACCAGAAT
>CM065685.1:46182728-46262728 GCA_017654935.2 Phymorhynchus buccinoides | reverse complement strand
AAAAAACGATGTAAAATTTTATTTATACAGGGTAATGAGATAAGTATGCATACTTTTTTACACCCAACCCTGTTTAAACGAAAATATCGAATAAACAATGTGTCTAGCACCAAAAAGAAAATAATAAACAACAACCATGAATTTCATGAGAAAAGTGAAAATGTAAGGGAGGGAGGGAGGGAGAGGGAGGGATGGAGAGGGAGGGAGGGAGAGAGAGTGAGAGAGAGAGAGAGAGAGAGAGAGAGAGAGAGAGACCATTAATTACTTAATCAATTAATTTTATTTAAAGAGGGTAATAGAGTAAGCAATAATTAGCCCTTTTTTTGGAAAAATAAAATAAGCACAAAAAACATTGACATTGCTTAGAAACAGCCTTCAAATGAAGCAGCACCAAGCGCTAATGACAATAACTCCCACCACCTAAAAACATCAATAACAGAATCAAACCTATTATTATAGACTATACTCATTATTAACATTCGAAAGCTTGGGAAGTAAACGCACTACACACGGGAAAATAAAACCCAATTGACTTTTCATTGAGAGAGAGAGAGAGAGAGAAGAGAGAGATAAGAGAGAGAGAGAAGAGAGAGAGAGAGAAGAGAGAAAGAGAGGAGGAAAGAGACAGACAGACAGAAAGAGACAGAAAGAGACAGACAGACAGACAGAAAGAGACAGAAAGAAAAACAGACACGGTGGGAGGATAGCATGTGGCTATCACATGCTCTGAATGATTCTAGAGCAAAGTACTTAGCAATAAAAACAAAATTACGGACCGGAGCCGGACCAGCTCCGGTCTCCCCTACATAGTCAGATCATAAGACAATTTCAATGAGACACACACACACACGCGCAGGCTCAGCTGCTCTCTGACTCTTTTCACAGACCGTTATTTAACTTTCAGTTTTAACACACATTGCCATCACACAACATAATTAACACACACACAGGTCAGCACACACACAACACACACAACTAACACTACACACACACACACACACACTTGAAATATTAAAGAATATGCTGAAAGCTTCATTTGAGGGCAGGATGGAAAAAAAGCTTTACCGCTTACTTTTGTACACCCTCAATGTTTTTCATTTTGACTTCACACACAAAGCACCCGATCACCGGTATGCTTGAAACTTCCGGTTTTACGAAAGCATCTGTGAACTGTGACATTGATTGCAGGTCAACTCGTTCTTCTAATTTCGTCGTCTTTCTCTCTTGTCTGTTTGTTTGACTGTCTGTCGGGGACGAGTTGGGGAAGGGAAGATTTGACCGGTCACCTTTTTTTGTATCGAGTCATGCTAAACGTGTGTCCTCGAGCTGTCGACCTTTCTTTTTTTTTGGTTGTTTGAGTGATTGTTTTAACCCTTTCGCCCTAATTAATGGCCTGTCAGTGACATGGGCGTTAATGCATTGTGGTGCATGTTTTGCGACATTGGCGGTGAAAGGGTTAACAAAACGAACCGGAAGCATATTCTTAATTTTAGTAACACTAATGGCATGCACCATACGGCGTCCCAGGAAATCCGTGAATATTACGGGGAATATCGTACCGTTTGTTTGTCTCTCTGTCTTTCTAGTGTTTGTCCACCGGTGGGATAAAAACTCGAAAAGCTTTGCTCTTGATCTTGCATTCCAAACTCTATATAATATATATATATCTATGTATATATATTATTATGTCCGCAGACACAGAAACAACGAGACGAAGAGATGGAGCACAGCAAGCGGAAGAAGAGAGAGAGAGAGAGAGAGAGAGAGNAGAGAGAGAGAGAGAGAGAGTAGAGAGAGAGAGAGAGAGAGAGAGAGAGAGAACAATACAACAATGAACAATATTATTTAATATCTATAGGCCACTGGCCCTTAGAAAGGCCAAAGTCATACATAAACACGCAAATAAAGTACTGGCACATTCGAACATCAATAGTACCATAGATGAGAGAGAGAGAGAGAGAGAGAGAGAGAGAGGGAGAGAGAGAGAGAGAGAGAGAGAGAGAGAGAGAGAGAGAGAGAGAGAGAGAGACACACAGGACAGACAGACAGACAGACAGACAGACAGACAACACAGAGTTCCAGACAGAGACAGAGTCAGAGACGGAGACACAGACAGATACACAGATCTTAGAAAGCAAAGTCGAGGGAGCAATGGTGAGTGTTTCGAGCATTGTCAGTGTTTCCAAAGCGAAATCGAACTAGCGCAGTTGTTATTACTCAATAAAACATTCTAATGTAATTGTTCCATAATAACAATGCCTTTTTACTGTACGTGTGTTCTGTGATCTGTTTGCGCATCACATTCTTTCCGCAGTGAAATGCAGCAAAACACACATACACGTACGTTACATACATACACACATACATACGTACATACATACATACATACATACATACATACATACATACATACATACATACATACATACATACATACATACATACATACATACATACATACATACATACATACATACATACATACATACATACATACATACATATACATACATACATACATACATACATACATACATACACACACACACACACACACACACACACACACACACACACACACACACACACACACACACACACACACACACACACACACACACACACACACACACACACACACACACACACACACATACATACATACATACATACAAAATGTTTGGGTGAGCCTTTTGAATCCTTCTTTTCAGTGTCGCATTGAAACTTTCAACTGAATTGTTAGATCTCCGTTTTAAGCCAAAGACACTAAGTCTTTGTGGTGTGATAATGTATTGTATGGAGAAATAAAAGTCGCGGGTGTTTTATGAAAAAGACTGACTGATGGCAAAATTTCGACCTTAGGCCGAAATGTACATGTTTTAGACCTTATGACGAAATGTACGTTCGACCTTAGGCCGAAATGTAGATTCGACCTTAGGACCAGCTGTGCACTTTCGATCTTAGGACGAAATGTACATTCGACCTTAGGCCGAAATGTAGATTCGACCTTAGGACGAACTGAGCACTTTCGATCTTAGGACGAAATGTATATTCTACCTTAGGACGAAATGTATATTCGACCTTAGGACTAAATGTATTTTCGACCTTATTACTGATTTCCCACTACAGGTGGGGATCATTGTGAACTCACTCAACTGCCAACAACAACACTAACACTTCCCACCTTCCACCTTTTCACCTTATGACAGGTGGGAAGTGAGAAAGTTGGCTTCACTCTTTGCAAGGTTTGTAGGTTGCGAAGTTATCACTATTTTGTAACATTTAGGCTTTTTGATAACACGAAGAAACGGCATGGTTTCTTGGTTGTTTCGTATTGGTTCGGTTAGGTTTCAGTCTGGGTTTTTTTATCTCTCCAAATTTACCTAATTCGAAAGATTTCATACACCAAGCATAATTCAGTTGAAGGTGAAGCCTCGCGAATGCGTTCGCTCATGACAAGGTTTATGATTTTTAAACATATTAGTTGGTCACCAGAAAACCTATTAATACGGTAAGTAAAGAAACGTTTCGCCAAGCTTTGTTATAAACACTCTGAACAAAATGTCGGCAAAAAGGTTCCTAGTTATGCTCTAGGGCGAATCATACAAATTACTATAGGAATACTTCCCTTTTGGTACGATGTTACGAAAATTTGAACCTACCTCATATGGACGATGATCTCTTAATGCATGTACTCGTAAACAACCCTTGCACAACAAAAAGGTGCATTAAGGGCTTCGCACACTAGCGTCAGGCGTCAATTGTTTCTCAGAGCAACGCCTTGACGCGTTGACGCCTGCATCACAGCACACATTGTAGCGAGGCAGTGGTGTTCTCACACACGACTCTTGTCGCTTCGCCTCTTGTCGCTCGAACTTCCTTATTTGGAAAGCAAGGAAAGATTACTCTAGCGTCAAACCTCCTCTTAGAAACAACAGTATTTTTTTTCTTCAATCTGAGTTATGGTCCTTCCGTCCGTTGTGATTGGCTAGTTTCACGAGCTCTGCGATCTTGAGCATCAAAATTAGAGCCGCATCTATTCTCGAGCAACACAAAATCGCGCAGCACGCATCAAAAATCCTGCTATCGCCGCGAATCTCTCATTGGGCAAGCGGCGCATCAAACTGCGCCTTGCAGCAAAAAATCGCCGCGATCTCGAGATCTTGACGCTAGTGTGCGAAGCCCTTTATCATCCATGAAGATGACGTCATCTCGGGATGGACCAGCAGAAGATTTGACGTGGACATCGATGACCTCATCCCTGTAGTGAACAGCTATCAAGGATTCCTTTTGAAGAATTTGTGACACTGCTTTCCCGACCATGCTGATACAGGCCCAAACCGTCAAAGACCCACCTCAAGATCTCTCATGCTCTCTGACTCACGTTTCCTGGTAACGCTCTCCTGAGAACCTCCACACCCTGGCAAGACCATCAGTGAAATAAAGACAGATCCTGAACTCGTTGGTGAAGAGAATTCATGTCCAGTCTCATAATGTCCAGATGACGTGGTTCTGGGCTCTCAAAAGACAGTGCTGCGTATGAGCTGGAATGAGCAAAATGCCCAAACATGCCCAGGGGGAGTGAAGGCAGCATCATGGAGTCCGTTCCTCACAGTTTGGGGGGTGGAAAATGTTCTGCCAGAGAGCGATTTTGGCAGGCCTGAAAAAAGCGGAAAACGGCCATTTTTATTACCAGTCACCCAAATTCTGCCACCTTCACGACGTGTATCAGCAGTACCAACCTCATGGCAGTGAATCCAAGCTTTGGAAGCGACGCATTGTGATATTCCAAACACTAATGACACAACGAGTCTGTGTACAACTGTTCTCCAGCATGCCAACACAGAAAGACAACTCTTTGCGTGTCAAATGACGTCATTATCTCACTTCGGCCATGAAACTTTGTCTCTTGTACGACGTTTACGATGTGAGCAAGAAATGTCGTTGATTCTGACAATTTTACTCACTTTTATGTTTTCACTCCATTTCAGCGAAATGACACTTTTGGGGGGTGGCATGCGAAAATCACGTGATGCACGTGAACAGGAAGTTGGATAAAACAAGTTTGAGTGAGCTTGTGTTCACGGATGATTGCTCTTTCTGGTCATATATTTTTTATTGCTTACAATGACACCACCTTTTAGCAATCAAGGTTATAAAAGTCCAATCTCTGAAGTTTGGATTACCTTATTAACCCTTTCACCGCCAGCCATATTTCAGCCAAAACTTTCCATTAAATTTACCTAGATAGAGAACAAAATCCATCTGTTGTATTGAGGATTCTTCTGTGACATATATAAAATAAGGTCTATCCTTACTTCCCAAAACTATGACAATTGGGTATTTGGATAATAGACCCCAATTTGATGCTTTTTAGTGACATAGGTCACTGTGGTGCTAAAATGCGAGTTTGGCGGTGAAAGGGTTAAAGTTATTTTGAGCTATAATACGACTAGTAGCTACGCCCCGCTCACTTGGCTTCATGGCAGTCCCCCCTCACCCCCCCCCCCCCCCCCCCCCCCCCCCCCCCCCCCCCCCCCCCCCCCCCCCCCCCCCACCCCCCCCCCCCCCCCCCCCCCCCCCCCCCACACCCCTGGACAAGATCTTAAGAATAGCAGGTGCCAGAATAGAACTTCGAAATATCTCCCACTGCATTCCTGCGGTCATGCTGATCACGAATATGGGTGAAATTGGAGATGAATTTCATTGTATAGTGGAATGTCCAACATGCAATGAACTTTGTGGAAAAATTCATTCCTAAGAAATATCTGAAATCAAAATCTGTTTTTGATTTCTTTAATTTATGTAATAAAAGACAACACGTTTTGTTTGAATATTAGTGGGGGGTTTTAAACCAGGAAGATAGTTTAATAAGAGCATTTCCTTTACAGCTCACCAAATTTCAACATTTCGCTATTACGTTCACACATTGTTCTGATTGTCTGGAAATAATTTAAAATTTCTGCAGAATTTGAGCAACAATGTGAGTTGGTTTGCATGCTTTTAGTTGCAGGTATGCGTATTTGTTTAAATAGAGTGTGTGTGTGTGTGTGTGTGTGTGTGTGTGTGTGTGTGTGTGTGTGTGTGTGTGTGTGTGTGTGTGTGTGTGTGTGTGTGTATGTGTGTGTGTGTGTGTGTGTGTGTGTGTGTGTGTGTGTCTGTGTGTGCTTGCATATATGTGTGTGCATGTGTGTATGTGTGTGTGTTTACGAATTGGGTCCTCCAAATGTTGCTTTTGACGCATAATCCAATCTGACTTAGACAGAATATTGTTTCAGATGAAGAAAGAGGAATTATACAGTTTTGTACAACGTGTGACATTTTTGTAGCATATTTGTCACAAATATCAGCTAAATCACTCCCATGTATATTACAGTGCCCAGGAACCCCATAATAAAGTTATGAAGGAGCCTCTTTAATTAACTGTTGGATTCATAATAAAATATCACATATTATCTGGACGGTTACAATTCATAAACAAAGATGGGATCTTAGTATAGTACGCCCACTGCGTCTTGCACTAGTCCACCAGGATCAGTTCCAAACAGAAATTTAATTCATAGATTGAGAGTTAATGGATGGCTGTGTAGATTTCTGAAACCTGCTCCAATTTGTACATGTGTTCAACCAATAGATGTATTTCATTTTATATTTGATTGTGTTGGTACATGGTACAAAACATGATTTTCAGCCACTTTATGATAAGCTTGCTTCATTAAATCTTCCGTTAACAATGTCCAGTGTTTTTCATCCTAATAAAGAAAATGTATGGAATCTTGCTTTGCTGGCCGTTCGGCTGATACAATCTCATCCTATCGGAAGATTTTTAGATTTACGTCATATAATATATTTCCTTAAAATCAACTTGGATTCAGCATTTATTATTCTTGTAGGGCAAAGCTTTATAACTGTTCGACCCTTATAAGTAAGCTTAAATAGTCTCGTCCTGAATTTTTCAATTTCTTTGCGTAGTTTTCATACTTGTGTGTGTGTGTGTGTGTGTGTGTGCGTGCGTGTGCGTGCGTGTGCGTGTGTGCGTGTGCGTGTGTGCGTGTGTGCGCCGTGCGTGTGTGCGTGCGTGCGTGTGTGCGTGTGCGTGCGTGCGTGTTTTTGTCGTGCGTGCGTGCGTGTGTGTGCGCGCGCGCGTGTGTGTGTGTGTGGGGGGGGGGGGGGGTATAGTTGATTTTTAATTTTGAGCGCCATTTTATTGATTGAGAAAATTTGAGAGAGAAGTGGAGGGGGTGGGGGTGGAGAAAGATAGAGTGTGAGAGTTTGTGAATGTGTGAATATGTAGGTATTTTGTGTATGTGTGTGCGTGAGTGTGTGCATGATTTTTTTTGTGTGCATATGCGTGTGTGTAGGGGGGGGTGGGGGGGGGGTAGAGCGTTGGCGGTAGAACAAGTTTTTTTACAAACTGATTGTGATAAGTGCCAACGACAGGGTTATTGTGTTTGATTAAGATCCTAAGTATTTGCACAAATGTGTTACGGATTAAAGACCCACCACATCACGTGTCCCTCTTATACCTGGTAAGACATCTTGTTTTGACCAGGTTGGACTCCCATACAAATGCCCCCAAATTGAAAACAAAACATCATTTTAAAGAGCATCCTTAATTTGAAGTTTGGGGCATTTGTATGTGGGTCACAGCTACCCAGAAAAAAAATCAAAGGACTTAATCGTGGTGGCGTCAGTGGGTCTTTAAGATAGGGTGATTAAGGTGAGTGAAAGAGTGTTGGTTGAGAGAGAGAGAGAGAGAGAGAGAGAGAGAGAGAGAGAGAGAGAGAGAGAGAGAGAGAGAGAGAGAGAGAGAGAGAGAGAGAGAGAGAGAGAGAGAGAGAGAGAGAGAGAGAGAGAGAGAGAGAGAGAGTTTATTTGAGATTTGATTTTTTGCAATTTCATTTTTTTATAATTTCTTTATCTATTGAATGTCATCGTTTATGTTTTACTTTTTTTTTCAATGTCCGTACAGCTTTTATAGTTAATCTGACAATAAATGTGTCAGTGTGTGTGTGTGTGTGTGTGTGTGTGTGTGTGTGTGTGTGCGTGCGCGTGCGCGTGCGCGTGCGCGCGTGTGCGTGTGCGTGTGTGTGTGTGTGTATGTGTGTATGTGCGCGCGTGCGTGTGTGTTCCTACATTTATATGTTTCTATTTTAATTTGTTTCAGATTGATGACTGTATTTTGTTTTTCGAGGACAGGATGAGGAAAAACTTTGTAAGCGTATTCTTTAACTGTCAATAAAGGTCTGGACTTGACACATCAATCACTCAGGTATCTAAGTATCCTTTCTGTCTAAGATAACTGAAAAGATAGCGCTTCTCCAGTTCCAGGCTCACCTGCCTTTGACACTATAGATCAGTGTACCCTTCTGTCTCGGTTGCAACATACCTTTGGCATCTCTGATAAAGCTATTTCATGGTTCTGTTCATACCTGGCTTTGTGATCGTACTCAGGTTGTCTCTGTTAACCCTTTCGCCGCCAATGTTGCATTTATGAAACACAATGGCTTAATACCCATGTCACTAAAAGGCATCAAATCAGGGCATGTTATGTGAAGACCCTATTTTCTTAAGTTTGCTCAAGGCAAGGATAGGCCTTATGTGACACTACGTCATTGAGGAATTCCCAATATTGCAACTTGATAACTAGTGCGCTCTACCCAGTTAAGTTTAATGGTATTGTTTGGCTGAAAGATGGCTGGCGGCTAAAGGGTTAATGGCTTCTCTTCTCACTCAGCTGGTCTGGAGTTTGGAGTTCCCCGAGATTCTGTTCTGGGCCCCATTCTCTTCGTTCTTTGTACACAGCCTGTTTCTAACATTGCTGATCACCATGGCATCTCCCGCCATTGCTTTTCTGACGACAACCAGGATTACTGGTCTGACAATATCTCTCAGCTTCCAACTATCATTGAACGAACTCAATCATGCATTTCTGACATCAAAGCCTGGATGACTGACAACAAACTCTATCTTAACAATGACAAGACTGAAATGATGTTCGTTGTGCCCAAGAGACTTTTGTCTACAAACTCGCTCCCAACCTCTATCGAACTAGAGAACTCTGTTATTTAGACTTCTGCAAGTGTGCGCAATCTTGGCGTCACTTTGGACCAAACACTTTATTTTCAAACTCAAAGTTCCTCTGTCTGTCGTGCTTGCTATCTGGAACTCCGTCGCATTGCTTCTGTTCGTCGTCTTTCTCTGAAGACGCCACCAAAACTCAAATCTCTGCCTTTGTTCTCTCTCGTTTAGACTACTGCCATTCCCGTCTTGCTGGATGCCCATAGAACCTCCTCGCCAAACTGCAGAAAATTCAGAACAATGCTGCTCGCCTTATACTGAGGTGTTCCAAATTATTTCACTGCGCATCGAATACAAGCTCTCTCTACTCTGTTACAAATCCCTGAATGGTCTGGCTCCTTCTTATCTAGCTGATCTGAAGAAACTTTACACACCTCTTAGACAGTTACGCTCTTCCTCTGACACTTCTCTCCTCCAGATCCCTCGTTGCCGCACCAGAACCCTTGGCAAACATTCCTTCTTTTTCCAGGCCCCCTCCACTTGGAATAGACTCCCTTTACCTCTCCGTTCTGACAACTCCCATTCTTTTTATTTAAAATTATTCTCTCAAGGCTACTCTCTTCAAATCATAATAATAATATAATAATAATAATAATAGTACATTTATATAGCGCTTTACCTCAGATGAGCCCAAAGCGCTTTACAATCAATTATTCATCAACAGACAACAAAAACAACATTCAAGAGTGACACCAACCAGCAACAGCGCATATACAAAGCAACTCTCTCTCTCTCTCTAACACACACACACACACACACGCACACGCACACACACACACACACACACACAGTTATTGACGCCAACTCGTACATTCCCCATTCGGTAAGCCACAGCAACCGAGTCGCATGGACTGACCACATACACCAACACACATACACTAACACCCTCACACACAACGTACGCACGCAGACAGACACACAGACAGACACACAGACACGCACACAGACACACACACACATGCGTGCACACACGACCCACAAAACCAAAATACACACAAGCACACATGTATGCATACATTCATGCTCGCACACACACACAACACACACACAGATACAGACAGACAGACAGACAGACAGGCAGACAGACAGACAGACACACACACACACACACACACACACACACACACACACACACACACACACACACACACATACACACACACACACACACCACAAAACACAGCACAAACCTCTTATTCAATCTTCCCTCACGTGCACACAACGATAGACAACTGATCAAATATTTAGGGCGCAGCAGGAAAAAGATGGGTTTTAAGAGAGGTTTTGAATGAGGAGACTGAGTTGGAGTGTCGGAGAGGAGAAGGCAGAGAATTCCACAGAGATGGTGCTTGACAAGAAAAAGAACGTTGGCCAGCAAATTTGAGACGGATGGAGGGAATGGAAAGGAGACGAGAATCAGAAGACCTGATTCATTTCCTTTCAAAGTACTTTGTCCCTTCCTTGCACGTGTGTTTGTGTGCGTGTGTGTGTGTGCATGTGTGGGCGCGTGCGTTCGTGGGTGCGCGCGCGCGTTTGTGTGTGTGTGCATTTATTGTGTGTGTTGTTCTTCAGTTTAACATCCTTCCACTAAAGGTGATTCGGACAATATTATACTGCAGTGTGATTTTGGTGTAGTGAATGTGAATGGGTGTGCCTGTAAATGGTTGTGTGGGAATATTAAAGTAAGTTATAATACGTTAATGATGTAATCATATCCCACCCACCCCTTAAAAACATACAATAAAGACAAACTTAAACTTAAACAATATAACCGAACAGTGAATAATGCTAAAGATAAATACTAACTGAACTACTTAATAAACATTTACAAACTGAATCAAGAACAGAGTAATTGTTCAGTATACAGGATAAATATAATGGAGTCGATCCATCAGTGAAACCGTCAATTCATGAATTCTTAAAAAGCTGTCTTGCTCTTGAACAGTGAATCAGTAAATGACTGACACTCAAAGGTTCAACATACATACATTTAACGTTGTTACAATATTTTGTTTTAAATTAATTCAAACGAAGTCTATGGATTAGGCTTTCAATCTCCCTGGACGAGAAAGTAACATGTTTAAATGACGTTTTCCTGTTGTATCCGTCATTAGATTGAACACAATTATTATAATATTGAACGTCTGAGTTCATCAACACAGGTTTTACATGCTCGTGAGATATTTTGTTTATAATTCAAAAACATTCTGGTCAGATCTAAGGAAACATTAATTGATAATGCGTCGTTAATATTTTGAGCTGCCTTTTTTCCAGCTTGGTCTACACGTTCATTTGCTCATATTCCACAATCAGAAGGCATACAACAAAAAGTAACAGTAATGCCTTTCATGGACAGAAGGTGTATCATATGATTAATTCCCATTATCATATCAAGTCTAATACATTGATTGGGAGACTTGATAGCATACAATGCTGCTTCGGAATCAACACAGTTGGCTGTTATTTATAGGAAAATTTAAAATGAAATCCAAAGACTTAAGCATAGCAAGTAATTCAGCGCTATATATTGACAAAGTTTTAGGCCTACCAAAATGGAGTAACTTTTCTACTTTTAAGCTAGGAATGATGAAAGTTGTCCCGTGTTATTATCGTCTATGAACCATCTGTGAATATGTTTAAATGATTATTGTAATTAGTGTGTGTGTGTGTGTGTGTGTGTGTGTGTGTGTGTGTGTGTGTGTGTGTGTGTGTGTGTGTGTGTGTGACTACTCTGGATCACTCTCATGAACAACCTGGATCGGAATGAGGTGATCTACCACAAAGGATCACCCTCAGAAATACCCTGGATCACCTTCAGGAACACCCTGGATCACCCTCAGGAAAACCCTTGATCAGCCTGAGCGTGATCGAGGGTGTTCCCGAGGGTGATCCACCACTAAGGACCCCCCTGGACCCACCTCGTAAACTTGGAGCAGCCTGAGGGTGATTCAGGGTGTCCCTGAGGATGATCCAGGGTGTTCCTGAGGTTGATACAGGTGATCCACCACTAAGGATAACCCTGGATCACCCTCAGGAACAACCTGCATCGGACTCAGGGTGATCTTCAGGCTGATCAGGTGTGTTCCAGAGGGTGATCCGGGGTGTTCCTGAGGGTGCACCTTAGAGGTGGATCACCTCAGGCCGATCCAGATTGTGCATGAGGGTGATCCAGGGTGGTCCTTAGTGGTGGATCACCTGGATCACCCTCAGGACCACCCTGGATCACCCTCAGGAAAAACCTGGATTAGACTTATTGATCGGCATAATGTAAAATTATATCATTGTGCAAAGTTTGGTTGGGCTATCATTTGTACTTTGTGGGAAATTGCTACGTTAAAGTTTTTAATGAGATGTGGCCACACACACGCGCACGCGCACACGCACACACGCACACGCACGCGCGCGCGCGCACACACACACACACACACACCCCCCCACACACACACACACGCACACCACATATTGAGTCCATAGACGAGACTTCGCTCGACAAAAATGGATACGTCCATGGCACCTAACTATTCTATAGTTCAGACTGTCTTCGTACCGGTGCAACATGCAGATAAGAAAGAAAGGCTTCCACGGGGTAACTAACTACCTATTCTGCATTTTAAACTGTCTTGAAGCAATGGCACACGCTCTGTCATAGGCCTATGTACCTGTTTTACAATTCATGCTGTCTTTGTAGTCCCTGGACAAGCAGATGAGCACGGCCTCAGCCTGTTCTACTGCCTGTGCCATGGCATCAAGCAATGAGCCACTCATTTTGTCCACGTCTATCCAAACAGGAACACCTTGCTGGCAAAGGCTCTCCTTCAGCTGAAATCCCAACAATGACAACTCAATGCTTTTATCTGAAGTATAAAGCGTACCCATGTTTAAGCTGCATTGTCACATTTCCAGTAAACGATAATGAAAACCTAGGGGGGGGGGGAGGGGGGGGGGGGGGGGGGGAGAAAAGAAACGAACAAGTGATACCTTAGCAACAATTAGAGATGGAGTGGTATTTTTGGACGACATTTTAAAATCACAGATCCTATAAGTGCCAGTGCCGTACAACACACTAACAAAACGTTCAGCTCATTTTAACAATGCGTATGCATGTGTTTGCGTGCATGTGTGCGTGCATATGTGTGTGTGTGTGGGTGATTGTGCGGTGTGTGTGTGTGTGTGTGTGTGTGTGTGTGTGTGTGTGTGTGTGTGTGTGTGTGTGTGTGTGTGTGTGTGTGTGTGTGTGTGTGTGTGTGTGTGTGTGTGTGATTGTGCGATGTATCTCCGTATGTTTGTATGTATGTATGCAATTTGTGTGCGTGTATGTGTGTGTATGTGCATGTATGTAATTTGTGAGTGTGTGCGCGAGTGTGAGTGTGCGTGCGCCCACGGCAGCGCTTCCGAGCAGTTGTGTGTGTGTGTGTGTGTGTGTGTGTGTGTGTGTGTGTGTGTGTGTGTGTGTGTGTGTGTGTGTGTGTGTGTGTGTTGTGTGTGTGAGTGTGCTGTGTGGGTTCTGTGTGGGTTTATGTGCTTGCATGTGTATGAGTGTATGTGTGCGCAGGAGAGATTGTGTTCGGCTAGAGAGGGGGGGGGGGGGGGGAGGGGGGGGGGGGTGAGTGTGTGCGAGTATGTGTCTGTGAGTGTGAGTGCACGTGTGTGCTTTGCGTATGTGAGTGCGCGTGTGTGTTTTTGTGTGTTTGTGTGTGTGTGTGTGTGTGCGCGTGCGCGCGTGTTTGTACAAGTGTATGTTTGTGTAAGTGTGTGTGCGTTTCAGTGAGCATGTGTTTTCTGTGTGTTTGATTAAATGTGTGTGGGTCTGTGTGTGTATGTCTGTGTGCAAGAACGCGTTTACTCGCGTGCGTGCACGTACGTGCGTGTGTGTCTGTTGTGCTTGTATGTGCGTATGTGAGTGTTCCAATGCTGATTGTAAAGCGCTTTGTGCTTGCTAAAAAGCGCTATGTAAGTGTCCGTTTATTATAAACAAATATTTGCGTTTTGTAGAAAGACAGAAATAACCCAACGCACACCCAAACAAGTGAATCAATGATAAATTAAATAAATGAATAATAGATTCGCGCTTAGTTTTTTGTTTATATACGCAAACACAATATATGATGTCATCAGTGCCAGTTCTAACAGAAAAGATAAGCTAGACTCGTATCACACATTTTTTAGCTGAAAAACAAACTGTGCATACTTTTATTCAATTTGAAGATTGCTGTTGATCATTTTTGTGAATTGTGTGGAATGACGTGGGGGGGTTTTGCGGTTTTTGTTTTGTTACAGTTCCTATCGTCGGGTGAAAGCAAGCAGGTATTATTAGTCTTCTTTATTTCTACTGAAACTGACAATCCCTACAGCTCCTGTGATAAAAATAGAATACCCACCTTCATGACAGTCTCTTTGTTTTTATGTGAGTAGCTGATCATGATATGGCCCTTTTTTTTAACCCCATCAGTGGTCGCTTCTTGGTTGCGAAGACAAACAGTTTGGGAAGAAGAACGAGGAATTCGGGAGGCAGGCTGGCTAGGAGCTGCTAGGACAAGAGGAGGTGAACCGGCAGACAAATCTGGTTCGCTTGCCGTTGAACCACTCTGAATACTACCACTTTCTTCGCTCTCCTCTGTGGGAGGAAAAAACAAACAAACAGCGAACAAACATTCTTTTTTTCCACATCTCTCAAACTTTTAAGGATACAACTTGAGCAATCCCTAGTCGCCTACAATCAATGACAAAACCAACTAAAGCATAACAACTTCAGTACTTAAACACACACACACACACACACACACACACACACACACACACACACACTCACACACACACACACACTCACACACACACACACACACACACACACACACACTCTCTCTCTCTCTCTCTCTCTCTCTCTCTCTCTCTCTCTCTCTCTCTCTCTCTCTCTCTCTCTCTCTCTCTCTCTCGTGATAAGAGCTTGTATTCAGAGTATTTTCAGTGTCCTAGGGGAGTACGACAAGGCTGCCTCCTTAGCCCACAATTATTTTCATTTTTTTATAAATGAACTAGCGATTGAAGTTTCAAACAGTGGTAAACATGGCATACAAATGATTCCTGGAGCAGTAGATTTATTCCTAATGCTTTTTGTCGATGATATCATACTCTTGTCCGACACTCTTATGCTGTAGGACTACAACACCAGTTGAACATTCTCAAACAGCAGGTAGATAAATTACATTTAACAGTTAATCTTGACAAGACCAATATTTTAGTTTTTCGCAATGGAGGCTACGTGGGGTGATCCAAAAGTCTTGACAGTTGGCCTGCCATATTGCATCTGACAAGTGTACATAAAAAAGTAAGATGTCAAATAAAATCTTGGCCTTTTCCCTTTTTGCTTGCATACGCCTATGAATGATGTCACAATATTTCATCACCTATGACGTCATTGAAAATATGATGTCTTCAACTGTGGTTGAAAAACATGGATCCAAATCCTGAACAGCTGAGGTTTTATGTTTTTACAAGGTTCAAACTTGGAGAGACTCCAATCAAAATTCATGCTGATTTGATTTATGTGTACGGGGACCAGTGTACGTCACACAGGACAGTTTGCAGATGGATTGAAAATTTCAAAGATGGAAAAGCTGACTTTAAAGATGAATACCGCTCTGGGCGTCCTTGTGATGCCAGGAACGAGCACAATATCCTGTTTGTAAAGAAAGCCGTTGAAGAGAACCAACATATTACAATTCGGGAGATAAGTGAAACACATGGGCTTTCATATGGTACAGTTGAATGGATCCTGCGTCAAGATCTTCAGCTAAAACAAATCGCTGCAAAATGAATGGGTACCACACCTGCTGACAGATCAACAAAAAAAGCAGAGGGTTTTGTGTGCCAAGAAATTGCTGGAGATGTTTGAGCCAAGTGGCCCAAAACGGCTGTGTGACGTAGTCACCGGAGATGAAACGTGGATCTCATTTTATGGCATCCCAAGCAAGCGGTCCAATATGGCGTGGGTGAGTGCTGACCAGGAGAGACCAGTTGTTCTTCGTCCATCTTTTCAGAGTCGGAAGAGGCTTTTCTCTATTTTTTGCAGCACCCAAGGCTCAGTAGCAGTCGACATACTTCCAGAGAAATGCACACTCACTGCCAGCTATTATGTTGGAACAGTTTTGCCCAAAGTGGCTGGGTCTGTCTGTGAGCAGCGCCCAACCGTTGGTACCAGCAAAACAATGCTCCTGCATGACAATGCCAGTGCTCACAAAGCCAAGGTCACCATGACCTATCTAGAAGAGCAATCTGTCCAAGTTCTTCCACATCCACCTTACAGTCCAGACTTGTCACCATGTGATTTTTGGTTGTTTCCACTTCTGAAAGAAAACCTCTCTGGCAAGAAGTTTTCAAGGATACAGGACTTGGGAAAAGCGGTGAAATCACAGCTGGACCTCTGCTGGAGTATCAAAATGCCTTTGTTTCTTGGCTGACCCGACTGTAACTTTGTGTGGAAAGAGGAGGACAGTACTTCGAGGGACTGTAAAGAAATGGTAAGTTTCGAGCAATAAACACGGCCGTTAGAGACCAAGTGTCAAGACTTTTGGATCATCCCATGTATCTCTCACAAAATGAAAAATGGTATTATGGGGATAAAGAAATAAAAGTAACGAACTCATACAAATACCTAGGATTGCTATTCACTACACGATTAAGTTTGAGTTCTGCTTGGGAGGAAAGTAACAGAAAAGGGAAAAGAGGTGTAATGGGAATTTTAAAGTTTTTACGAAGGTTAGGTTCTATGGATTCATACCTATTTTGGAAACTTTTTGATGCACAAATAGAGCCTGTCCTTAATTATGCAGCTGAAATTTGGGGACTTATGGTTAGCAAACAAATGGAAAGAGTGCATACCTTTGCAATAAAGCGTTTCTTTAGTGTCCCTCTCCATTCTTCAGATACCTTTTTGTATGGAGAATCCGGTAGATACCCATTATATATTAAATTGTATGTTAATTAATGATAAAATACTGGATAAAATTAACACGGTTACCTACGTCTAGACTTTGCAGACAGGCATATGAGATGCTACGTAACCAAGAAGGGAAAGGAAAACAAAACTGGGTATATTATGTTAATAAAACCACTTACAGAACATGGGTTTGGGGTAGTATGGTTATGTCAGGGAGTCGGCTATGAACATGGATTTATTTCTGAGTTTAAAGATAGACTTCTAGCCTCTTACAGACAAAACTGGCATATGGAAATGGAAGATAACAATACATTCTCCTGGTTTTTCTCTTTTAAGTCAGTATTTCAAGCTGAAAAATATATTTTGATTGTTTCAGACAGATGGATATAATCTGCCTTAGCCGTTTTAGAGCAAGAACATTTGGTTTAAAAGCTAATAAGTTTTGGTTTGGCAATACAGACAGACATACAGATACTTCTTGCTCAATGAGTAATTTCCTCATAGAAGATGAGCGTCATTATATTTTCAACTGTGTAAGCTATAAAGATGTGAGAAAAGGGTGTCCATTATTCCTCTTTAGAGGCACAAACTAAAGATGTGATACAGATTTTAAAGTCTGATAATAACAATATAATTATCTCCCTTGCAAAATACATGTCAGAAGCAGGATCAACAAGGAAAAGAAAATGTGAAACAAGGTAACACGTAGGGTCCATGATTTTTTGCTTGTTGTGCCTATGGTCTTATTGAGCGGTTGTAATTATACTTTTGAATAACCAGTCCAGTAAGAGATAAGTAATAGATGACTATGTGGATAGTCCTTAGTAATTTGGGGATATTGTGGGGATATTTTTCACACTTAATTTTTGATGTGCTTATTGCACTTGTTGAGATTCTTGTTTTTTTAAATGATTATGGTACTGTTATTTTTCTTGTGATTTGTTTTGTTTCATTTCTTGTTTTATATGTTATTAAGAAATTAATATGCTACCTCCGCCCCCCCCCCCCCCCCCGCCCCCCCCCCTGTCACTAGAGCTTGTTAGCTAATGACAGTAAAGTTCGAGTGTTCGATTGTTCGAGTGTTCTCTCTCTCACTGTGTTATGAACTGATGCACAGAATTGTTTTAACATTTGTAGAATGGTGTATCATTAAGAGCTGAGCGAGAATGTAGAGAAATCTTTTTAATATCGCTAAAACTCGACTTTGACGTTTGACCGTGGGAAGTCAATCTTCTTGTGATGGCCATATCGTTCAAACCTTTGCAGCTACTGTCCCTAAATTTGGTAAGTGGGTGCATTTGCGTACATTAGTACAAGATATTGAGTACCTATTGTCATGTTTTTTCTTGATCTTGGGCATGTCATGTTTTGCTTTCAACAAATGTCTGTAACATCCTCATTAGCATTGCATTTAAGCATCCACCTGGCATGTCATCTTCCACCACGCAACATAGATCAAGTTTACATTGCCTGAAGCAAGCGACCTGACTAAGAGTAGGGACATTATGTCTTGGTTTAAACAACAAATGTATTCTAAGTCAGATATCGCTATTATAACACAATAAAAACAATAACAAGCATTCATAACATTATTATTTTGTTCATTTTCCATACGATTTTTACTATTTCTGGTTTAACTTTGTGCTGGTTTGCTTTTATTGTGGATTTTCGATTTGGCGCAAAGAAGACACCATTCTCTTGTAGAATGTCTTCTTGCTCAAATTGTCATCCACTGGACAGTCAAATTGCAGGCCAATCATGCAAACTGATGAGATCTTCACAGATCGAAACAGCTGTCTTTGCATAAGGCACTGTCCCTCCCCCATTGGGAGAAAAAGTAAAGCAGCACATTTTATTAATAATTTTTGTTTGTTTGTTGTTGTTGTTGAGAACACAGAACATTTAATAAAGTTAACGTTAACTGGTTTTGTTTCTGAGGTTAGCAAATTCAGACATTAGACACAGAAAAGTTTTATCAATTCGGCATTTCAAATGCACCAACTTTTCAGTCCTTCAGAGTTGTGTGGAGTAGGAAGTCTGGCTGTGCGGCTACTATCTTTTTCTGTATTACTTGACTCAACTGTCCTGCATAGCTCACCTTTCTGTTATCTTTTTTTTAAAATATTGTATGTAAGAATCCAGTTGGTGTGATACGTCACATCATGTATCATAAAAACGTTTTAACCAAGACTGGTGCGGTACATTAAAAAAGATGTTTACATTATGTAGCATTGCTCTACAAAATACCTGCGAGGTGACAGGAAATGCAGCTTGTGTTCTCAGAACTTCTGTCATCTGAACAAATTTATTCCACTGATTTTGTATTGACTCTAATTATTACCCCATTGGTGTCCATTCTATGTTTTTTCTTGATAACCAGAGAATATCCCGAAAACTGGGTACCCTGTCAAGACACATGGGTCACCATTGTGTTAAATGCATGAAACATGTTGTGGATGCAACTGAAGGTAAACATACGAGAAAAAGCAATTAAATACCGTTTGGGGCTTTGTTGTCCATGTTAATGACCCAGAGAGCACCGGCACATGCTTCAGATACTTCCACGGGACCGTTCGTCTTCAACAGATCTAGTTGCATCATCAGCTCCTTATCATTCTGCCCGAAACATATTACCCTTACGTGTAACATTTTATACAGATGCACACCCATATTCTGCAGTATTTATCGATGCATGTGATACATGAAAGTTAAATTATTAAAAGAAAACATCGCAAAGATTGCTCAATGTGGATTTTGTATACACATTTGCAGAAAAACGTGCAAAGTGTAAACCAATGAAACGTACACTCCACGCATTTACATTTAGTCTGTAAAAGGCAATTCAAATTAATATTATTTCCCTATTCACATTCTAATGCCAGGCACAAAATTCTAACGTGTGATGCTTCACGTCAGTTTTGAAATCTAAGCACAAGTATTTGAAATAGCCCACTTGCCTGTCTCATTACTGTCTTCAAATCTATTGCATAGGCTAATACCAGAGAGCTCATGCTAATACTACACAACACAATGAAGTAGAATAAAGAAGGTATGTCGGGGAACAAAATGAAACGTTAGTCAGATATTTATATTGCCTATGCCATTAGAAAGAGCTTGAATATACCTTTAAAATGATACCACAATCGTTCGAATTGGACCCAAAATACGACAGTCACGACTTTTTAAAATGACAGTCTTTTTTCATATGGGCTAAAGACAGATTTATGAGACCGTCAACCATCCGTCAAGAAGTTATGTTTCAATGTTCAAACGGCGTAGATTTACAAAAAAAGCAATACATAGAATTTTTTTTTTTATATTGAAAACAATATATAGTTTATATTGAACAAGAATAAACATGCAGTGATTTTGTAATACGTTGCGAGTATTTCAAGCGAATGGAAAGCCTCCTGATGTAAACATAGCCCTTAGCCAATTGCATACCAGAACCCAGTCATGTGACGGGACATGTTATTTACATCTCAGCTCGAGAGTTTGAGGTGTATATTCCGATTCCGAGAGTGCGGTGAAACGCTCTCGAAGGTTAATGGGTGGGCAGACAACAGCAAGGCAATGCAGTCATCTTCTCTCACTGTCAGATGTTGGCTGACTTGGCGTGCAGGCGGTTTCGTGCGGCGGCTTGGATGTTCCTTGCAGATGGCTGGTCTACTTGACAGTTGGTGCCCAGTAAACAGCTGCGATTTGGGGGCAGACTGGAGGTCTGAAGGGTAAAGCGCCCGTTTTGCTTGGGAGAATCATCTACCTGCGGGGACTGTCTACATAGGTCTATTGTGCATCTCGTTCTCGTATGTGGACGATGCCATTATCTACGTTAGGAGAAGGCTATCCGGTGGCCCTGAAGATGACCTAGAGTAGAGAGGATACAGCACAGCAAAGCGAGAAGAATTAGCGTGCAGAGAGAAATTGCAGCCAAAGCACTTTACCAACAAGCCTCTCCCTGCCACGCCGCTGCCAATGACACCCTAGGCATCAGGATAAAGACCAAGACTCAGACATCCATCTAAAAGATTCAGTACTGACTCCGGACCCCTAAGTTCAAGAGTCCATAAGTCAACATCGGAATCAAAGACCAAACGTCATGGCCAGGAACACTGTCTTCACCTTCATCTTTATCTCATCACCCCTCATCCTCACCCCAGGAAGACTTCGTCTGCAGACAACGTGTTCCTGAGCGCCACGTGCTAATAGAATGTTAAACAAACTTTCACTGCATTGCATTGCATTGCGTAAGGTGTCGAAAACAGTCTTATATTTTTTTCTCTGCTTTACAAACTGTATAACATCTGCATCATAAACTGACAGATAACATAGGCCTACTCATCTCAATCAATGGCAAATATCATTTTTAAAAAACACACAACAAAAATGCACCAATTCTTGCCCCCCAAAAAAACACACACACAAAAACACACACAAAAAACAAAAAACCAGCACAAGCAAACCTCAATCCCTATATTGCACCTCAATGCAACAACAGAACACGATCTACTTATAGCATTTGACTTTTTACTTATAACGTTTTACTTTTCACTTATAACATTTGACTGACTTGCATCTCGGTCCTGTTGTCTTTATCAAAGGCCAGGTTCCACACGATATCAGCAGCGATTGCTTTCTCCACATCCCAGCCTTCCTTCAGAATGGGCTTCAAGGTCGTCAACACATCTGGCACAACACAAAAGTAAAAGAAAGATATCTGCATGCATAAATGTACAATTCAATGCTACCATTGAATGACACTCAGCCTGTTGGGCAATACTCAGGACAAAATGTTCCCAGTGATGGAGAGCAGTGGTTGATGTATGCATTCCGGTCTCCTTTCCACTTGGAGAAGTGGACGACAGAATCGCTTCAAATATTGTGTGGTGATAAGAGAGGAAGACAAGCGTGCACAAATAACCACATTAGTTACATGATCTTGATGTTTGACCTTGAAAAGACATTTTTGTTTTCTTGTTTCCATATCTCTGACATTTTTGGACTAACGATGTGCAAACTTAGTATGTACGTGCATTGGCTTATTGTGATTCTGAGTATTGAGTACCGAGCAAGGTCAAGATCAAAGGCATCAGTTGTCCTGGAAAGTGGGATGGTCTATACATTGGTATTTTGGCGATATCTGTCACATTTTAACAGTTAAAGGTTGTACATTTGGCAGGCTAATAGACTGGCAAGTGTAAAAGACACTGGGGCATAAATTATGCCCCGAGGGTGGGGTTTCGCCGAGTAGCATATGTGCCCTCGATTTTCTTCACGCTCTTACATCTTGTAAAACATAGCATACAATCCCTTCAAATACTGTGTTTGTGCGTAATATGATGAGTACGATACATTGGTGCATATATATTATTATTATGTCCCTGGGATGTGGCCTAGCGGCAGACGTGTCCTCCATTTTCCTTAACGTTCCCATACACATAGTTCATGAGCCACTGCATGAAATCACTTCAAATTTTGTGTGAGTGTTTAATCAGTTGAATAGAAGACATTGGTGCATACATACTGTTTTGGTGGGGTGTCGATGAGCGGCAGACATGTCTTCAATTTTCTTCGCCATATTATGTATGGGCCTTTATTATGTGCCACTGCATGAAATCACTTCAAAGTGTGAGCAATACAATGAGTAAAAACGATTGGTGTGTAAATTATGCCCTGAGGGTCTTGCTGAGTGGCAGACATCCTCTCTGTTTGTCTGCATGCTCTCATATCTTGTGAACCACTGCATGGAATCACTTCGAATTTAGTGTGGAGATGTATTACCCACATGATGCAAAGGGGAGAGGTTAACATGGGTGGTGGCAAAATGTGGCAGTGGTACTGTCTGTCAACCAACAGCTAGTACCAGGCAAAAATTATTTTCTGAAATGCAGTTTTTAAAAGTATGCTCCTTTGAAGAACTTGGTGAAATTAGAAAATGTGCAAAATATCTAGACGGTAGCTCAAAAACTTTCCGAGCTGCAACTTTTTAAAGTTTGGTTAATTTTGGTAATTTTGCGTCATTTTAAGCTTTTTGCTACATTTTCAAAGTTTACAATTTTACCAAGCTCCAACAACACACATTAACAATTTCTAATTTATGGTGTCTTCTTTTACTACCTTAACTCTATCCACAAGCAGAAATAGAAGACTGTCTGCTTTGTGGTTTGAATACAGTGCCTGCATGAAACAAGGTGATATTGAGGAAATAAAATAGCATAGAAAAAGTGAAAAAATGCACGTTTTTTAAAGAACTGTAATTCAATAACTAAGAAAAGTAGAGTTTTTATTTTTTGGATGACTAATCACATGCATGTGTCAAACACAACAAGGCAAAGTAATGATCACCCAGTACCAAACTAAACGATCACCGTGGTAACGAAATCGCACAGTTTTGTAAAATTGGTTAAATTCATAAAAAATGACTGTTTTCGATGCGTCATAAATCAAAATCTACCGCTGCTAAGAATTTGAATTTGTTGTATCTTATTTCTTTGTTTTAGATAAATCTCATTAACCATTTAAAAAAAATCTATGTTCTGTTATTTGTGTCCTCTGCCACAGACAGAAGGAGGACTATGTTTCTATTCACTTATTTTGTTATTTTCTGCCTTTGTTTGTCCCAGAAATATCTTGTAAACTGCAGTAAAGAATTGATTTAAATTGTGTACAAGGGTGCATTAACTGAAATAGAAGGCACTCATAGACAAATTACAACCTTGTTGACTTTGACCTTGAAGGCTGACCTGGAACACTTTTTTGTGTGGTCAAATATCTCGCACCTTTGCAGCTACAGTCTCAAATTTCTGGCTCAAGCCGATTCTACATGTTTAGTATGTATTACCCTCCTGACCTTGACCTTTAACATTGGGCATGTTAATTTGTGTGGTTAGGCCATATATTTCATATATTCACGTTTTTAGTCCCCAAATTTGAAATGTTGATTGAGTAGTTAAAGGTTTTACACACAGTTCACATTGTTGTAAGTATTAACAACCTTTGTCTTTGACCTTTGACCTTGTTTCTTCTTTGTCTTTTGCTATGTTTTATAAACAGCTGCATACATTTACTCCAAATTTTGGAGGGTACTGCATAACCTAAATCTAATGTGTCCCATACTTAAACTCTACTTTCCTTTATATTGACCAGGTTTTTAAAAAAATTCTTTGGGATAAAAAATGTTTTACGATATCTCCTGAACCACTGCATGGACCTAGAGCTTAAGGGTCTCGGTCCTTTATAACTTTGCTGACCTTGACATTGAAATCTCACTTTTTCACATTTTATTCAGTTTGCCATGGGAAAGCTGCCATCTTTGCTCTGGTGTTGCTGGTGTGCTGAAAATTCACCCATGGAAAAACTAGTTGAGCTGCGCTGCTGTACTTTTCTTGTTTTTAGAAAATCACGCAACTTATTAGAATTTACCTATTAATCTCGCTCTCTCAGTGTGTGTGTGTGTATGCGTTGTTTGTGTGTGTGTGTGTGTGTGTGTGTGTGTGTGTGTGTGTGTGTGTGTGTGTGTGTGTGTGTGTGTGTGTGTGTGAGTGTGTGTGTGTGCGTGCGTGCGTGCGTGCGTGCGCGTGTGTGTGTGTATGTGTTCATGCTTGGTGTGTGTGCATCAGTGTATGTGAATATGTGGAACTGGGTGTTGTAAATTTTATATCACAATTTTATGCACTTTTTGTTGTTTTGAATGTGTGTGTGTGTGTGTGTGTGTGTGTGTGTGTGTGTGTGTGTGTGTGTGTGTGTGTGTGTGTGTGTGCGTGCGTGCGTGCGTGCGTGCGTGCGTGTGTGCGCGCGCGCGCGCGCGCGATAGTAAAAGATTTTTTTTTAATCTTAAACTTACTTCCAAGCCGTGAACCTTAGCTTCCAGTGGCTTAAAAAAAAAGAAAAACAAGCAAACAATCAAAACAAAACAAAATATATAATATATAGACAAGTTGTTTTTAAACAAAATGTTTTCACAGGGGTAGGAGCAGAAAATGTCAGCTATACTGGAGAAAAAAATGTCAGGGATGTAAGTACCACCAAATGTTCCAAACACAAGTACCAGCGGTGTGTGGACATAATCTCTATTAACTTTATATTTTTCTTAGTATGTTTCTTTTAACTCTGTGGACTAATCTTTCTAATTCTCTTTTTTTTGTGTGGAGGAGGTGAGTATCCATGTGTAAAATAAATGAAGTTGCAGACTAAAGTCTCTGAAGGATGACAAGAAAATAAAATGTGATGAGGTTTGGACAATGACTTGGTCAGAGAGAAAAAGGAAAGACATGGGTTGGGTACAGAACCAGACAGACAGAAAGTGTTTTTGATGATGAAGATATAATGCACAAGAAAAGGGAAGAGAGGAGAGTGTCGGTACACAAACAAAATCAGATCAAAAGGTAGCTACAATATAAACACACATTCCCAACAATCTACTGAGATAAGTTTTCAAGATTATTTTAAACAAAGAAACAAGAGACTTCTTTCATTATAACAACACAGGAGAGAGCCGAGAGAGTGAGAGAGATATTCAGACAGAGATGCACAAACTCTTTAGTTGCAAAGTACTCTCATTTTAATAGAACCAGGAACCAGTACCATAAGCATCTACCGTAGTAATGTTGTCTTTCAACAACAAGCAATTTATATACACAAATATCAGAAGATGACATTCAGCCAGTCACCTGTGACGTAGCAAGGTCAGCTTAGTGCTACCACTCCCTCCTCCTGTACTTCCCATTTACACTCCTGCTATCTGTTTGTGGGCATTGGATAATTAGTAAACACTGTGCCAGTTTGATTTTCCAACTAGGTACCAGTTCCCTTCCCCCATCAAAGATCATTCTAAAAACTGCCATCACTTCTCTTTTGCTGAGGTAAAAAAAAATAGGGAGAGAGATAAAGACAGGGTGGGTGGGGTGAGGAGGGGAGGAACACAGCATTTGTTGATGGCTAACAGGTATCCCCCTCCCATCCTCTTCCATAGATTTTGGAACCTTCCAAGCCAGCCACCAAGACTAGTTTTGGCGGGAAATGACTGTAGCATTATGTTTAGCCCATATCCCCCCCCCCCCCCCTCAAAAGCACCAACAGGTCACTGCTCTGTGTGTGTGTGTGTGTGTGTGTGTGTGTGTGTGTGAGAGAGAGAGAGAGAGAGAGAGAGAGAGAGAGAGAGAGAGAGAGAGAGAGAGAGAGGCTCATGCCAAGTACAGTAGAACCTCCGTATTAAGACCTTCCCTATTAAGACTCCTTCTATCGTGACCATACCTCCATATAGGCCTCTGCAACTAGGGTTATTAACGCCCTTGACAGTGATAGTGATTCCCTTGCTGGTCAGTACCTTGACCTTCACCTATGACCTTGAAACCTACATTTCTGTTATGAGCCATATCTTTCCCACCGTTGGCCTTACAGTCTTCAAGTTTAGTATGTTAATGCATTGACTTATGGTCGTTCCACATAATGGGTAGGCTACTGATCAAGGTCAAGGTCAGGGACATAGATGGCAATGACCTGATGTTTCGCTAAGGGTGTGCAACCCATTGGCTATGGATGTCCACCTCAACCCTGTCCCAAGGATATATCGCTAACAGCTTGACAGAATCGCTTCAAATATTGTGTGTGAGTGTGATACTAAAGGTAGAACTAGAAGCAATTGGTGTACAACTTATGCCTTGAGGATAAAGTATCTCCGGTTTTCTTCACACTGTTATATGTTATATATCGTGAAGCACTGCAGGGAATTACTTCAAATTTTGTGTGCGGGTGTAACAAAATGTGTAAATGTCAGTGGTGCGATCAAATCCTGCAGGACATCAGAAAGGGGCTGCAAGAAATCAACAGCAAAAGAACACTGATTCTGCAGTGCATCCCCTCCCGTTGTGGTCTGGGTGGCAATTTAGAAGCAGACAGACTCCAAAATGGGCAGAGCACAGGATCAGCCTGCACACCCCATGGCATAAGGAGAAGCAAAGGCAATTATTCGTGGCCATTTCAGAACAAAATGGAGGGAGCATCTGCATATTGATCCTGGAGAGGACAGCATCCAACGGCTGGACCATGCCCACCAGGTCGCCGTCTTCAGATTGAGAACCAGGCACTGACAACTCCTATTCCATTTCTATCGTCTACAAATCTCCCACACAGACGAATGTCCTTGTGGCACGGGTTTGCAGTCTTCAGACCACATATTGCAAGACTGCCCGACTTTCGACATCCTGAGACACGAAAAATGGCCCAGGCCTGTGACACTCCAGGACAAACTGTGGAGTCCTGCTGCAGCGCTGCAGCAAACTGCGACCTACATCCACCAAACAGGACTGAGCATCAGACATGACCGGGAACAAAGGAGAAGAAGAAAAAGAAGAATTATTGAAGGTGTCATTTTTTTCCAAGTTTATAAAGAAGGTTTAATGCATGAAAGTTTCTTACAATTTGTTTTTCCAAGATGCATTGGAAAATTCCAGAAAGTAACAATTTTCGAGGAAACCCATTTTCAGTAAACTCCGTTTTTGAGGGACTAAGACACTTTTGCAGAAAATGACTATTGTGTGCAAACTGACTATATTTCAAAAATATTACTGTCTTTATTGCTTTAAAAATTCAAATAACAATCACTTGAGTGTGAACTATAGGCCTACTTCCAATTTCTAGATTTAAGATGTTTTCATGATGAAATTGTTTAACTTAGAATAGGAGTATTGCCTATCAATGGTTCTTCTTTAGAACATTAGAACACAAATTAGTGAAGATATCAATTTTCTCTGTCCCGTTTGCAAAGAAAAATGAAAACTACTTTATGTACGTTTGTCCTCTATAAAATGATATGACTCAAATATTTGAATGAACTCGAAAAAACAAAACTGTTTTAACTAAGCATACATCCCATAATGTTACATATAAATATGCACTTTAAGCACACACAGATACACATGCACATACCCACGCGCACACACTCACACACACACTTTCATGTCTAATATCACTTCTAAGTGAAAAGACGTTAAATTAAAAGAACAACAACAACACAACTGCAAAGAAACGTATATACAATCGAACAATGCGAATGAATTGGGGTCTATGCCACTGCCCCCCCGGCCATTTGTCCCCGGACACTTACCCTCTGCCATCCCCCCCCCCCCCCCCCCCGACATTTGCCCCCCAGACCATTTGCCCCCCCGGACATTTGCCCCCTGGTCACTTGCCCCCTGGTACGTTTGCCCCGTGGACACTTGCCCCCCGTTCCTGTGTGTGTGTGTGTGTGTGTGTGTGTGTGTGTGTGTGTGTGTGTGTGTGTGTGTGTGTGTGTGTGTGTGTGTGTGTGTGTGTGATCTGTCTATGTCTCTGTCTACCTGTCCGTCTGTCTGCCTGTCTCTCTCTCTCACTCTCTTTCTTACCCCCGAGTGTGTGTGTGTGTGCATGCGTGTGTACGTATGTCTGGGAGCGCACGTGCATGCATATGTGTGTGGCTGTGTATGTGTGTGTGTGCGTGCGTGTGTATGTGTCCTCTGTCTCTCTCCCTGTCTCTGTCTGTATCTCTCTCTCTTCTCTCCGTCTCTACCATATGAACAAAAGATATATATACAGATGTCCGCCAGGAACGGGGGGCAAGTGTCCAGGGGGCAAAAGTACCAGGGGTCAAGTGACCGGGGGGGGGGGGGGGGCAAATGGACTGGGTGGCAAATGGCCAGGGGGCAAATGGTCTGGGGGGCAAATGTTCAGGGGGGAAATGGCAGGGGGGGGGAGTGTCCGGGGGCAAATGACCGGGGAGGAAGTGGCTTGATACCATGAATTGACCGGAGAAGGGCAATCAGAACTTTGGCACTCGTACAAATGCATCTTTAGTCGTGCCATCATGCTCACAAAATCAGTGTTGCAATTCAAGTTTAAGTTATGTGATTCACTGTTTTACTGTTACCTTGAGAGTAAAGTCGGCCAAAAAGTCGCTTCTCAACTGCGCCGATCTAAAATTTACCGTTTTCAATTGGGTACATCCGAGACTGACACATCAATTACGCCAATGTATTCTTTAAAAGTATAAACCCATTATAAAACCCGATAGTAAATATGTAGGGTTGCGCTACGTGGCTCTAACAAATCTGTAAAACATGTTTTTTGTACACTTGATGTATTACAAATTGTCTCAGTTTTAAATGAACACAATGAATACCATAATAGGCGCAATTGATGACTTCTCGACCTTTTGGCTAAGACAGTGATTCAGGAACATAAATTTTTGTTTATACCCTGGTTGGTTTGTTCAGCCCGTCGTACATGGCGAAAGCCGATACGCGACGTTAAACTGAACTTCCATTCAAGAAGGGACGGAATTGACAACGGCATAATGGAATACAGTGGAAACAAGTGTGTCGTCGACCGGCAGACATGTCCTTTGCCCGCTATGTCCCCCTACCTCCACTCCCCCAAAATGTAGCCCCTGTCCTCTTTTCATCCTTTGGGGATACACCTACACAACCTTGGCTATAGTGTACATCATTTACTAGGGCGATGGAGTGTTTGACTGAATACCTTCAGTCTGTTGTCTAGCTCTCCGTAGAGGTTTTGTTTTCATCCAAAGGTAAATGATTTTGTGCATTGGTTCACGAGATCTAAAGCTGGAGACAGACTATGCGACTGCCTCATATGACTCGATCAGGTCGTGACGTTTCACCTCATTTGCATACCATCCTGCTTGATCATTCTGACGCAGTCGGGCCCAGTCAGGTGACAGGGCCGAATAGGGCAGTTTCTAAATCTAGATGATCGGATCAGTTCACTTGCCACGATTGACCAATCAAAAACGATTAAGATCGTAAGATCGTGGCTACACTTCCGTTCGTTATTTTTATCTGCTCAGTTGTCAGTTTTCGCCAACCACTGTACGATTGAAAATAGATCTACTAGGCCTATCGAGAATGTTTATCAAAGTGACGGTTGCTACGGATCTACGAGCTGGGCTATTTTGGGCAACAACAAATCGGAATTGACGCAACGATCTTCACTGGGTGACAGTACGTTCTATATTTAGTACCCAGCCGAATTGCCGAATCATAAAGTGTGTCGTGTCCATGCTGCACAGTCGGTTCAGATTCGTCACGTGACCAGACTGATCTGACCGCCTCATATGACTCAAATCAGGCAATGTGTCGCCGGCTTAAGAGGGTGAAGAAACACAGAGAATATATCTGCCACTCAGCGACACCTTTGGGGCATAGTGTAACAATTCACTAATGTCTTGTACTCGCTGCATTAGTTCCACACAAAATGTGAACCGATTCCATGCAATACTTCACGAGATATAAGAGGGTGAAGAAAAACGGAAATATGTCTGCTGCTCAGAGACATTTGATTCCTGGAGCATAATTTATAGAAGTCTTTTACTCTTAGTATTACTCCCTCACATAAAATTTTAAAGGATTCTATCCTCCGATTCACGAGATACAGCTCCGACATTTATACCTCTATAATCAAATTATAAGTCTGTGTGTACACGTATAGGTGTGTCTGTCCGCCCTGTAACTCTTGAACCAGTGGACTGAATCGCTTAAAATTGTGTGTGTTCCAATATAAAAACTGCGACCTTTCTGACCTTGGCCAATATGTTTTTCTTTATACTACACATATTTAATGTCAGAGCTGTATCTCATAAACCAGTAGACAGACTGGCTTCACCTTTTGCCTTGTGGTGTATCACAGTGCAAGTATGGTCCTTTCGAAAAACTAACCATGGTGCCCTTGACCTTGAAGTTTGGCCTTGAAAACCAACATTTCTTCTTGAGGCTACATCTTTCACATGTTTGGACTTACAATGTCCAAGCTTGGCTTGAGGATGCAATGGCTGATGGTGACTCCAAATATTGGGTATATAAGAAATACAAGGTGAAGGTAAAGGATGTAGACCTTCAAAGTTGGCCATATCTTTCACATTTTTGCAGTTACTGGCTTCAAAGTTGGCGGGCTGGTAGACTAGGTCAAGGTGTGTGGCGCAAAGTATAGATTGTTTTAATGACCTTGACCTTGACATTAGAACTTTTTTTTTAACAGTGGCTATAGTTCAGACACTGATGGGCAAAGGACGTCGGCATCACCCAAATATGGAATAGTACCATATTTGAACCTTCAGTGCAAACCTCCGCCAATGAGCATGACCCAAGAAAAGCACTGGTGGACATTTCGAACCTCTGGTACAAAACTCCGCCATGAAATAACTACTGCGTAGCGAAGCGAGTGGGGCGTAGCTGCTAGTAAAATATCAAAAAGAAGGAAAGTTCGATTATCAAGGTCAAACTGCAAGGTCACAGTCAGCACACAAATAATATATGCTCTGATATCTTCTACTCTACCACGTCACCACACAAAATGTGAAGCGGTTGTGTCAAGCAGAAATGTTAAAGAAATGGCTAAAACACCTCAAGGTCTACCGATGTCCTTGACATTGACCCTGAGCGGTACCTCATATTCAGGACTATCAAAAGCCACCTACATACCAAGTTTGAAGACTGTAAGTCCAACGATGTAGGAGTTCATATGGCCATTAAATGAAAATTAGGTTTTCAAGGTCATACGTCAAGTTCAAGGTACCTACTGTGCTAATTTATGCATGGATCTCGTTCTCTCTTAGTGATACACGCCCATGCAAAGTGTGAAGCAATTCTGTCAAGTTGTTCGTGAGATAACCATGGGACAGACAAAAAAACCGCCAACAGCTTCTCATAGATCAGGCAAATGACAATGAAAATCGGCGCAATAGACGATTTCCGTGAAAACAAAATAGGGGAGAGCACTCCGTGAAAATTAGAGTTGCTTACCTCCATTACTCGGTCAAATACCATAGTAACAATGCAACAATGGCGTCGAAACTTGAAACCGCAGGATGCAAGTCAGCGACTTTCAAACACTTTTTTTTAGAAAAATTAGGGGTGGCCAGTGGCCACAAACTGATAAAACTTGCACAGTGTGACGTAAAGATATAAATTATATAAATTTTTAGAATGACGCACGGTGTTCTAAGTGCTCAACACACAAGTCGATAGGCTACGAGAGCTGATGGTAGAGTCACTTCCCCTGTTTGACCAATTGAATTAGGCAAGATTACTCCCACACACCATGAAATTACTCCCCTTACTTATTTCCGAACAATTCCTATTGACATACAACAGGACAAAGTATGTTGAGAGTCAATTCTGAGCCACTTATAGGCCATACAGACTGCCCAACATATGGCTTAAGTGATGTTAGCAGTTCAGCTGATATTCCTATCGGTCTAGAACTTCATTAAACATCAAGATATAAATGTGGTCTTTACTTGCTATTACAGCATCAGCTCCTGCATGATTAAAATTTTACTCTCCCGAATCGTCCATTGTATTTTTCACTCCTAACATGTTTAAGCTAGAGTGTTTACACATCCTATCTATTATGTCAATTTCAATGCTATTTCCAAAGGTCTCCCAGCAGCTAGGATATTTTTGCATTGCTCAATAGTTTGGGCCTCGAGCGTGAATATTACTTGATCACATATTTCATAAATTGTAGATGCATCTAACATTTCTGCGTTTACTTAGGAAGTGAGTATAATATATTATATCTTACCTTTTTCCATGAGCAGTTCCGTTTGGGAGTTGCTCATAGCGAGGTTACCTAGTGTATACAGAATGTCCTCAACAGAGTGCCCCAGGTTGTAGTGATTCCCTTTCATCCACGCAGAGTTCATAATCTCCAATAGCAAGTCCACGTCTGAGGCATCCGTCAACATGAGGTCAAATGCAGCATTTGTGTGGGGGGAAAAGAATTAAAAAGTAACACGTCGTTAGCATAAACATTAAAGTATATGAAGTGAAGAACAAAAAAAGATGCAACATTACATTATAGTAACAGGCATGGAAAAATAACAAAAATAATACAGCGTCATTTGCAACGAATGGTCTTCGCACATACATACACACATACATAATGAAATACGTCCAATGCATAAGCATCACTACTGTTCTTATAGTGGAAGCAAGGATTGTCTGATCTTACATGCATCAGCGATAAATTTGGCTAAAGATTTAATATATTCTTCATCATCGACAATTATCATACCAGAAACACTTTGTCTATTACTAGGAGCCTGGGATAGTTTGCATTTGTTACGCATACTATCGTAAACATTACCGCTGAAGAGAAAATGAAATTCGCTTTCCACACAATTGAGAGAGGCCCTTTCGAACATTTTGCCTATTAAATAGGGTGAAGCAGACGCATAAAATATTCTTTTTACACTTGGCAGTATGCTCACACGCATTCTCACACACGCTCAGAACACATGCTTGACAAACACGCACTCTCATCCGGTGCATCTCAACTGTGCCTATTTTTATTATTTCTATGCTCAATTTCGTCTGTGTCAATTGCGCCCGTTAGTGAAAGGAAACAAAATAAGACATGTTAGAAGTTTTGCATAAATAGACATTTTCTTATCAAAAGATAGAGCCAACAATCCTAATAAGACACAGCAAATAAAATGTTAATAGTTTTTGCTGTTGTTGTTGTTTTGATCATATAAAGATTTACTGTTAAGAGACTGAAACCTGTACACAGAGGCGCAATTGATGTGTGTACCTGGATATGCACAACTAAGGGATTTTCAAATAGGCCCAATTGAGTGGTAGCCTTTTTCTGTTTTTTACCAAAAATACATTTTATTGTTCTCACCTTCACTGCACATGTTCTTAATACTCTCATCAGTTGTTGAGCTATCCACGGTATCGGCTACACTGCTTTCACATGTGGATGGGTGGGTACCATTGCTGCTTGCGCCACACCCCATGATCTTTTATCAACAAAAACAACAATAATATTATTTTTAAATGAATACAAAATAATAATCATCATCATGGTTGTCTCTCGGGTCGGAGGATGACATTATCGCTGTGCCTTCATCGGTGGATGCGTTTGTGGCTTCAGAGACAAAACCTAGAAGCATGCATGCGATTGTAGGTGAGACATGGAACACCAGCTGTGACAGAGACAGATGCAGCTCTGTGACGCCGCTCTCGTGCTGTTGCCAGGCGCTGACGACGATCATCTTCAAAACTCTTCACTGCTCTCCTGGTCAGGGCACTCCCACCAGCTGGTTCTGTTGGCTGCAGCAGCTTCAAGCTGACGAGGCTGGACCCCTGCTCACTTGCGGTCGGCCTTGAGATTGTCCTTGTATCTCTTCTTGAGGCGACCCTGCTTGCGACTGCCTTGTGTCACCTCACCATAGAGAAGCCGACAAGGAATCCTGGACTCCTCTATGCGGATGACATGGCCAGTCCAACGAAACTCAGCTTGGAGGATTTTCGCTTCGATGCTCGTCGTACTGGCTCTGTCATTGTATCTGCATGATAGACGCAATGAGCGCTGGTGGAATTGCTCAAGCTTCTTGATTTGACTGCAGTACATAGTCCATGTTTCACAACCATAGAGCAGTGATGTCAGAACAACATCATTATATACCTTCAGCTTGTTTGATAGGCGAATGTTCGTGTGCTGCACAACTTTGGTGTAGAGACTGCCGAGTGTCTGGCTGGCATTCTGGATTCTGGCTGCAATCTCATTGTCTGGAGAGCTACATACTGTTGGAGCACTGTTTGGGGCAGGCTGGAGAAGGACTTCTTTTTTCGCTAGGTTGATGGTCAGGTCAAGCATCTTGGATGCCTCAGAGAACTTGTCGACTATAGTCTGTAGGTGGTTCTCAGAGCACAGGCATAAGCAAAGAGAGCTTCAAGTATGAGCCTATCCAGGGTCTTTGTTGTTGTTGCGAGGCGCCTCAGATCAAACAGTGAGCCATCCAGATGGTATATGATGTAGATACCAAGATCAAGGTCTCTGACAGCATGAAACAATACTTGGGTAAAGAAGAGGTTAAAAAGCACAGGGGCAAGTACACATCCTAGTTTCTCTCCACTGGAGATGTTAAAACTCTCAGATGTTTCACTGTTTGACATCACTTATCCTGTCATGTTGTCATGGAACAGCTGTATCAGTATGGTGAACTTTGGTGGGCAGCCAAGTTTCTTCAGGATAACCAACAGTGCATCCCTGTTGACTGTGATGAATGCCTTTGTTAGATCTTTGTTAGCATACAGGCCAATGTTCTGCTCAAGACACTTTTCCTGAAGCAGTCTCACTGCAAAAATCATGTCGTTTGTGCTACGTCAGGGCAGAAACCGCACTGTGACTCTGGAAGGTTTTCCTCTGAGACCATAGCAATCAGTCTGTTCAGGATGACTCATGCGGTGACTTCCTCGGCAATGGAGAGGAGGGATATACCTCAGTAGTTCTCGCAGTCTGTTTTGGAGCCTTTGTTTTGTATAAGGCGAGCATAGTGGCATTGCGAAAGTCGGCTGGTATTTCTTCTTCTTCCCAAATACTGGTTAGGACATTGTGCCTCCAGACTGTCCTCACTGAGTGCCTTGTAAACCTCTGCAGGTATACCATCTTTGCCAGGGGCCTTGCCACAGCTCATGTGATTGATGGCCTTCTGAACTTCTTCCAGTGATGGTGGATCGTCAAGTTCATTAATGGCTGGCTGCTGAGGGATCAGATCTAGTGCAGCCTGTTCAACTGAAGATGGTCTGCTCAGGAGTTGGCTGAAATGTTCTTTCCACCTGTTGTTGATGCCTACCTTATCCTTGATAGTGGTGGTTCCATCTGCCGACAGCAAGGGGGCAAAGCCAGATTTTGATGGGCCAAAGACAATCCCACCACTGGTCTTGCATCACTCGAGTACTACTAATAATAATGATAATGGCTAGAGGGGCATGTTTTGTTTTTTAGAGCAAACGTGGGAAGATTCTCCCCTCCATCACCCTTTCTCTTCGCACATCCGGTTAGTACTACTGGTTCGGTTTATGCTGAGCGTGTTGCCAAGTTACTCTTCAATAAATACAGAAAAGTTTGACGAATTCTGTGCAACCGTTTTGAGGTTATTCAAAAGTAAATGTTGTTCATTTTTGGCAACATTTTGACAATCTGCTTAATATTGCAATATTAACATTATTTTTTTTATGATTAGTGTCCTCCGAAATCTCTGAAAAACAAGAAATCAGAAAAATGGAAGTCAGTAAATGTGTCACAACCCAATTTACATAAATTTAAATAGCCTCCAAACTATTCCCTGTGGGCCCACAGTAAACACCAGGGGGCCGTTTCACAACAGCTAAAATTACGTAGCGTGAGCGAAATCGGCAAAAACGGTTCTAAGAAACATCTTTTTTGCAGCAAACGTTTTGTGGCTGCTACCGGGGCAGCAAGCGACAAACTATTTGAAGCATCATGGGAAATATCAATATTTCCGGCTTTTTTAATATCTCGCGTGAACGAGACTTGAACTTTAAAAATGGAAGACCAAAACAACAAGTTTGACACAGCAAATATTCTTTAATCTATCATGAAAAAATACGGGATGATTTTAGCAAAGTAAACAAACGAAAGTGTTTTTGAGTGCTTTTTCTTAATTTTTCATCATGTTAGATGGCATAATATAAAGTAAATTTAATTTTCAGCACATAAATAGACGTGGATGAAATCGAAATCTTTGTACAAACTGACAGAGAGGTATGATGTATCTCCCTTTTGGTAGCAACCCTTTTCTCTCTTCCAAAAGTGAAGTGTAAGGTAGGTAGGTAGGTAGGTAGGTAGGTGATGTAGGGCTATACATAGGCCTCTCGGCCCTTATTACGCCCCTTCACAATGAATTTGACTTGACAAAATTTATTTAGTGGTTTGCGTCTCTTAAATCAAAATCTAATAAAAAGATAAATCTTTAAGAGAATGGCTTTTTTATATATATATCTTTTGTTTATTCATCAAAACATTTAAATTTTGTTATCAAATTTGGGTTTTCGTCCAACACACGGTTAGTATAAAAAAATTTGCGGGTGTTAGTATTTGATCTGTTAAGAAACAATTTACCATCACTATTTCTTGTTTTGTCTACTGTACATTTTATGAAAAAGTCATTTAAATTTATATCATCAAGATTATGTACAATTTTATAGGTTTGAATAAGGTCCCCTCTAAGTCTTCTTCCCTTCAAAGATGGTAATTTTAGAAAATTTAAACGTTCCTCGTAAGACATATTTTTACATGCTTTAACTAATTTTGTGGCTCTTCTCTTAACTTTTTCAATTATTATTGATTGTGTTTTTAGGTTAGGATGCCATATACAGTTGCCATATTCTATGCGAGGTCGAACCATAGCCTTGTATAATTTAACAAATATATCTTTATGAAGATTGTCAAATGTTCTTTTGATTAATCCCATTACTTGGTTAGCTTTACTGGTTACCTTCTGTATATGTGTATCAAATTTCAAAGCTGGATCAAAAGTTATTCCCAAGTCTTTCTCGTTTTCACATATATTACTTTTACTTGTTGTGCAGTTCGGTTTCATGTAATAATCATGTTTAGGGTTTTTCCTTCCTATGTACATTACCTTGCATTTTTGGACATTAAAATATAAATTCCATTTATCTGACCATGCTTAAAGATTTATCTGACCTTAGCAAACGATTAGGTGTTTCTTATACCCCTTTTGGCATAACAATTATTCGTGCAGCGACCATTATCTAGAGTAACTCAACCCAGCCAGAGTATACACGACCCGCAGTGGCCAAAGTCGAAGATTTTGAAACATAGACGCTTTGAAGGCATGCTAAATACAACCAGTGCATAAAAAGAGCATTCAGTGATTGCTAGACCTTATTCAATAATAGGCCTACTGGTCTTTTCCTGTTCATTGTTTTGTTAGAATACAGTGACTCGTGCGGTTAATTGTTTGGTTAGAAAACAAGAGTAACTTACAATTATTCTTATGTTTAATTTGATTTCGCCTGTCGTGGTAAAAGTTTGGTTTTTTTTAAATAGAGGGAGAGAGAGAGTATGTGTGTGAGAAAAAAATAAAAAAGGCACAATGTCAAAAGAACATTTTAACATAAAACTAATATATAATGGAAAGAATGCCTTACAGTGGACCTTAATTTCTTTTTTCATTGCAATGAATAATTATCTTTCTATTTTAGCCAGCAGCATTTTTATTTAAGAAGTTTTAGATTTGTCATATCGTGAATTACTAAATAGTAATTTGAAAAGAATTAAGGTTAAAGATTGTACTGTTAAAAATGTCGTGAGGATAAATTTTGGCCATTTCTAATGTATATATTTGAACAGCTAAAGGGGAGACACTCTGTAAATGACACACGTTGTATTGCGCATTATTGTAACCCATTGTACCTCCACCTCCAGGGAGGAACATCCAGTTCCTGTATGACTCGGTTGATGATAGTGTGTGTGTGTGTGTGTGTGTGTGTGTGTGTGTGTATGTGTGTGTGTGTGTATGTGTGCAAGCGCTGTATGTACATGCGCTGTGTGTTCGTGTATGTGCAGTACTGTGTGTGTGTGTGTGTGTGTGTGTGTGTGTGTGTGTGTGTGTGTGTGTGTGTTTGTGTGTGTGTGTGTGTGTGTGAATCAGAATCAATCAGAATCAGAATCAGAATCAGAATCAGAATCAAAGTTTATTGTCCTTTATGTGTGTGTGTGTGTGTGTGTGTGTGTGTGTGTGTGTGCAAGCGCTGTATGTACATGCGCTGTGTGTTCGTGTATGTGCAGTACTGTGTGTGTGTGTGTGTGTGTGTGTGTGTGTGTGTGTGTGTGTGCATGAGGGCAAACGCTGTATGTGTGCATGCGTGCATGCGCTCTGTAAACATGTGTGTGTGTGTGTGTGCAGTGCTTTGTGTGTGTGTGTGTGTGTGTGTGTGTGTGTGTGTGTGTGTGTGAGCAAGTCTAAGCATGCGTACTTACCCCTTTGTTTTCAGTCTAACAGCCAAGATCGTATTACTTCCTGTATTTCAATGTCAAACTCATTGAGCGTGACTAGTAGTCCAGTATTTGTAGGTACATTATATAAGGGAACCCAAAGAAAAATGTGATAGAATTTATACTTTGCACACATAAAGTATAACCATCAGTGACTACTGCCTGAAAGTTCCCGAAAAATCCGACATCAGCAACATTGTCAAATATCACACCAAATATGCATACCCTTCCAGCCTTCGCAGCTGATCTTTTTTTTTTCTTCAGGGAAAACAATATTGGCATTTAACTTGATCCCTAGTTCAAACCTTTTGTCTGGTGCACGATCTTATGCATTGGAAGTTTAAACAACAGTTTAACCCTTTCACCGCCAAAGTCGCATTTTAGCACCACATTGATTTAACACATGTCACTAAAAGGCATCAAATTGGGGTCTATTATCCAAAGACACTATTGTCATAGTTTTGGGAAGTAAGGATAGACCTTATTTTATATGTCATAGAAGAATCCCCAATACTGCAGATGGATTTTGTTCTCTACCCAGGTAAATTTAATGGAAAGTTTTGGCTGAAATATGGCAGGCGGTGAAAGGGTTAAGCCATTTTAAAGATATTCAAAAACAGTAGGAAAGACGAAAATGTGCTTCAATACTTGAACATACTGGTAGCGAACAAGGACTGAGTAGGAGCTTAGACCACACACTTTTAAATGAGCAGTTGGTGAACTCAATGTCAGGGAATGAAACACCTGCTTCAAAGCCCCACCCCCACCCCATTCCACCCCATTCCTTTTACCCATCAGGTTTTTTTTCTCCTTCACTAAAATTTTCCCCTTATACCATACATTCACCCCCACCCACATATCCACTCCCCCCCTCAGCTCCCCCCCCCCCCCCTTTCTTTTTAGTGCAATCTCTTCATAACTGACTTCACCCCACTCCCCTTATCCTACCACTACCCATCCCTTCCATTGCTCTTGCCTTCTCATTGCTACTGTTTTAACAAATGAACTTTGCTCACCTTCAATCATGTATAAATACTGCCAACACCAACAACTCTACACCAGTTGAAGAAGATGGAAGAGCTCAGTCAAGAGGTTCAAGGCTTGTTTGTTGAGTCAGGCTACATTACAATAAGCCGCACAGACAAACTGTGGGGTAGAGTATGGTCTGACATGACAATAGAGCAGGTGCTGATGAGGGCCATGAAAGCATCTGGAGGACTCACTGGAGGACAAGGGATATCTGACAGCACCCTTGCTCGATGGATAAAAGCACTACCATTGACAGTTGCGCTCTGCAACAGCCTTGAGGACTTTGCAGGCGTTGTTCATGAAACGTCAGAGCAACACAAAAAGCTTCAACCCTCAAGACAAACCAAAGACAATGAGGACGTGGACTGCTTCATCCAATGGTTTGCATCTCATTCGCCTTTTGAAGCCAGGCCCGCCAGTATGTTGGTCAGTTTGTCAACAGGAGTGATCGCTGATGATTCTGTCAACTGTGACAATGCATTCAGTGTGGGGATTGGCTCTCAAGAGGACATGATCATCAAAACCTTTGCTGAGGTAAAGCTAAAGCGCAAGAACAGAGTCAAATCTCTTGCCTCAATGAACAACACTGTCAAAATCCGAAGAAAAGAAGTGGTCGTTCAACCACAGCAGACGCTGAATCGAATTTCAATTCTGGACCCAGGCACAGATTTAGCAACATACTTGAAGTATGAGCTTGCACCCCGACCACCATCTCTCTTTGATGACACTTCAATGAGACGACCCACAAAAGCTGCATTAGCATCACTTCTTCCACCTGAGCCTGCTGAGGTGCCTCAAGGCCAAGTTTATGTCATTGATGGAGTCATCTTCTTCACAGTGTTGTATGGCCGTGCCCAGCGACATACACATAAATCTGTCAGATATATGTGAGGCACATTACAACTCACTATGGAAGAGCTGCAATTGTAGTTTTTGATGGTTATTCTGGCCTACCATCTACAAAGTCAGAAGAGCAGAGGAGACGAGCAGCAAAGCACACATCTGCTGACATTGATATGGCTGGTCATATCAGAGCTACTGTGTGTCAGGCTGACTTCCTTGGCAATCGACACAACAAGCATGGACTCATACAAAATCTCAGTGAAGATCTTCAAGCTGCTGGCGTTCATGTGAAGCAAGCAGTTGGAGATGCAGACACACTGATTGTGTCCGCAGCCCTCCATCATGCAACAGAGAGCTAGTCAGTAGTAGTGATAGGAACTGACACCGACCTCCTTGTGATCCTCGTGGCCAGATCACCTCCTGATTGCAGCATCTGTCAAATCAACCCTGGGCATGGTAAAGCCCCCCAGAAGGTCTTCAATGTGCCTGAATGGTTCTTCATGCTGCAAAAGGCTGTGTCACAACATCAGCGCCATACCAACAAGGAAAGAAAAAGGGCTACAAAGCGCTCAAATCAAATGACCAACTGACACAGACTGTGGTAGTCTTCAACAACCCAGAAGCTGATGCAGAGGAAATTGCCAATGCTGGCGAAGAATGTTTGCTGGCTCTGTATGGTGCCTCCAGTTTCCACAGTCTGGATGATTTCAGAGTCTCTGCGTTCATGAAGAAGAAGAAGAATGCGAACATGTCAACACACAGGGTTTTCCAAATGGCAAGCCTGCCACCAACCAGTGCCGCTGCTCGTCAGCATTCCTTCAGGACTTACTGCCAAGTTCAGCAGTGGATGGACAACAACACTGATCCAACCAAATGGGGATGGATTCTGTCCAATGGGTCACTGTTGCCAGTGTCAACTGATCTGCCTTCAGCACCGGAGAAAGTGTTGCGTATCGTGTCATGCAACTGCAAGGTTGGCTGCAAACATGGCTGCAGCTGCCGACGAGCAGGCATGCCTTGTTCCCCCATCTACAATTGCATGGGACTCTCATGCAACAATGCACTGGATCTGGATGCTTTTTTGGAAGATTGACTTGAGAAATGACAGGTTCTTGGCTGTCACTGAAGATACGCCGTTACGACTCTGACTGCAAGATGTGGCTGACTTCTGGAAAGCATACAAGCGTATCTTCCTCTGTAACCTGTAGACATGTGGCACTTGCATTCCACAATTAAGTTACTGTGGCAGATGCTTTGGAAGACTGATTGTGATTTTGTTTTGGGTGGTTAATTTTTGTTGATATTTGTTTTCAGACCAAAATTAACCCTTTCCGTTTTGACGTCAACACTGGTATGACGTCATATATGATTATTCTTCTGTTTGAAAGAGGTATTATTATTATGCAAAATGTCTTTGCTTCTGATTGTAAGTGATTCATGCACCAGTGTTTGTTAGAAATTGAAAGGCATTAAACAATCCATCCATACACCGTAAATATCTGACTTCGAGTTTCATAGCGGAAGTGCCTACAAGGAATGCCTTAGATTACTACGTGGCTGACATTGGATTTTGGGGGAACTTTCAGGGGTTAAAGACTGGCCCTTCTTCTATTTATGTGCCAAAAATGAAAACTATCACATTTTTCTTTACCCCAATACCTAATTAGACTGGACTATAGGCCCTGCTCTATCGAAAAGAACACAACAGGTAAGCCCGTTCCCCTCACTCTGCACTCTCTTTCAATTGATTCTATTCTATTAGATTTATCCTATACTGCTTAACAAAAGCTGAGGACTACCGATTCTATTCGTTCTACTTCATGTATTGAGGCATGTTGTTGTGGTGTCCGTGTTAGACATAACTGTTTTTAAGGCATGCAAATAAGCAGATCATGGCCAGATGTGTATCTTTGCACGAGCATCTTCATTTGATCCCAACAACCGTTTACCCAGAAATAAAACACATTTTGGAGACATTGTACCGTACTGGTCATTTGAAGTGCATTAATAAATTGTTCATTAGAAAAATGCAGCTATACAGCTTCGTGAATTTCACAGTAAATTGAAGCATAAATAATGTAACAGTATTGAGCACACTCGTTATTTGTTTCCAATGTATGTTGATTGCAATTCAGAATTCCATGATTTGGCATAATGTCCTTATGTTAATTGCTATTGCTAAGTAAACGCTGACTATCACCAACCTCTCAAAGCAAAGAAAATCGTCATCTCGTTTGTGATAGAATGTAGAACAAGCAGAAGCAGAGTACTTCTAACTACCTTTAAAAAAGATCCATCTACCATCATCATTATTAACTATCTTACTTTGTTGCTCCTACCCTTCAATAAACACATTCCTGCTGGAAAAGTAGCCTATGCCTCCTCAGTGACTGGGGATTGTTGGGAAGGTGGGAGAGAGAGAAAGAGAGAGAGGGGTGGGGTGGGGTGGGGTGGTGGGGACAGAGAGACTCTTTTATACAAGAAAAGGATAGTTGATTCCCAGATGGGAGAACGGAAACTTTTGTCGTGTGCACTTGCTTACAAAACAATAGGACACAAGTCCGCTTCAGCTGTGAGAAAGTCCCGGTCAATGGGACAAAAAACAATATAATTTAAGTGTTCATAGGTCAAACCCGGAAAATTACAAGAATATACAAAAGAATATGACAAATACAGTGTTAATAGGTCAATGTCTGGAAAATGACAAGTAGCCTTCAACACCGGGATTTTCATTTTTAAGTGCTCGTTTGAAAGCTTATGGAGAAATAGAATGTCATGTTTCATAGGAGGAAGTTTCATTGTAGCACAGAAAGAAAATTATCAGTGGCCAAATAATATATTCAGAGTCTTGACTTGAGAAACTTGAAGAATTCTATTGTATGAATAAAATCGGATATTTCGTCAGAGCATGCACAGAGAGACAATGTTAAAAAAGAACAACCCGAGAAATACATAGCACGGGGAAGAAAGCTTGTACCATGTAGTTGTAGTCTGTCCAGTATCCTAGCTTGAGCAAGGAAGCCAGTTGAGAAGAGACGCTGCATGATCACAACTGTTTGCTTTAATTAACTCCTGTCCACCAGTAGATTTGGCTTTTAGACAAAAGACGTGAAAGGCAATGATCAAGTTAACAAAACTTTGATCACCCAAGGAATGAACTGGGGGAGATTTTGAAATTTGTTGACCTTGATCTTTCACCTAGAGGCTGTAGTTTGAAAAGCACTGATCTTACACCCATATAACCACATAATATTCTTGATCTGGATCATGCGAAGAATGCAGTGGAATACATTGTGAAGCTTGTTGACCTTAACCTTGATCTTTGACCTTGGACATGTTCAAAGTAAAAGTGAGTGTAGAGCAGTGGCTCTAGGCCGCATACTAGTGAACATCCCCATAACCATATGACCTTGTCAAGCGCTTGAAGAGAGAAAAATCAAGAAAAAAATGTATATTTAAGCACTGCGTAGGAACGGGGGGGGGGGGGGGGGGGGGGGGGGGCAGGGGGGGCAGCTGCCCCCCCCCCCCCCCTGGCTTCGAGGAGGGGGGGCAGACGTATCTCTCTGCCCCAAAAACATTTATAACGGCAAAAAAACACCCCCCCAAAACAGAAAGGACACAAGGAAACGAAAGAGTTAATAGTCTCAGCCCATTCACTACACATTGCTGTCATGGACTTGGTACTGCATCAAAGATGGATTTGAGGGGGGTTACAGGGGTTCAATAATAAAGTATTTTTGTAGGATTTACTAAGTCATGTAATTTAACCTATTCATCCATTCGTTTTGTCCGTGCGCTTGCCCCCCCCCCCCCCCCCCCCCCCCAGTTTGTTGGCAATCCTGCCCCCCCTGGCTTGAAAACGTTCCTACGCCACTGTATTAGGTCTAGTATGATAAGCTTACCATAATGTATGAGAAGTAAATATTAAATTTGTGGATAATAGTTTATCTTTTGTCTTCTTCGAACGCTCGGTAAGGGTCCCTTTCTTTCTTGTGAATGTTGTAAGCTCATTCGTTAAACTGTGACAACTAGAAGCAATAAGTTGAAGAAAAGACTTCGATGCTCGCTGAGAAAGCAACGCTGGTGATGGCTAGATTGTTCTAACAAAAAATAACAATAAGAAAACTATGCTTATGAATAACGCCCTGGATTGTGTACATTAGATAGGGCAACAAGAAAACTTATATAAAGCCCTATCTTTACCTCCACCGTGCTTCCTGGGTCTATTTGACCCAGTCAGGTATAAAAGTTACTATATATCTGGAACTATTAAAGCTACGCTTATGAAAGTTTAGGTATCGTTCAAGAACCTTATTGCCTTTACTTCAGCCAAATTTTGCGTGCTTACGTCAAAACTCGAAAGAGTTTTTGATTACGTAACTTTAACTACTCAGTCCCGACGTCGCGGGTCAATTTGACCCATACTATATAAAGAGCCAAAGTGGAGTCACTTCATTTACATCTGTACTACATCTTTGCTTCCTGATTCATAGCACACACACACACATGCGCGTGCGCAGGCACACACACGTGCACGCACACACATACACGCTCGCGCGCGCACACACACACGCGCGCATGCACGCAAGCGTACACACACGCGCACACACACACACATGCGCGCGCACGCAAACGATGCGCACGCACACACACACGCGTGCATACATGCATACACACACACACACGCGCGCATGCACACAAGCGTACACACACGCGTGCATACACACACGCGCGCGCGCGCGCACAAAAACATGCGCACGCACACACACGCATGCATACATGCACACACACACACATGCGCGCGCATGCATGCAAGCGTACACACACGCGAGCGCGCGCACACACACACGCGCGCGCACAAACATGCGCACACACGTACACACACACGCGCGCACATACATGCATGCGCGCGCACACACACAAATGCGCGCGCATGCAAAGAAACGTGCACACACACACACATGCGTGTGCACACACACACGCGCGCACGAACACACACACGCGTGCGCACGACCACACACACACATGCGCATGCACACACACACACGTGCGTGGATGCACACGCACAGGTGCGCATGCACACACGCACACACACGCACGCACACACACACACATTGGCTTGCGTGCGCATACACGCATGCACGTTCGCAAGCGCACACACTAACGTGTGCACACACGCACGCGCGTGCAAACACACATGCGCGTGCACGCATGCGTGCACACACAGGCACAAGCTTGCGCACACACGTACACACGCAAAGAAAGGCATGCATGCACACACACACATACACATACAGGAGCACGCATACACACACACGTGCGCACACACACACATGTGCGCACACACGCACACACACACACGTGTGCGCGCGCGAACACACACACACACTTACACACACACATGCATGTGCACACACACACGCGCACGCTTTCACACACACATGTACACACACATACATGTACGCACGCACACACATGTGCGCACACATACACGCGCGCGCGAACACACACACGTGCAAACGCACACACTCACGTGCGCACACACATGCATGTGCACACACACATGCGCACGCTTTCACACACACACACACACACACACACACATGTACACACACATACATGCGCGCGCACACACACACACACGCATGCGCGCACACACACACACACACGCGCGTGCATACACACACACACACACACACAAACACACACACACACACGGGGGGGGGGGGGGGGGGGGGGGGTGCAGCCTAGATCCGCACATTCGGAATAGGAATGAACAAGTGCACAGACGATAATGGAGACGGACGGCCAATTAGAGTAATAAAGCGCTATCTTAATTTCCAAACATGTTTTATATTACATAAACAATCGAAAAAACAAAACAAAGAAAAACCCAAACAACCAGTAAGAAGAACATAAAAAAGTAACAGTATTAAGTTAAAAATATATTAAATTATATTAATGAATAATTAAACAAATGCGGTGAGAAATGGAGATCAGTCTCCGATTACATGGAAACAAACTCTTACATATCTGCAGTACAACAGTATGTAACATACACACATTTCATGATAAAGGGTATGAAGACAGAAACATATATTTTCCTCATAATCCTGATATATCTTAATGTCTCTCGGAAGTTTACAAAATTTCGATTAATACACACTGGTGCCAAGTTCAAATATAAAGAGTATTTGCGTAACCCTTGGTCTGCGTAATGAGTAGTAGACAAGTCTGGTCATAACTCAAGATGGCAGTCTAGTTTCAGTCCTGAATCTGATTCGGCGATTGTTACTTAAATATCGCAAGTGCACAACTCCCCCCAAAATTCACATTTACCTTTTTGTCTATTCTTCTATAAACAATACGCCTTGCACAAGCACCAGCAATCTAAAACAGAGCATTTGCAGACATTTGACCTCAAACTCACCGATGCCAACTCCGCTGAGGTTTCGAAAGTACAACCCTGGCAGGCAACCAACCCCAATACAAAGCAGTATCTGTACAGTTCCCCGCACACCACCACCTCTTTACTATCACCTCCTATCTCAGTCCTGTCGCAGTTATGCAAGACTGTTGGCTGAATACCTGTCAATCGATCGACTCATATTTGAACCATAGCATTTCTTTTTCCAAAATATGCACTGCTCAAAATTTCCCATGGACAGACATTAATAATAACGTAAAAGTGTTCAATGAATGGAATGCGGTTGGATCAAACGCGAGTCATGTGGATTTCGCGCACCACCCAATCAATGTAAATGTCTGTATTGAGTAATGTAGTAAAACAAAGTAAATCAAAGACATTAATTTGTTGCTTACATCGCAAGTCCAACTTGAGACCAGTAGTTCCGGTGTCGTATATAATACTGTCGCTCATAAAATTGTGTCGCAGCACCACCACCACCACCACCAATACTACTACAGTAACTGTACAGATACTGCTTTGTATTGGGGAAATACTGCAGCTGATTCGTGAAAAAGTGTCGCTGAGCAACATTATTTTATAAAAAAAATTGAAGCGCGACAGGATCACAAGTAATGTCCATAAAATGGCGTCGCTACCTAAAAATAAAATCGTGTCCCAGCGACAGCATTTCACGTCATACTGTGAAATACTGCTGCCAAAAGTTGTCGCTGTCAAATAGTGACGTCAAAGTCTTGATCTGTCTCTGCCCCTCCTCCTCCTCCTACTACTACTGCTACTACTAGGCCTCCTCCTCCTCCTCCTCCTACTACTACTACAGTTCTAGGCCTCCTCCTCCTCCTACTACAAGGTACTGCTACAACTAGGCCTCCCCCTCATCCTCCTCCTACTACTACTACAGTATTAGGCCTCCTCCTCCTCCTCTTCCTCCGCCTCCTCCTCCTATTACTACAGTATTAGGCCTCCTCCTCCTCCTCCTACTACTACTGCTACTACCACTACTACTAGGCCTCCTCCTCCTCTTCCTCCTCCTCCACCACATCCTCCTCCTACTACTTCTACTACAGTACTAGGCCTCCTCCTCCTCTTCCTCCTCCACCTCCTCCTCCTCCTCCTACTACTACTACTAGGTCTCCTCCTCCTCCTCCCCCTCCACCACCTCCTCCTACTTCTACTACAGTACTAGGCCTCCTCCTCCTCCTACTACTACTACTACTACTACTACTACAGTACTAGGCCTCCACCTCCTCCTCTTCCTCCGCCTCCTCCTACAGTACTAGTCCTCCTCCTCCTACTACTACTACTGCTACTACTATTTCGCCTCCTCCTCCTACTACTTCTACTACAGTACTAGGCCACCACCTCCTCTTCTTCCTCCGCCTCCTCCTCCTCCTTATACTACTACTATAACTGCTACTACTACTACTATTACTGCTACTACTATTACTGCTACTACTACTACTACAGTATTAGGCCTCCTCCTCCTCCTCCTCCTACTGCTACTACAGTATTAGGCCTCCACCTCCTCTTCTTCCTCCGCCTCATCCTCCTCCTACTACTACTACAGTACTAGTCCTCCTCATCCTACAACTACTACTACTACTACTACAGCACTAGGCCTCTCCTCCGCCTCCTCTTCCGCCTCCTCCTCCTAAATTCTACTACTACTACTGCTACTACAGTACTAGGCCTCCTCCTCCTACTACTGCTACTACTACTAGCCCTCCTCCTCCTCCTACTACTACTACTACTACTACAGTACTAGGCCTCCTCCTCCTCCTCCTACTACTACTAGGTCTCCCCCTCCTCCTCTTCCTCCTACTACTACAGTACTAGGCCGCCTCCTCCTCCTCTTCCTCCGCCTCCTCCTCCCTTTCCTCCTCCTCCTACTACTACAATATATAGGCCTCCTCCTCCTCCTCCTACTACTACTAGGCCTCCTCCTCCTCCTCTTCCTCCGCCTTCCCCACCTCTGCTAGCTTGCTCGAATTTGGAGGAGATGGGGGTTGGGAAAAGGGTGGGGGGAAGGGGGGATGGGGAGGGAGAAAGAAGACGTGTCTGCTCCCCCGTCTTCTGAGCCGGGGGGGGGGGGGGGCGCCCCCCTCTGCCCCCCCCCCCCTGTACCTACGCCACAGCACACACACACACGGACATTTTGTGGACATTGACGTTTATAAAAAAAAATAATGATAAAAAATCACTTGCGAGTTTTTTATTTCATGGCAGAGCTGCATTATTTTCTGTGATATTTTGACGCTCAAAATTGGCGACGTTTTTTCACATTTCAGAAAAAACCCGTCGCTGTGAAATATTAACGCTACGACCATATTTCACAGAAAATATTAACTCTAGCAGCAACATTTCACGTGGAAATGTGTCGCAAGCGACAGTATTTACTGACTACAATATTTCACAGTGTCCTGTCGCAAAAAATTGTCGCAACATTTGGAGCGACAGTATTTTAAGGCATGAGACAATATTTTATAGGACATTTTTCGTGAATATTTGTCGCGCGACAGGTTTTTTTCAGAAAATAATATCGCTGCAACAGTATTTCACGTGAAATGCTATCGCTGCGACACGATCCCACGGCCACAGTATTATATACGACACCGGCCTGGCATGCTGGAAGACAGCTGTACCCATTACTCGTGTGGCGTGAGTTAAGGTCTCTGTACACGTTAACACTATTCACAAAATATCACTATTTCCCAATGGCAATACAGTGAGTTGTAAGTCTTATTAAAGGTATCAGTACACGTTAACATTACATCTATACCTAATACATCTGTATTATTAAAAATTCGTGACTTTCCTGGTATTGCACTGCCTCCGGGCATTGCCTCGAAGATCGTTCCCGCCATCTTTATATCTACTAATGTCCATATGTGTCTGTTCCAGACCGGAGGACATTAAGTTAACATATTCACAAGATATCTCTATTTTCCCATGGCAACAGTGAGTTGCAAATCATATTATAGTCAAGAAGCAATCTTCCAAAAAGTGGTCCACGTGTGTCAAGCTACTATCTGCTGAAAACCTTACTAACCCATGAAAAGACTACTATTTTGTTCAGCAGTTAGTAGTAATACTAAGGTTTTCAGCAAATAGTAGCTTGGCGTTACGACTATCTAGTGAAATGATTCCTGTGGGAAATTATGTCCTCTCTCTCTCTCTCTCTCTCTAGTTTTAGTGCGTCTCCAGTTGCAAATAAACAAACGCCTAGCGTACACGTAGGGGTGTGCAACATTGAAGAACAAAATAATTAAAATATTACAGTAAGCCTACTTACAAAATAAAGTTTTGTTGTTGTTTTTAGTTTATTCTGCAAAATATACAACAAACAACTACACGACAAGTGTAAAGTGACGTTATGTTATTCACAAGAGACAAAACAAAACTACTGGATATTTCGACGAATGCTGGCAGACAAACAATTAAACAGCAAACAGCAAATATAGCAAAAAGCAGGCAACAGAAGGAGCAAAAAAATCATCAAGATCAAAATAAAAACAATAATTCCCCTCTACAGTCCAACGCGAAAGCGATACAACAAAGTTGATTTATTAATAAATAGGCAACTTTGTTGTATCATTTACGCGTTGGACTGTAGAGGGGAATTGTTTTTATTTTGATCTTGGTGGTTTTTTGCTCCTTCTGTTGCCTGCTTTTTGCTCCTTTTGCTGTTTGCTGTTTAATTGTTTGTCTGTGTTGATAAAGGCGCATTCGCCGAAATATCCAGTAGTTTAGTTTTGTCTCTTGTGAATAAAACAACGTCACTTTACACTTGTCTGTAGTTGTTTGTTTGTTGTATGTTCCAGCTTTTTATTCTGCAAAGTTATTGTTTTGCATTATTTAACTTTATCCCACCCCTTAATCCATTGTAGGCCTATCTCTCTCTTGTCTTCAGTACGTTTTACTTCCTGTTACTTCGATTCACCTCAAATGATATTACAACCAACACAAATACAAACAACAAGCACATACATGTTTTGTGTCCGCATGCATGCAAGTCGTACAGATCTCTCTCCATTAAATACACCCACACATGCTCTCTCTCTCTCTCTCTCTCTCTCTCTCTAAAATACTGGTTAAACTAATTTAGCCTGGGAATCTTGATACTGTGTACACAACCATGGCATTAAATAAGAATCTAGTCATGAATCTCGTCATGAATCTCGTCATGAATCTAGTCAGACTATGTATAGATTAACCATGAAACTAGTCAGACTGCACAATAAAACAAGATTGAACAAGAAAACTTTATGTGAAAGTGGCGTGCCCAAAGCGTCGCAATCCGTGTTACAACGATTTTTGAAAAAAAAGGAACTAGATCAGACCCAGGGAATTATAGACCAGTTAGTCTAACATGCATAGCTAGCAAAGTTTTAGAGTCATTAATTAGGGATGAATTAATAGTTTCCCACATGACAGAAAATGACTTACATACTAAATGTCAACAAGGTTTTAGAGGGAAAAGATCTCAATGTGTCACTCAACTACCAGAAGTTATGGATGATATTACCAGTGCTTTAGATCATTATGTAATGATTTAAATGATAAGAACTTAAATCTCAGTCTTGAGGATATAGACCTACAGGTGCTCATACCCCCCCCCCCCCCCCCCCCCTTACCCAGCAGGGGGGGGGGGGGGGGGGCAGGGGGCGTATTCACTATAATTTTCTGAGCAACAACATTGCCAAAAGTGTAACAAAATTTAAATGTGCTACATCTTGGGCAATTGTTACTTTTGGGGCTCTAACAGTTTCATTATAACCGTCATGATCGTCCACCTGGGACTCCAAAACCATTTCGTTGTAAGCGTCATATCAGTATATCCGACTTCGTTGTATCGGACATATTTTTAGTCATGAAAAGAAGGACTTTTTTCGGGACCAGCCTTTTTGCTTCGTTTATAGCGCTATAACCGTCCTCATCTGTAGTGTGTGAACCCTAACCAATAAAACTACAATGCAATTTTTGTTTAAAGCAGATGAAGCCCAGTTATTTTTGTATTTCTTCAATGTAAAATATACAAATACAGTGGAGTACTCTTAACACAAAACTGGAAAACATGAAATTTTAATGCACAAATATAATTATGTTTGAACTGATGAAACCTGTGACGAGGTAATGGGCTAAAAGGCTAAGTCCCTAGGGAAGACTTTTAGTGTGTTAAATTTTCAAGTAGAAAATTTGCCTTTAGCCCACTTCTCTAGGGTATGGGAGATGAGCAACTTTCCCGGCCCCTTTTCATCTAATAAATTTATATTTGTGTCCGGGTTCTGGCTCGTATGGTTGTAAGAAATACAAGTGGTTGAATTGCTCTAAATGGCAGACAGAGAGAAGTAGGGTTTTACATGAAATTACAAGACTCCCACTCTCATCAGTCTGACCAAAGGGTTCAGAATTATTTGACACTTGTATTTTATTTACTCACAAAATATGCATAAGATTATGCAACAATAACAATAAAGCAGCTCAATGGCGCCAAAACAAAATATGGAAAAAAAAAAAACAATGAAATCCGAAAGGATTTACAAGACTTTTGTCTTTCTAGAAGGTTAGCCCCAAGCAGGAAGGGTCACTTAGTGTCTTCAGTGCCAGGGGGAAAGTTCAAGTGATTGGCGCGGTTCTGTAAACTTAGCTATTGTCAAGTTCCTCCGTAGTGATCGGCGAGTGCTGGGTTGGCTGGGCTTGCTCGTCAGGTGAGAGTAGCTCCCAGTCGTTCCGGTTACGGCTTCGCGGGATGGCACGGTTTAGGCGTGGTCTCCTCGCGGATTCTGGGTGCGGGGCGTCTTGGCGGCTGTCCCGTCTTATTTGCTTGTGAGTCAGGGATTATCGTCCTGCCCACGATGCCCTGCTGATAATCACAGGAGAAGGTGGATGTAGATCTCTATGGCTTAGAGACAAGGGGCTTCAGTCGGCAGGGAATTAGTGGATCCCAACCGGCTAGAAGGCTGCCCTTGTACAATAGCACTATTTAATAAATAAACTGAATTTCAGTTAACAAACTGAGATCAGTAAAACATAAAAGGTGATCAAGACAACATCACTCTCCATCCAACACCTGGAAAGGAATGGTATCATAAAGTGCAAGATTGCAACCCACAGGCTTCCTACTAAAAATAGACAAAAGGGTTAGTAGGCATAAAATCCGGTTCTGGTACCAAAAGAGTTAAAGTCAAAAACACACACACACAAATAATCAGTGCACATAAATAGAACAGAATGTTTACCACTTCTTTTCAATAACATATCTATCTACTCCTTATTCATCATTGAACATAGGATCTAGATCAAAAATAGGATCAAACAAAACAACAAGTCTCAATCACCAGCCATCAATAATACTCACTAGTTGGGCTATTCTGTTTGGCTGGGAGAGAGGTTGAGTCTGCAATGTTGCTCCAGCTAGGTTTCAGCGTCTTGTGTGAAAAGTATGTGTAGGCTAACTTTTTCTCACTACTCAAATTATAGCCTTCACTTTCAAACAATGAAAGCCTGTGATTGGTTTATAGCAGTCGACACATCACAAGATGACGCTATAATAATTATGCATACTAGTACCAAACAATCACGCGCCGGTTACATCATTATCACGTGCCGACATTCCGGCAAGGAAAATCGTCTTCAAAGGGAGCCGACTGTTGATATCACTATCTCGTGATGGGGAGGTAGATCGGGCTTCAAAGAGACAAATGCCTTAATCGGCGTCCGTTTGATGGTGAATGGCAATTAAAGTGGCGGCCCGAGAAAAGAAAGGGGGGGGGGGGGGGGTGTAGATAAGAAACGGAGAAAGTGGGTCGCGCGGGACACTTACGTCACAAAACCCCTCTTTATTATAATGTAATGCTTGACACAAAATACTGGTTCACACACACACAAATCTGTGTTAAGAGTACTCCACTGTATACACAATATATTACCCAATAACAAAAAGAAAGTAAAAGTGTTTATCATATAATACTAAATACCTATTTTGTCGCATACAGAATACTCTATTAATCAAAATATTATGCATCAAGTGTTGTTTGGTCATTTTACAATCCAAGATGGATATGACAAGAAAAAAATCTCTGTACGAACAAAATCCCAAATTCAGCTTAAACTTGCATGCATACATACAAAAACGTTCATAGCATACAGATCAAAATGTCATTAAAATCAAATTGTTGTACTGTGCTGTGTTGATATGTTGTGTGGCGTGGTGTGTATGCAATCCTTCTGAGTCTAGTCCAAACACATCCAATGATCCACAGCATGGGTTTTACAATCAGTCACAGCTCCTATCCAAACGGTCCATTTGGGGAACATACCCATTAGAGGATGCACTGGAGTGCTGTCGTATCTCTTCTGCAGACTCCACAGGATCCTGTGCTACGATCCGATGTACACAAGACACTGTCTATATATATATATTTTGTATCTAAGTACTACTGGTACTAATTAGGACGGCATTGGCTACGGGGTAACGCAAGTATTGGCTACGGGGTAAAGCCAGTATTGGATGTGGGGTAAGGCCAGTATTTGCTATGAGGTAACGCCATGGAGTAAAACCTGTACTGTCTACGGGGTAACGCAAGTATTGGCTACGGGGTAAAGCCAGTATTGGATGTGGGGTAAGGCCAGTATTTGCTATGAGGTAACGCCATGGAGTAAAACCTGTACTGTCTACGGGGTAAAGCCAGTATTGGTTATGGGGTAAAGCCAGTATTTGCTATGGGGTAAAGCCAGTATTTGCTATGGGGTAAAACCCAGTATTGGCTATGATGTAACGCCATGGGGTAAATCCAGTAGCCTATGGGGTAAAGCCAGTATTGGTTATGGGGTAAAGCCAGTATTGGTATGGGGTAAAGCCAGTATTTGCTATGGGGTAAAACCCAGTATTGGCTATGATGTAACGCCATGGGGTAAATCCAGTAGCCTATGGGGTAAAGCCAGTATTGGTTATGGGGTAAAGCCAGTATTTGCTATGGGGTAACGCCATGGGGTAAAACCAGTAGTCTATGGGGTAAAGCCAGTATTGGTTATGGGGTAAAGCCAGTATTGGTTATGGGGTAAAGCCTGCTTGAGCCCCCCCCCCCCCCCCCCCAGGCTCCACCATTATGTAGTCTGTCCAACGACATATCCCATGCATATGCCATTCTTGTTGATTGACATACATCACCAGTTAGGAGCCCCTCAAATCTACATGATGAACAATGTGGAGTATAATTACAGGCTTTCAAGGTGACGTTGTCATATTCTTGAGAGGAGGGTTTCTGATATTGTTCTCTCCAAGATATATTTCAAACGCATTCCTGACACTAAAGGCTTTTTGCGTACTACTGCCGTACTATCATTGTTTGTGACATCGATGGTTAGCAACTATCTACTCTGCTGTTGACGGGACTATAAACAATGTAAAAAAAAAACACCAAAAAACCCAGTTACTATCCACTCATCAAGTTTTATGTTGTAAGAGTGATAGCCTTTGTGATGGTCATGTACATCAAAGTCTTTGATATTGTGAATGAATAAAAATATGAAAACAATCTTGTCGAATTTATGTTGTATTGTGCGGGTTCTTTTTTCTGTAGTGTGTAACCATGCGATTTCTTTTCTTTGACTTATTCGAAGATGCCAGAAGACTACAGCAATGTGTCCATCCAGCGGCTTTATCCCCACGCTGTGTGTTTTTAATGCTAACCTTTACATCCATACTGACACACCAGCCTTATTTGATCACATTCCTCGCAATCAATCAAGTCATGTCATCAAGAGGCAACCCACCAGATATTAAGTATACTGCACTGCTGCCGAGTCCCAGTGGAGCATGCTCTGAATCTCTATGGAGATCAGCACCCAAGATAAGCTTAATACTTTTACCCCTTATTAGGTTATGGAGGATACAATACAAAACAAAAATGATACATTAGGTCACATCATCAACCTGTTACCCCTTATTAGGGTGTGGAGGATACAATACAAAACAAAAATGATACATTGGGTCACATCATCACCAGTTACCCCTTATTAGGGTGTGGAGGATACAATACAAAACAAAAATGATACATTAGGTCACATCATCAACCTGTTACCCCTTATTAGGGTGTGGAGGATACAATACAAAACAAAAATGATACATTGGGTCACATCATCAACCTGTTACCCCTTATTAGGGTGTGGAGGATACAACACAAAACAAAAATGATACATTGGGTCACATCATCACCAGTTACCCCTTATTAGGGTGTGGAGGATACAATACAAAACAAAAATGATACATTAGGTCACATCATCAACCTGTTACCCCTTATTAGGGTGTGGAGGATACAACACAAAACAAAAATGATACATTGGGTCACATCATCACCAGTTACCCCTTGGTGTGGAGGATACAATACAAAACAAAAATGATACATTGGGTCACATCATCAACCTGTTACCCCTTGGTGTGGAGGATACAACACAAAACAAAAATGATACATTGGGTCACATCATCAACCTGTTACCCCTTATTAGGGAGTGGAGGGTACAACACAAAACAAAAATGATACATTGGGTCACATCATCAACCTGTTACCCCTTATTAGGGAGTGGAGGGTACAACACAAAACAAAAATGATACATTGGGTCACATCATCAACCTGTTACCCCTTGGTGTGGAGGATACAACACAAAACAAAAATGATACATTAGGTCACATCATCAACCTGTTACCCCTTATTAGGGAGTGGAGGGTACAACACAAAACAAAAATGATACATTGGGTCACATCATCACCAGTTACCCCTTGGTGTGGAGGATACAACACAAAACAAAAATGATACATTGGGTCACATCATCACCAGTTACACCTTATTAACTCTTCTACTGCCGTCGGCGGCTAAAATCGCCGAGTCAGACTTTACTGTTGCAAGCCGTGGGCGAGTTTGACCGCCACCAACCTTGGGAAGCCCGGTGTCCCCCTTTGCGCTATTTATATCAAGTAACATCACATCCTTTACTTCCGTGACATGCGCAGTTCGCTCAGGGAAAGCACAATCTTCCGCCATCTTCATTTGTAGGCTAAATTTTGTAATTTTCAATCGATTTTCGTCGCGTTTTCAACAATGGAAACTGACAACTTTTGGCGTGAACCACCACAAGATGGCGATAGTGCCGGCGAAGCATTTACTGTGGAAAGTGGCAGAATCTGAACATAGGTGAATCAAAAAGAGCATCGAAAGTGTTGAAACGATCTTGGGTTTGCAGCAGCAGATCGACACAGGTAAATTTAGTGATGATTCGAGCGAGTATTTTTTTAAGAATTTTTTAAAGTGAGTGTGTGCGAAAATCAGTGCAGCGGCAAAAATTACTTGGTGCGTAACAGTAAACAGTCTAAGTAGGTAATATTTGGTAGTAGAAGAGTTAAGGTGTGGAGGATACAACACAAAACAAAAATCATGATACATGTACATTGGGTCACATCATGAAACAATAACAAGAAATGAAACAAATGTTGAGATTATAAATGACTTTTCACAAGTTATTTATGTTAGAATAACAAATGTATGCTATTGGTAGTAGATCAATATTATTCACCCAACGGTGCACAGAAACGCCAAATCGATGACAATCAATGGCTTAGTCACAGAGCTGAGGTGAGGTCCATTGAGAGAGAGAGAGAGAGAGAGAGAGAGAGAGAGAGAGAGAGAGAGAGGGGGGGGGAGAGAGAGAGAGGGGGAGAGAGAGAGAGAGAGAGAGAGAGAGAGGGGGAGAGAAACATTTGTTTATTGAGGGAAAAGAATAAGCACACAATGGGCTTGTTTCACCCAACGGTGCACCGAAACAGCAAATCGATGACAATCAAGGGCTTAGTCACAGAGCTGAGGTGAGGTCCATTGTGAGAGAGAGAGGGAGAGAGAGAGAGAGGGAAAGAGAGAAAGAGAGAGAGAGACAGACAGACAGAGAGAGAGAGAGAGAGAGAGAGAGAGAGAGAGAGAGAGAGAGAGAGAGAGTATGTGTAAAGGGTTGGGTGACTGCAAGTTATAGGCTTTCAATGAAACATTCAAAACAGATGAACAATGAATTTGAATTTCACACGCACGGAATTGTTTAACTCTACCAAAGCAACATAAAATAATACAGTAAAGTTTTATTCTCTATTCAAACATTTGATAATTAAAAAAAAAAAAGGCTTGTCAGATCTATTGCTTTCAACTGTTGCTTTCCTCTCCCAGGAACATAGTAAATGTTCAACAGTTAATGGTATTCAAGATTTAAACATGAATTTAATTTACAATCAAAAACAGACAAATACATTCAAAACAAATTTGAAAAAAAAACTATTTGTGCATCACAGTGGATTTTATCTTCACCAAATATAAGTTCAACACATGAATATTCAATTACCGTAATTTACGGCCTATTAGTATTAGGCGCAACTTTTATTTTACTGTACTTTGACCCCTGCGCCCAATCCGGCGCATGCGCCCTTTCTATACTCTAAACAGAAAAAAAGTAAGGGGGTCGAGAGTTGAAATGAACAACTCACCATGCTCTGGTAGCTTCCACAACAAACCGACAACAGTTCACTCACATTGCATTAAAATATAGTTAGGCTTCCACTTCCGTCACTGGCCCTGTAATGATGTTACTTTCGCTGATCATTTCGTTCTTCCTTTTTTTAATTTCTTTGGTTTCTTTGCGCCTTATCGGGTGTATGCACCCTATCTTTGTTCACATTACGATTTGTTTAAAAAGCAGGGGGTGCGCCTTATGCACTGTGTCGCCTTATTGTAAATTACGGTAGTCCAAAGTCAATATTGGTATAATTGGTAAAAAACAGTAAACTCCTAAAAATAATGGACGGTTCCTTGCATGATAACCTTATCCTTCACAAAGTCCACAACTTTTTTAGAGAAAAAAAAGTATTAAACGCAAGAGATAAACAATGACAAAGGCATAAACAACATATTTGAAAGGGTATTAGGCAGAAATAACACCAACAACAACACAAAAACACCAACAGCACAAGCACAATGTCTTATCTCATAATCCAAAAAAAAAGTCAGAGTAATGTTTTTGTTACAAATACTTACCCCATCTCCGTACACACACTATAATTAACATTATTATTATGCATCAAGTGCCGCCTGTTTATTTTGCGACATCGGCTATGCACAAAGGGTTAGACAAAAACAATGTCAGCACGAACAACATACAAATCCCAGGTATAAAACAGCAAACATGAATATTAAAATAATCAAAATGTCAATAAATATGGCAGTAAATATACCAGCAAGAACTGTTATGGCTAAAACAAAACTGAAACAAAGCTCGTCTAGTATCACAAAGTTGAGCAATATCACCACAGTAACATTAATAATGAACATGTCAACAGAGTATCAAAAATGAAACCATCAAAGATAGACATCAACAGCAATATTATATAATATCACAAATGTAAATATTCAAATAGATGAATATTAATCAATTATGCATACTGTACTTATGAGACTAAATGCTCATTATATATTTTTTGTCTTAAAATAAAGCTTTGTTCGGCTATATTATGCAACTGGAGGCTAACAAATACAAAAAAATAACACAAAATTTAAATCAACTGGGAAAAAAACCCATGAAAAATTTATGGACATTATTTTTCTTAATTTTTTTTATTCCAAAGTAACAAACCATTGATATGTCTAAAAATCTTTTGCATCAGGATCCAAATATAATACAAGAGTTCATTTTATTTATGAATAATTGAAGTCCAGTGCCAATTTTCTTCATTAACCCTTTCACCGCCAAAGTCGCATTTTAGCACCACAGTGATTTAACACCTATGTCACTAAAAGGCATCAAATTGGGGTCTGTTATCCAAAGACCCTATTGTCTTAGTTTTGGGAAGTAAGGATAGACCTTATTTTATATATCTCACAGAAGAATCCCCAATACTGCGGATGGATTTTGTTCTCTACCCAGGTAAATTTAATGGAACATTTTGGCTGAAATATGGCTGGCGGTGAAAGGGTTAAGGGAATAGGATTAAGACTAGGAAGCAAACCTCCACAACATGCAAAAGAAAAGAATCAAGTAAATATTTGAGATGGGACATCAAAAGGGCCACGAGGCCAACAACAAGCCCTGAGACTTCTACTACTTAGTACAATAATAACTACGAAGATCGAATAATGGTACTTCTTCTTCTTCTTCTGCATTCCAGGCCATTTGGCCGGTAATGTGTGAGGTACGTATGTGTCCGGTTTTCAGTTTTCACTGGTATCCCCGCTACATTCAGCCGACACATTCCGGTTTCGGAAGAGAATAATGATACAAAAATAGGAATTAGGCAAAAGAAAAAAATAAGAGAAGAAAGATGAGCGAAACAAATGAAAAGAAGGGAGTCAGGAGAGAACTTTCCAGGGAATCATCACAAAGATAACACAGTTACCGTGTATTACGGACTACAAGGCGCACCTGATTATGAGACGTATACCCCAAATCTTACACAAAATTCAGATTTTGTTATTATAGTTCCTTATTATATTATCAGTGACATTATAAGGCACAGGGGTCTCAGTCTAGGAAAAGAGTATCGCCTTATAGTCTGTCAAATACAGCAATTACTCCACACAGTGCACAATACACTGCCGTAGGATTAAACGCAGTCTCCTCAGTTACGAATCCAAAACAGCGCGGCTCGGCTCACACTCCGAAAGCGAAGGCGTGACCATGTTACACCACTCCTCAGGGAGCTGCACTGGCTGCCAGTGCAGTTTCGTTATAGAATACAAACTGACAGTCCTTGCATTCCGCCACTTTGAACAGAACCTACCATCCTACCTCTCAAGTGCTCTCCAAATGTACACTCATTCTCGCTCACTCCGATCTTCCCATGTCAAACTGTTGAAAGTTCCTAAAGTGAAATTAAAGTCTTTTAGACAACACAGTTTTAGATTTTGCGCCCCCACTATCTGGAACTCCTTGCCTGTTCACCTCCGTCACAATTCAGCACTTCCCGCTTTCAAAACTCAAATGAAAACTCACTTGTTTCAAAGAGCTTTCTCTCTGTAACTTTTCACATTGATTAGATGATGATAGAATGAATGTGTATGTTAGCCCAACTGCGTGTAAATCAGTGAATGCGAGCACCTTGAGTTTAATTCTAAAGAAAGGCGCTTTATAAATACTATTATTATTATTATTATTATTACTGTTCATCGTGTCTCCCTAGATTTTCTCCAGAATTACTGTTCTTTGAAATTGTTCTTTGGGAAATGCTAAGGGATGTAATTACAGGCATGTGGCGTCAGATTCCACAGATCAAGGCAAGTTGTCCACAGCCTCTGAGAAGTGCATCAAGTCGTTGAGGGATGTAATAACAGGCATGTGGCGTCAGATTCCACAGATCAAGGCAAGTTGTCCACAGCCTCTGAGAAGTGCATCAAGTCGTTGAGGGAGGTCAGGGCCAAGTCCTGCTTCAGGTAGGTGAAGAAAAACTCTGGGGCCTGCCGCCACACACATAGCATGCCCATGAGAGAGATATGTCCATGTATAGGAAATCAGGAATGTATCACATGTACACATGCAAGCGTGTGAGAAAATATATGCCCAGTTGCCCAGTTTGTAAGCTTGCACATTACACACACATGTCGAAGCACTCGCACATGGGTTTGCACACACGAGCACATATGCATGGGTGCTACTCCGAAAAATGAAAAATACTGAAAGGCTGGGGTCCAAAAAAAATGCAATTGCAGAGATCGTTTCCATAGCTCTCCTGCAATCTGGGAATGGGTGAGGAACAGATTACGATTTGACATCATAGTTCTGTTGGCAGACAACAGTTGACACTTTGTAAAGTGACTAATCTAAGTTGCTGAGACATGACAAGTCACATTACCTTTTTACAAGAAATACAAAAGATCTATGGTTAAAATCATATTTTCGTGACTAAGATTTTTACTGACATTTCAGAAACACAACTATAAAGTTATAAAGCCGTTCAAATAGAAGATAATAATTAGATCATAAGTGAAATACGATGTCAGTGGATCCAAACATGACTCTCAATTGAGTTTTTCTAAGCAACATTTTTAACATATTCATACGTTTAACATCATAAATATCATTTGGTGAATTGAAATATAGTTGTAACTTACCTTTCTGTGAAGTTTGTAGCTTTCATGACACAAAATTCATGCTGATAATATTGAGTTTAATTCAAATAAGTATGTGTGAATATGATTCGGACGCCATTTTTGTTGTTGTATTTTCACTTCCAGTGGTTGGAAGACCCAGATTCAAAATGCCCCCAACCACAGTTAACAGATCAACTTTTTTTTTTGGGACAACATTTTAAAAATACGGAATTTCCATCTCAGCAGAAAACTTAATTTACGGATTTCCGTTTATACGGAAGGTAGTAGCACCCATGCATATGTACACTCACACCGCACACGCATACATACACACACCATAATTCAATGGCTTGGAGTCAACACGGACTATCTTTAGATAGTTCATTGACGTATCATTGGATTCATTACAAAAACTAATAACTTGTATCAAACAATGACTACAGAAATATAAAAAGGGGGTTTTGCTTTTTATATTTCAGCAGTCTTTTTATGATACAAGTTATTAGTTTTCGTATTAAGTTCAATAATATGTCAATGGACTATCTAAAGATAGTCCGTTTTGACTCCAAGCCATCGAATTACATCAACTAATGTTTATGTATTTAAAAAATTGTACACATTTTTTATTATTGATATTTAAACAAAGAAACACACAAAAGCACTTTCATAAAACACACACACACACACACACACACACACACACACACACTATATATATATATATATATATATATATATATATATATATATATATATATATATATATATATATAAAGCACACAAAGTAACTCACCCTGTTGCTAAGCTTCTGCAGAAATTTAATATTTTCTCCTGACAAATTCTGTAGCTTCTGACATCTGCAACAAATAAAGGGGGAAAATCCCATTATAAACTATGGATTTTTTTGTTTCTTTCTCAGACATATTTCATGCAAAAGCTTACAACTTGAAATCACCAAAGATTTTTTGTTTTGTTTCTTAACAAAAATAATTCCAGTTTCTGCATGTATTTTTGTGACCTTGCGACTCCAAAATCTAATTACCAAACCCTTTGTTTCAAGATAAAAGAAAGTCCACTAACATAAAGTTTTGATAACAAATGAATGATTTTAGTTAATATAACTATCTATTATATCTATATACTTACCGTTTCACTACGAATGAGTTATACCTTCCAATTTGGAGCAAATGCCAATTTACCAAAGACCAAAAAGTTCTAGTCTTAACAAGACTAGATTACTTCCCTTGGTCTACACAGCCAATACCACTAAGCTGCCGCGGAACCCACTCACTACGTCACTTCCGGAGAGGCAACTTCAAGTCATGATAAGAAATTTTCTCCTTTCTTTCCTTAAAAACCAACCTTCCCAATGATGTTTTCGTCGGAGGGAGGTGGGTGGGAACCTTTGATCGTAGTGAAACGGTAAGTATATAGATAGAATAGATAGTTATATTAACTAAAATCATTCAATCTATTCTATCATGTTACCGTTTCACTACGAATGAGTTGATTCCCAGCGAGGAGGTGGGTAAGAAAACATTGTTGAAGTTATACTCCAACTAAGCCAAACAAACAGTACCCACAAGACAAACCTGACCTGGAACGCCAGGGATAACCTGTAAGAGAGAGGACATTATAACAAATAAACAATCAAAACATCCATACCCCCAAACAGCATAAGCATATGCATACCAACATCAGAACAAAAAATAACAAACGATTACCGTTAGGCCAGAGAAACCGGAGTCTGTGCAAGCACCACCTTCCTGATGCCGAAGGTGTCGTCCTGCCTTCTGGCGGAGAAATGGCGCAGGTAGAAGCTAGTGAAGGTGGACTGAGACTTCCAGTACGCTGCTTCCATCACGCTGGAAAGCGCCACTCCCTTGATCATAGCCAGGGATGTGCTGATAGCCCGGATTTCATGGGCTCTCAGGGGGTTAGAGGGCAATGACTTGTCGGCACTTAAGTACGCTAACTTAATAGCGCCCACTAACCACCTAGAAATGGTTGATTTCGAGATATCCCTCATGTATTTCTCATTCAGGGAGATGAACAGACGGCGTTTGTGCCCCCGGAAGGGGGAGGTTCTCTTAAGGACGTTCAACTTCCCTGGGATGTATTCCACTGAGAGCACGATCTTTCTTGACTGGGCCCAGAGAAGAATCCCTTCCGCTTTCATCGAAAGGGCCGGAGACCGTGTTCCTCCCTGGCGGCAAAGATAAGAGAGAGCTGTCGTATTGTCTCCGCAGACAGTGACCCATTTCCCGGAGAGAAGGAGTGCAAAAGACTTCAGGGCCCTGGCTACTGCTTCCATCTCCAAGAGGTTGATGTGACAGCCCTTCTCTGCCGAAGTCCACTGGCCCGAAACTTCGACCCGATCCAAATGGGCGCCCCAGCCCGTCGTTGAGGCATCCGTGTGGAGAAACTGTTGCTGTTGCATGGGACGGATAGGCACCGAGCTGTTGAGCCACTCGAGATTCATCCACTGTTCCGTCGAGTCGAGGAACCAATCGCCGAGAGACACTAGTTGCTCGAGAGGCATCTGAGACAGTCTCCTTTGCGACAGCAGTCGTTGCAGTGGCCGCTTGTGCACCCGTGCGAGAGGAAGCAAATCCGCTACCGATTCCATAAGCCCCAGGAGGCGGAGAAGCTGACGAGCAGAGAGCGAAGTCCTCAGTCTGAACGTCGAGACAATCTCGAATATGGCTTTGACTCGAGTCTCCGACGGTTGCACCGAAAACCGCTCTGTATTGAACTTCATGCCGAGGTAGCTGAAGGAGGTCGAAGGAGTCAGCTCCGACTTCCCGTCGTGAATGCGAAAACCCAGGGTCCTGGACAGTCGAACAAGAGTGTCTGTTTGAGAGAGGCATAGGGCTTGCGAAGCTGCTAGCAACAACCAATCGTCCAGGTAAACGTGAAGACGAATTGCCTGGGACCTGGCGAGACGAACGAGTTCCTTGGTGATTCTTGAGAAGATCCAAGGGGCCGGGGACAGGCCGAACGGAAGGGCAACAAACTGATAAGTCTTGTGTTTCCAGACGAAGCGCAGGAAACGCTGACGTGAAGGGTGGATGCCCACGTGAAAATATGCGTCCCTCAGGTCGATGGACGTAGCCCAGTCGTTCGGAAGAATGGAGAGACGGATCGAAGTTGCCGTCTCCATTTTGAACTTGTCGGTGCGAATAAACTTGTTGAGGGGGGACAAGTCCAAGACCGGGCGAAATTCTCCACTTTTCTTGGGGACCACGAACAGTCGAGAGTAGAAACCCGGTTCCGTAGGCACAATCTGCACAATGGCACCCTTTTGACAGAGTGCAGCGACTTCCTTGTCGATCGCTTCGAATTTTGACTGGTCTTGAGGGGGCGGGAAAGAGATGGGTTGGGCAGACAGGGGAGGTTCCCTGGAAAAGGGGAACCTGAAGCCGACCCGCACGACCTGACGGACCCAAGGGCTTTCGACCAAGTGCTCCCATGCTGAAAAGCATTTCAGAAGGGAGCCCACACTTGAGTCGGTCGAAGCGCCTGAATCCCCCAAAGGACGTGCGGGCCCTACTGAAAAGGCTGTTTCCGTGCTGGGAACGGGGCACGGACATACCGGGAAGAACCCGAGGTGCCCGATCCCCGTCCCGAGGACGGAGGACGGCGGTTGGTGGGCAAAGGGCGACGCTGGTATGAGGGGCGTTGACGCTGTCCCGCTGACTGGTAGTTGGGGTAGCGAAAGGAACGCCCTCGAGACGAACCGGTTCTCATGGGGATAGAGGGAGGAGGCCTAAAGTCCAGGCGCGCGCGCTTAGGTTGGGGGGAAGCAAACCCCCGGCCGGCAGCCCTGGTAGCCAACTCCATGATACGTTCCTGGCCCAAGTCCAGTCTCCGTTTCTTGACCCGCTCCAGGTTGTCCTTGAGGGAAGCCTGATGAAAAGTAGAGCGAGGATCGGTGGGGCCAGAGCGAATGTTCGAACGATCCAACAGGGAGAGAGGCACTTTACAATCCTTGAGGACCGCGTCCCTGAACGTGGCCGCTAGCTGCACTTTAGTAGAGGAGGCCACGGACGAAATGGAGCTCACAGCTTGGTTGAGAGAAGCCAAGGCAACGCCCAGGGCACGCTCGTCGACACCATCACGCAGCCTGAAGTCTTCAGGTTTGGAAGCGGCCGTAGAACCGGCGATCTGCGCCAGAGACTGAAGCATTGACGTGGCTAATGACGAGGCTCGAAGAATAGAGAACATGGATCTCTCCAAGTTGTTGAAGGCCGGCTGGCCCATGAGAACCGAAGTCTGTCTCATCCTGCGCCCATAGCTAAGGGCGGAACGATCCTGCTGGGACACCTCCGAGTGCGAAGGCACAGGCACGAAGGGGTTTGCCAGCTGAAACGGCGGGAAGAAGTCCTTCTTCACAAACGAGCCAGGTTGAGACGGGACCGGTTCCGGCTGAGGGGAAGGAGAGATGTCGTCGTCGTCCACGGGCAACGGTGGCGGTTGAGCCCACAGGATAGAGTCAGCCTTACGCAGTGCCTGGCGGACGAACGGAGAGGTGTGAAGCGCTAGACGAGCCTCCTTCTGCGCTTGCAGCTCGCCAAAGAACTGCGGCTGTCCCGCTGTCTGAGATGATTCGAGCTGCACCATCGGCTTGATGTCCTTGCAGTAGGGCTGAAGGATGTGCAGATAGCCTTGATAATTGCCGGTCGAAGGGATTGGGTCTGAACACACAGGGGGGTCAGACACACTATTGTCCCGCTCAGACTGAGAAAGTTGATCGTAGCCGTGGTCAGACCTCGACGAGGACCACTGAGACCCCTGATACCCAGTCCTCATGATGCGAAACACTTCGTCCTGAACGGCTAGGTCGAAGTCATCCAAACCCTCACGCGGGGACGAATCAAACTCCTCATCCACGGAAGACCCTCGAGGCCGCGCCGCATGACGCTTCGAGGAGTGCCTGGCCTGACGAGCATCCAAGGGGGGCTGAAGCTCAACCGTATGACGGGGGCCAGGTTGACGTGAAACGGGCTCCAGAACAGGCATCGGGGGGTCCACCCCCGAAGGTGTCGCTCTGTGACGGGCGTCCGTAACGGTGGAGACTGGTGGCCGCGTGCCGCCGGCACGGCGCACGGGCCTGGGCGAGTAGTCGTCGAAGTCATCGCAAATTCCGTGTTCAAGAGACCGCCGAGGCAAGGCCCTACGCGGGCAATGGCTCTGCTGGGTAAAATGCACGTCCGTATTTCTCGCCCTACTCGGGCTACAAGACTGCCGATCATCGTGAGACTGATCATCAACGAGAGAAGAGGGGAGACATTCGCTCCTGCGAGAATGAGAGCCGTAGAAGGGGACGGCGTCAGGACGGGATTTCCTGTGGGCGTCGATGGAGCGAGCAGCTTCCACGTCACGCTGGGAGAAGGACCGACCGTCCGACTCGAGGTCTTCCTCTCGGGGGAAGATGGAGATGCCCGTAACGCGCTCCCTCTGGGCCAGCTGCTCAACTGAGTACAAAGTAGGTTCATCATTATCATTCATGGTAAAGCGAGGGGAACGTACACACTGGTTGTCTTCTCGTGTCCCGTGAGGGTACCGTGCGGGTCTGTCCGAGGTCAAGTCAGTCGTCAAGTCCGTTTGCCTACCAGGTCTAACCGACCAATCGGTCAAGGAGGCCGAAGGGACCAAAACTAAACCTTTATTTTTAAACTCGGCAAGCATGTCTGCCACCAGAGTAGACGAATCCACTAGGGAAATAACCTGTTCTGACACCACCGCAGAAGACTCAGAAACCACAGGCTGAGGGAGAGGAGGGGGGGGGGGGGGTTGCTCCTTCTTCGACGACGAAGAAGAGGAAGACTTCGGCCTAGAACTCGAATGCTTACGAGAGCTAGAGGAAGAAGAAGCTTGAGGTGTATCTGAACACCTCCCCTTATCCTCCCGAGAGGGCTTACTAGAGACCCCACTAGAGTGAGCCGAAACAACAGGATCGACGGACGACATGGCGTCCGGGGGCACAAAGCACGTAAGCACAGCAACTACTTTCAAAAATTATTTAGCAAAGTAAAAACGAAAAAATAATACCCCAAAGCTATGTGCCGACAAACCTGCAGCCCCAAGGCAGAGGGGCAACCCAAAACAAGGCGGATGGCGACAAAAAGAGTTAGAAAAACGAAATAAATTGAAGAGCAAAGAAGAACATGGCTGCTCCAAGTTGGAAATTTTTTTATTATGACTTGAAGTTGCCTCTCCGGAAGTGACGTAGTGAGTGGGTTCCGCGGCAGCTTAGTGGTATTGGCTGTGTAGACCAAGGGAAGTAATCTAGTCTTGTTAAGACTAGAACTTTTTGGTCTTTGGTAAATTGGCATTTGCTCCAAATTGGAAGGTATAACTCATTCGTAGTGAAACGGTAACATGATAGAATAGATACAACGATTTTAATTGCATTCCCAGTTGACGATTGTTTCAGCCAACTGAGAACTTCTGTGGACTGTGATCTTGCAATTTTGTAATCAAAGTTTAAGCTCTAATAACAAAGCACTTTGATTTAAAATGAAAGAAACTCCATTCACCCTCCCAGTTCAGAGGCGAATAATAAGAAAGCAGACCTGCCACATTCTGAAAATAAAAAAGAGGAGCGAGAATCTAGGGGCTGGCACTGGCCCCCCAGTAAAATCCATTGCCACTTCGAAATATGCGGCCTTCTCTTTTGTTCTTCAAACATGCATACAGCAAACAAACAACTACACGACAAATGCAAAGTGACGTTATTTTATTCACAAGAGACAAAACAAAACTACTGGATATTTCGGCGAATGCGCTTTTATCAACACAGACAAACAATTAAACAGCAAACAGCAAAAACATGCAGTCGTTTTTGTCAGTTTGAGATCCTTTTTAGAGTAAGAAATATTGACCATTGTCAATTTGAGATCCATTTTAGAGAAATAAATATTGACCAATCTACAATATTTGTTGGTCAATTAGCCTGAGATAGGCCTATGCTTCGTGTAGCCCCTCACTGTCTCATGCTGACCCTTAGATGTCCATTAGCTGATGCTTTGAATGCATGCTCTTTGTTGTGAAATTGAGTGGAAAATGCATACAAGACAGATTTAAAAACATAGGAGCTGGGGAGGTTGCAAGAGGAGCTAGGAGCTGCTCCTCTGAAATCGGAGCAAGTGGCAGGTCTGAGAAAGAAAGAAAAAGAGGGGGAAAATACATGACTATTACACCGACCTTTGATGTCAGGTACTATATTTTTTTTTACTACAAGGCGCACACCCCAAAATCTGACACAAAATTCAGATTTTGTTATTCTATTTTCTTACTATATTATTAGTCATATTATAAGGCACAGGTGTCTTCATTTGGAGGAAAAACGTATTGCCGTACAGTCCAAAACATTTGGTACATCATGTAATTCCATGCCATAGTTTTCCCAGGAGAGGTCTTCATTGCATCTTATACAATCAAATTATTGTCAGCTTCCAGACCCCTAAACCAAGCCCTTGGAATCACAAACCTCTCCCCACTCTCTCCTTGACTAACTGATCCGCCCCAACTGATCAGTTGTTTGCTTAAGTGAGGTAAACCTTTTTTGAGGCCAGTCTCATTGAAAAGACTTGCAACTTTAATCACTAAGCTCTAATTACGTGGGTTGCCCAGTTTGTAAGCTTGCACATTACACACACATGTCGAAGCACTCACACATGGGTTTGCACACACGAGCACATATGTACACTCACACCGCACACGCATACACACACCATAATACTGGCTTGGAGTCAAAACACAAAATAAAAAAATCAACTGAATGGCCAGGGGCCAGGGGCAATGTCCCCCTGCAGCTGAAGCAAATAATGATTTATCAAGGTATTTTAGTCTGCTTTTTCCGCAATTTATACAAATGCTTATATTTTAAAGTGTTTGAAAAATACAGTAGACACACAAAGATCTTGCTTGACAAATTAAAATAAAAGGAACTTCCTTTTCTGGTAAATTCAAAAACAGGAAATCCTTGTACACCAGGAAAAGTTGCATTCATGTATTTACCAAAGACTTGGTTTAAAAAAACCAAAAAAACTGTGTGACTTCCATTTCATGATTGTTTTCCCCCTATTGTCAATACCTTTCTGAAATCTTAAAACTTTTAAGTTTTAATTGCGAAAGACTTTGATTATCTTCTTCTTCTTCTGCTGTGTTCCCAGGTCATATGGCCATAATGGGTGAGGCATGTATGCAGGGATCAGGAACTTGATCGGTTTTGGGTCCTTTACGCGGGGACGTATTGATTTTCCAGGCACTCGGTCCCGTCAGTCAGTGTTCCCGATTACGCAGATCTGTACGTAAATTACATACAAAGTTTCCAGTTTGACGTATACATTTTTCAGTCAATACGTCATTGTGACGTACACTGTACAGTTTTTCTCTCAGTCGATTGCTTCCTCAAACATGTTCGCCGCGATCAGAATGTTGAAGCCAATTCGGCTTGCGGGAAACGATCAACAAAATATACTGGGCCTATTCTTTCACTACTAGGCTTGAAGCAGACGACAAAAACCACAGAGTAATTTCCCTTTGTTTCTCGCCACCCATGCTGCTGCTCGCACGCGCGTTTCTTGGAAGCAAAAAAAATGGCACTGCTTCGCTGGATTGCGAAAACTTTGACGCAAAGTTCTTCCAAAGACTCTGAAGTTTTAAGTCAGGTGACAAAAACCCTCGAACCAGTTCCAGGCCCTTCAACTTCAAGTTCTACTTCAACTGTCAGTAGTGATGAAAAGAAGAAAGTAACTGGCAAATTCAAGTCAAGTTGGTGTGAAGAATTTGACTGGCTTCAGCATCGTGATGGCAAGCTCTTCTGCAGTGCGTGCGTGCGTGCGCGTGTTTGTGTGTGTATGTATGTGTGTGTGATTGTGTGTGTGTGTGTGTGTGTGTGCATCATGATTACAAGTCTAATTTTTGAATTTATTTTTCCTAAACAATTAATATAAATAAATGACTCTTCAAGCTTTTTACACATTGTTAAACAGATTTGTCTTTATTTTAGAGCATATTGTCCATTTATTATGGCTTTTACTTTTGACCCTCAAAATGTTTCAAATGACCCTTAAATGATGACCCTTAATGATGACCCATGATGACCCTTAAAAATTTGGAAGCATGGGGAACTGGTCGTTTTTGTTTCAAGCTGAATTAAAGAATTTCACTGACACCGTTTTCGATTCAAACAAGAGGTCGGCGCAAACTTTCTAGTGACGTATGACTCGGGGGTGGGGTGGGGTGGGGGGTGGGGTGGGGGGAAGAACGAAACAGAATCGAAGTCGTTTCTAACGTGTTACTTACAACTGTGTTCCGAGTGCATACGGAAAAACCCGATTGTGAGAGATCTCCGAGACTGAGTTATTTCCCGATCCACAGTGTGTGTCGTCAAACTTCTTCCGGTGGAGTGACAAACACAAAGATGATATTGTGATTAGGAAGAAAAATGGGTTGTCAAAAGGACTGATTGATTTTTTGGTCAATCCGTCCCAGGACTTATTGGTTTCAAAAGCCAGCCCGATCACTGTGTATGTGTCCGGTTTTCAGTTTTCACTGGCCTCCCCGCTCCATTCAGCCGACATATTCCGATGAGCTCAAATGAGAAAATTATTTGGAAGATTTGTTTGGAGAAAAGGGCCATTAATTCTGAAGAAAAAAAATAGTTGATGATAGTCAGTAAAGTAGGAGTCAAAACTAGTGATAGATGAGAGGAAGTTGATAGCACTGAACTTCTAGAAGGCAAGGGTACTATCTGTATTGACAGATCCCTCGGTATCCCCACAAGGGAGACATTGACTTAAAAATAAAGACATTTTGACTTGCCCTCCCAGTTGATGTTTGTTGAGCCAGTTCAGCACATCTTTTTGCGTCCAGTTGCTGACATTTATTTTAGGGGTGCTGGCCACCGGGCGAGCTTTCTCTCCCTTAATCGGGCCATCAACCTGCACAAACATAACAGAGAAAAAGAAAGACTGTATTCAATACAAATAACATAAACTTTTAAACAAATACAAAGAATAACAAAAAATTATGTAAAAATACTCTGAAAAAAAGTTTGGTGTGTATGTGTGTCTGTGTGCGAGTGAGAGAGAGAAACATTTGAAACATTTGTTTATTGAGGGAAAAGAATAAGCACACAATGGGCTTGTTTACATCTTGCCCTCGAAACAAAAGAAGAAAAGCATAATTAAAACTTCAATTAATGAACAAAAGCAACAGGGAAAAAAAAATCCCACACATTCATCCACCCCTCCACCCCCCCCCCCCCCCCCCTCCACCAACCTCGCACACAGTACAGTAATCATATGAACTAATATAAATTGAATTCACAAGAATCAGGAAATACTTGTGGAGAAAGAAAAAAAAAATCAATCTAAACAAGAGAGAGAGAGAGAGAGAGAGAGAGAGTGTGTGTGTGTGTGTGTGTGTGTGTGCAATATTCAGTTACTCCTGTGAGGGGAGATAATCTGAAAAACAAAACCAAAAAAACCAATCCACTGAGCTCTTTTGCGTCAGTCTTAGAAATGTGAATATTGCCTCTGTGCGAGTGTATGTGTATGCGTATGTGTGCATGCATGCTTGTATGTGTATGCGCATGTGTTTGAACACATGTGTACCACTGACTTATGAAGAATCGCACAGTTCTCGTCGCTTTAGATCTTTCATCAGCTCCGCTAGCTTTTTCTCGTAGGGGTACTTTCCGGAGAAGTCAAAGAACAGCTTGGATCCCAGCAGAATGCCCAGCCAGCCATCAGCCTTGTAGCCCCTCTCCATCAACAGGGGGATGATGGGCTTCTTCAGTGCAAAGGCGTACTCCGCCTCTGAAATAAAACTCAAATTTCAGAACTACAACGAACAAAGCATGCTACATCATTGTATTCTTTGATCACACTTAGCCAGTAGGTGGTGTCCTGCACAGTATATCCCAGAGCAGGCTACACTGAGCCAGTGATGTCCAGAGGCCCCGGTCATAGGCCATTGACCTATTCAAATTGAAAATGTCCTATTGTGTTCTCCCCTGTCAGGACACATGTCTGATTACAGTTTTGACACTGGCATGCTTTGTCTTATTGATTTCTCCAATACCCAGGACATTGTCCTCTTGATTTCTCTCTTCTCAGGACAGTGTGTCCTATCACTTTTCGATCCTCGGTACATCACTGCTGAACTCCACCAAAGTTACTCATTAATGGGAAAACTGGTGGGGTGTTTTTAAAAAAAAAAAAATTTAGGCAGAGATGGTCAGTGATTGGTCCTGAAACAGCAAATTGTCGATGAAATTCAAAAACCTCATCTCGATTTTGGTGTGGTTTTTTAGTTAGATACATAGTCAGCTCTCTAATTTTTCATGCCACCTTCCACCAAAAGCTCGCATCTGTAACATCTTTCTATCTGGGGTAAATGAGATTGTGAAAATAGAAAAAAAAAATCGTAAGTCCCAAATTCAGATCTAGTAAGGGACAAAAACCTCGTATCTTCGTTCTTTTCAAGTCTAAAAAATTTTTTTTATAATAATTTTAACAAAATCCAGGACCAAACTCGCAATGTCTTGAACCACATATTTATCATAGTTAATCAATTGTGGTCAGCGCGGTTAATTTTTAAAAACTCTTTTTTTTCATTTTTCTCAAAACTACCAAAATTGAGATATGAGGGTTTTGAATGTCACCGACAAAATTGTGCTTCCACCAAAACTTGAAAACTTACACTTACGGAATGATGGAACTATTATTACTGACTGCAGTACCTTTTTGGAAATAATGTTGAACAAATGGTGTACGAAAAATGTACAAATGTTGAGATTTCCCACTTCCAGGCAACTTTACCTACACCTTTTGTTCAACATCATTATACATGTACCTGTGGATCTGAAAGGAAAGGGAGTCAGACACTGAAAATTGCAGTACCTGTCCTGCAGTTCAAGCTGTCCTTGTAGCGCTGCGACATGCAGATGAGCACCGCCTCGGACTGTTCCACAGCCTCTGCCATGGCCTGCAGGGTGGAGCCACTGATGTTGTCCACGTCCATCCACACTTGGACACCTTGCTGACATAGGCTCTCTTTCATCTAGAAGGAAAGACGGAGAGAGAGAAACAGAGAGACAAAAAGAGAGAGAGATAGAGAGATTTAAATAGACATCACACAGGGTGAACCCACTGTTGTTGTCCACGTCCATCATATCCACATGCGGAAATATCGCTGTTGAAGGCTCTCCTTCAAAACATTACAATTGCATAGGAGAGAGAGAGAGAGAGAGAGAGAGAGAGAGAGAGAGAGAGAGAGAGAGAGAGAGAGAGAGAGAGAGAGAGAGAGAGAGAGAGAGAGAGAGAGAGAGAGAGAGAGAGAGAGAGAGAGAGAGAGAGAGGAGAGAGAGAGAGAGAGAGAGAGAGAGAGAGAGAAGAGATGAACAATGAACACTGAAACAATTGTTATGGGTCGTTGGCCCATGTCACTGCAGTTGATTACAAAACATTACACTGCATAGGCAAGAGAGAGAGAGAGAGAGAGAGAGAGAGAGAGAGAGAGAGAGAGAGAGAAGAGAGAGAGAGAGAGAGAGCAGACAGAGACAGTATTGAACATTGGAAATGTTTAATGAATAGTCTGTTGGCACATGAGACAGTGAGAGAGAGAGAGAGAGAGAGAGAGAGAGAGAGATTCAGATATTTTATTCATAAAGGCCATAGCCCCTTAGAAGGGGGGTAAACAAACAGCACAACAAAAAGCAAAGAGCAATGAGAGAAAGAGAGAGAGAGAGAGAGAGAGAGAGAGAGAGAGAGAGAGAGAGAGAGAGAACAATAATGATGAACAGACAGACAATCAACAATTGTAAGTTTACAGAGAGTAAGCAAGAAGAAGAATTCAGGGAAGAGAGAGGAGTCACACCAAATATTTTCATTAAAACAATCACCCAGAATAAAGTCTAACTCACATTTCATTTCTGAAAGATGCATATTGAATAGCAATGATGATATTATTATTCCAAAGCTAACACACTGTCACACAACAAACCATGAATTGGAAACAAAAATTCCGTAATGGCACTCCGAGCATTGCGCCGAGTCAATACTGCGTCACGTCACGTGGAAAGAAGAAAAAAATTTGGGGTCACTTCGAAAAATCTGTTCAAAAAGACTAGTGGGTGCTTTCCCTTGCTGTAAGAACCAAAAACGGACCAGCGAGAGTCAGGAACAGGAAAAACTAACTTAGTATATTGCATTGTGGGTAGGGAGAAAGTGAAAGTGAACGTACTAGACCTGGCGTTCAGCGGGCGCAATCGGCGCATACGGGCTGCATGAGTTGACAAAATTTGGTCGAATTTGGCGTCTGTGTCCTAGAGAGGGTTAAACACCCCCACCTCAGTTGCGCAATGCCTGGCAAACTACTAGTATTATATACACCACAATAATAAGAACATTTATAATTATGGCAAGTGTGTAAGATCTGTCGAAAGAGAGTCATAAGATCTGCGAAAGGAGGGGGGGGGGGGGGGGGGGCGGGGGGGGGGGGGCGAAAGGGGGGGGGGGAGGGGGGGGGGGGGGGGGGGGGGGGGGGGGGGGGGGGGGGAGCAAAAATGTCCATCACACCACACACAGAAAAACCTGAATGAAAATCTGTTTAACATCCTCCGGTCTGGAACAGACACATATGGGACATTAGTAGATATAAAGATGGTGGGAACGATCTTGGAGGCAATGCCCGGAGGCAGTGCAACACCAGGAAAGTCCCGAATTTTTAATAATACAGATGTGTATATTAGTACATGCAGAAAACATTGATGACTTTCAAAGGCTCTGTTTTTATCAAGAAGAGATAAAAGAAGATTTTATAAATTGGTAAACGTATAACTCTGAATGAAATTTAAAGAATAAGAGCACGCACTCACAGCACAGACACACACTACAAACACACACAAAAATACACAAGCAGAATACCTTTACTTTTTGTAACAAAATACCTTTATTTTTAAACATTTGTACCTAGATAGAGTACCCCATGTTTTGCTTTTGCCTTTTTGTCCTCAAATCCACATTTGGCAGAGAGAGTGATGATACACCCTGGGCAAGGCATCTCGGATCTCCACCATATGTAGAGTGGCACAGTGGTATCACGTTCGCTTCGTGTCAAGTAAACCCGAGTTCGAACCTGGGTAAAGGGGATTTTTCCCTCTCATTCTGCACTAGGCCTTAACGGTCTGAACGTGGAGTCTTTCGGATGAGACGATAAACCGAGGTCCCATGTGCCCATGCACTTAGCATACGTTAATCCCAGTGGCAACGAAAAAGTTGTCATTTGGTCAAAATTTTACCCCCCCCCCCCCCCCTCATCAGTGACAAAAATCGCATGCAAAACAAAACAAAAAATTTAAATTGGGTGGCGCGCCTCTGGCTGCGACGCGCTCTCCAGGTGGGAGCAACCCGAATTTCACAGAGACGCCTCTGTGACTATAAAGTACCTAATACCATAAACAAACTCTAGCACAGCCCGCCCGCCAGAATAGCAGTTACCCCCTCTGCTAACTGGCAGTCCTAGTCGGAAGCGACAGAATGGCATGCAGTTATTTCCCTTACACTGCTAAGTCTACAGGTTGTTCTTGCATAAAATGCCAGAACCATATATAGTGGTGTAGAGTGGCAAGTGGGGCAGAGTGGCACAATGGTAGCAGGTTTGCCTCGCGTCAAGTAAACCTGAGTTCGAACCTGGGTACAGGGGATTTTTTCCTCTCACTTTGCACTAGGCCTTACGGTTTGAACGTGGAGTCTTTCAGACGATAAACCGAGATCCCGTGTGCCCATGCACTTAGCACATGTCAAACCCAGTGGCAACGAAAAAGTTGTCATTTGGTAAAAATTTACCCATCCCACTCCTTTTCCTTCCTCATCAGTCACACAAAAATCGCATGCAACCCCCCCCTCAACAAAAAAAACCCAACACCATTGGGTGACGCACCTCTGGCTGCGATGCGCTCTCCAGGTGGGAGCAACCTGAATTTCACAGACGCCTCTGTGACCACAGAGTACATAATAGAGTACCTAATACCTAGCAAAGCTAGTACAGTGGAACCTCCCTTATAAGACCTTCAAAAATCATCCAAAATGAGGTCTTATAAGGAGGTAATTTTAATATTGCAAAGAAAGGCAATGTCTCGGAGAAGTAGGTCTTATGTGGAAGGGAGTCCTATAATGGGAGGTCTTATAAGGGAGGTTCCACTGTATGCAAAAGAAACTTTTAACCTAAGCATGTTACTGTTTTACACACACATGTGCACACGCACACACACACAGAGTTCACACACACACACACACACACACACACACACACTATCCACACCTGCAGAAGTAACTTTTGGTTACCCCACTGGTAGCTGATCATCACATGACCCTTCCTTCCCACCTCAGCAGGGGTCGCAACCTGGGACATGGGAGGGGGAGCAGAAGGAGGGGGAGGAAGTCCACCTAGAGGAGGTGGGGGTGGAGCGGAGGGAGAAAGAGTGGGAGACAGGGAGCGTCCTTCCTGCGTTGGAAGTGGGGGTGCCGGTGGGGGTGCTAGACCATTCTGAACACTGTCCCCTTGTCCTTTACGATGTTTAAAAACACACACACAAAAAAGGTAAACACGTGAATACTTTTCGCTTCCCATCCATCGTTCAAGTGACCTGGGAGGAAAGAAATTATTAAAAGACCAGCACAGAAACACTTGGTTTCAAATGTTTTAAGTCTCCAACGATTTTAACAAGACATTTTTTTTGTTGGGGGGGGGCCTCCAAATCGATTACAATGAGCTTAACCCATTCGCCGCCAGCCATTTTTCAGCCAAAAAAATACCATTAAACTTAACTGGGTAGAGAAAATAAAATATCTGCAATGTTGCGAATTCCTCCCAAAATTCAGAAAATAGAGTATTTGGATAACAGGCCCTGACTTGATGCCTTTTAGTGACATGGGTGTTAAACCATTGTGGTGCTAAAATGCGACATTGGCGGTGAAAGGGTTAAGGTCTGTGTACACGTTAACATTATTCACGAGATATTTACTATTTCCCCATGGCAACACAGCAATAGCCCACTCTTAATATGACTTACAGCTCACTTGTGTTGCCATGGGGGAAATAGAAATATCTTGTGAATAGTGTTAACGTGTACGCAGACCTTAAATTAAACATTGAATATGGCCTACTAGCAAAGAAAACCTGGTCACTGTGTTGCATTTCAGATGAACACTGTATATACATATTTTTTCGGACTGTAAGGCGCACCTGATTATAAAGGCACACCCTCCAAATTTTACACAAAATTCAGATTCTGTTATTATATTTTCTTACTATTTTAGTATTCATATTATAAGGCGCAGGGGGTCTGGGGGAAAAGTATTGCCTTATAGTCCGAAAAATACAGTAATTTTGTTGCAGATTTTAAAAAATAATTTTATCAAAGCTGCCTTCAATTGAGAGGAGAAAGGCAACACGTTTTTCTTAAAATCTGTTAAACTGTTATGCCAGACAGCTGACAAAAACAAACACATACACGCACAAACAGAAGCCAAAGGAACCAGTGGTATCACGGCATCACCTTGGTGGAGTTTTCTGTCCATGTTAAGGACCCAGAGAGCCCCGCTGCAGGACCGGGCCACCCCCCTGTGACTGCTGCTCTTCAGCCTCTCCAGGTGATCCATCAGCACTGCGTCTTTCTGCACAACAAACCAAGAAAGTTACTCTTTAGAAATAGTATGGTACATTATAGTCACAGAGGGCGTTTCTGTGAAATTCGGGTTTGCTCCCACCTGGGAAGCGCGTCGCAGCCGGAGGCGCACCACCCAAATTTTTTTTTATTTTTTATTTTTTGCATGCCATTTTGTGTGACTGATGAGGAAGGAAGGGAGGGGGGTAAATTTTGACCAAATGACAACTTTTTCGTTGCCACTGGGTTTAACGTGTGCTTAAGTGGGCATGGGGCACATTGGGACCTCGGTTTATCGTCTCAGCCGAAAGACTCCACGTTCAGATCGCAAGGCCTAGTGCAAAGTGAGAGGAAAAAATCACCCTGTACCCAGGTTCGAACTCAGGTTTACTTGAAACGAAGCGAACGTGCTACCAGTATGTTGACCCAGCACCACGAAAGGGACTAATTAAGTCGCTGGGCTAGTTTCTCACAACAGGCCTTGCAAAAAGTCAAAAATCTCATTTTGGGGGGTCAATTTTGAGTTATTGGTATTTTTGCATTTCTCTAACATCTTATCTTTCATATTTTATAAAGGATAATCTTTAATATGGTCTCTAAATGGTCTTATAAATGTTTTAAAACGAGTAGGTCAATGCATTTTGTTCAGCTAGGCTAGACTTTAGACAAAATGGCTAACACTCACCCTTCCAACTTTAAATGCTCATAACTCTGGAATGGGAAAAAGATACAAGAAGGGTGGTTCTTGTATCATTAAAAAAGAGAATTGTCCTGACATGTTTTCAAATGTAATGCTATATTGTTTTCAGAATGGTCAGTTTGACACTTAATGTCCTGTTTTTGTGGTGCTTGGTCACATATTTCAACAATAAAACTAAATATCTTAAATAATAGATGGGGGTGCGAACTTCTTCGGTAACGTTACATAGTGATAGAATTATTATTATTCTGGGCTTTTTCCCCCAGGCAATATAGGCGCAGAATTGTGGTAAGGAACGTGTGTTCTGGTTTTTTTTTTCAGTTTTCACGGTTCTCCCCGCTGCATACAGCTGACACATT
>CM065685.1:46169037-46182228 GCA_017654935.2 Phymorhynchus buccinoides | reverse complement strand
GAGGTGATAAACCCACAACAAAGCATAAAGATCAGTCTGCTCCGGCTCCCCTAGACCACTCACACGTGGAGGTCATGGGGGAGGCGGAGGTGATCACCTCTTCACCTACAACCCAGAAACGGAAAAAAAAGAAAAAAAGAAAAAGATCATACAGAAACACAGAACAAATGACTGAGGAAAAAGTTGAAGAAATGATATCCAAACAACTGACAAAAATGACTGAAACAATAATGACGACCATAACCAAGCACATTGACAATACACTGACAAAACAAACTCACACAGCAACTTCTCAACTAGTAAACCTGAATATTCCTAAAGAGGAAAACAAATCCATAAAAGAATCATTCATAACCCGTATCTTACGAAGTCTGGCACAAGCCAGAACTTCGAATCAGCCAAAGAATTTAATTGAGGATTTGTCCTCTTTAATCACAGACACTGACGACCTTCCCATAGATCCAAAAAATGCTGTAAATATGATGCAACTGGCAGAGATTGCCTGTGGTGCCTCTCCAGCACCACAGACAACAAGACTTAGATTGGGTTCGCACAGAGCGAAACCCAAAGCTCCACCTTAATCTTCACATCTGACTATTACTAAAATCCTTTTCTTTTCACAAACCACACGAAGGACTTAATGTACTGCAGTGGAACTGTCGTTCCCTAAATACAACACAAGATTATTTAATTCAATTCCTAGCTAATTCACAAATCTCTTATCAAATACTCTGTCTGCAATCCATTCGTTTAGCATATGGAAAACTTCCCAACATTACTGGATATTACTACCCACCAACTGTTAGCAATAAAGTAGATAGGATTTTTACAGCCACCTATATCCATAAATCTCTAAATTACATTGAAGTTCCAACTCCAGAAAAAAATTTAATAGGTCTGCGTTACTCCACAATGATTCAAACTAAAGTTAATAACGAATTCATCAACATTCTAAACATTTATTATCCTAAAGGATACTCAAAAGTGCCTATCTCTAACTGGCTTTCAGATCTGTCTGCAGATAAATCCTGGCTGATTGTTGGTGATTTTAATGCTCACCACATCAGCTGGGAACCTTTCTGCACAAAAACATATTCTGACATTCCCCTTTACAACGAAATTAATGACTCACAACTAATTCTACTGAATGATGGCTCTTCCACATATTATCCAGATGCCTCTACTCACTTTTATCCAAAAGCTATCGATCTTTCTTTAGCCAGTCCCAATTTACTGATAAATCACGAATGGTATACCTATTCGGACCCTCTTCACTCTGATCATAAACCTATCTCCATACAACTGAATCTAGCAGCAAACAACACCAATTTACCACCTGAACCTAAATTTAATTTCGAAAAAGCTAATTGGCCTCTATTTCAATCTTTGCTTTCAAAACACACAATTGAAGACCTCAATGACCTAAACAGAGAAGTTTACTATGATAACATCAGAAAAAAGATTCTAATAGCTGCAAATCTAGCTATCCCTACAACAATACCACCCTCAAAACCCCATAGTAAGCCTTGGTGGAACGAGGAAATCAAAAAAGCAATTAAAAACAAAAAACGTAAATATAACACTTTTGACCTACATCCTACTAGACCAAACTTTGACGAAAAACTAATAGCAGAAAAAGAATGTGACGATCTAATAAATGAAGCTAAATTAAACTATTTTAACAAGGAAGACATTATTAACTTTAAGGACCTAGGCAAGGCGTGGAAACGCTTAAAGAGGGTCCAAAATAAAGGCTACAATATTAATACGCGTGTCCTAGATGGGGATAACTTAACAACTACTGACTCAGATACTGCTGATGTCCTGGCCAGTCGGTTTGCCCAGGCGAGCCAAACAAAACACTTGCCTGTTTTTCAACGGGACAAACGCAAAGTAATCTATCATTTTGAAAAGTCTAATGACAATTCACATACCATCAATGCTCCCTTAAAGATTACCGAGCTTGCTGCTGCCATTAATATGATTAGGAAAACAAATAAAGCAACAGGAGATGATCCTATCTCCTATACAATTATAAAGAAATTGCCCCCATCTTTTCTCAAAGTCTTGCACCATTTTTATTCCGGATGTTGGGCTGAGGGCGAAATCCCAAATGCATGGAAGGAGGCACAGGTAGTTGGGATCCCTAAGCCTGGAAAACCGGCTAGGGACCCCGCAAGCTACCGCCCCATTTCCCTCACCCCACATCTGGGTAAAATTTACGAGCGTATCGTAAAAAGCAGACTGGATTTCTATTTAGAAAAAAATAACGTTCTTCCCAAATTCCAGGCAGGTTTTCGAAAACATAGATGCTGCATGGAACAAGTTATAAGATTAACCTCCTATGTCAAAAAGGCCTTTGCGAGACGCAGGAAAGTCCTCGCCACCTTCTTTGATATCAAAGGGGCGTACGACTCCGTTTGGCATGGGAGGCTTCTAGATAAAGTCAGCAGTCTCGGTATTCACGGGAATATGTTTAATTTTATACAAAACTTCATAAATAACCGTGCTTTAAGAGTCAAAGTGGGGTCCTCCGTGTCAAAAATACATCAAATTGACATGGGGGTCCCCCAAGGCAGCATTATAGCCCCAACTCTTTTCAATATCATGATTCATGACATTTCCAATCTAAAACTCAAAAATTGTCAAATTTCTATGTATGCTGACGACATAGCCATCTGGTCGTCAGCATTCACAAAAAGTTCAAAAGCTTTAGCTATATACCTACAAAATCATCAAACTAATACCAATCTTGTCATTGATTACTTACAGAAAAATGGATTCTCCCTGTCCCCGGACAAGTGTGAGTTCATGTGCTTTCGCCATAATCTAATCCAAAAAAACATCAACATTAACATTCTGGGCCAACCAAAATCAATGACAAATAAAGTCAAGTTTCTAGGGGTGGTTCTTACACCACGCCTTAACTGGAGCCCACATATTGACCACCTTTGCCAAAAAGCTATAAAAGGCACAAATTTTATTCGAATTATCTCTTCCCAGACATGGGCTCAAAACTCCAAGTTTCTTGTTCTTTTAACACAAGCTTTAGTCCGCAGTCGTCTAACATATGGGATGGAAGCATTCCATAACATCACAAGTAATCTAGTAAACAAACTACAAATAACAGAGCTAAAAGCTCTAAAAGCTGCCCTCAACGTTCCAAAGTTCGCAAATACTAACCTGATTTACGGAATAATAGGCTGGATTCCACTAAATCATCTTATGAAATTAAACACTTCTACATTCCTTACAAGACTATATGCAACAAATCAATTTTCTATAGAAAGCTTTAAGGAAGAATTTGAAGACCCTTTTTATAACCATCCATCCTTTCAACAACAAAAACCAATTATTGCACAAAAAGTCTGCAACCCATTAGACTATTCCCGGGAAATGCTCTCTATGGCGGGCCTGGAAATAGACGATATTGAAACTCACCCAAAATTCCCTATCCCACATTGGGAATGGGAATCAGCACACTTTGACACTACTCTACACCAAATGTACTCAAAATCAAATCAGCCAAATCTACTTTCAGTTGCGGCCAAAGAAAAAGTTTCCGAAATTAAACATCACTTATTAATATATACGGACGGTTCTAAGATCTCCGATTCACAGATAGGGTGCGCTTTTACCATTCCAGCCCTCAAGATTACTAAATCCTTTCAACTAAATTCAAAAATCTCAATATTTAGCGCAGAACTATGGGCAATTCTTGAAGCCTGTTTTTTTATAAACGAGTTCCAAAAATCATTGTTTCAGGTGACAATCCTCACAGATTCCTTATCCTCGATACAGGCATTGCAAAACAATACAAAAAATAGAAGGAAAATCATTCAAGAGATACAAAATCTTATACACCAAATAAGAATTAAAGGTATCAATTTAACCATTATGTGGATTCCCTCCCATTTGGGACTCACAGGGAATGACCTTGCTGATACGGCAGCCAAAAGGGCAGCTGAACACACCGAGGGTCAGTTTATAAACATTAAATTGTCCCTGTCAGAGATTAAAAACCATCTAAAACGTTGTGTGTACCGGAGATGGGCTGAGGAATTGGATTCCTATTTAGAAGCCCAACTCCGGTGCAGGAAATTTATCAGTGGTGGACTTCACCTGCCAGTTCCCCATAAAATTCAAGGCAGAATCAACAGATTCTATACTGATTCCATTCGATGCAAATTCAGGAACACCCCATGTAAATGTGGAAATATCTTTAGCCTGAATCATATTTTTGATCCCTGTAATCAGATAAAAAAGGAAATACAACCTGTTATAGACAAATGTAAACAAAATAACTTAATATATAATGAAAAGAACATCTTAAGCAAACACCATAAATTAGGTTGGTCACCAATAGTTTGGCTCGCCGGGGCAATTGGCCAGGTGTCATTTAAGCACCTTGTTTAAAAGTCTGGAACTATTTTTACTGGTGGGAATAGAGTCCCTCTGGTGTGTGGGCCGTATACCTGTCTGCATTCCCGCCCCCCTTTTCCCCCATCTCCCTTTTATCTAAAATATGTGCCTGATGGGCTGAAGTGACTCTTTTGAGCCCACTATTTTTTAAAATCCCTTCTCCCATGCAGATGGGTGTCCGGCACGCACAACGGAGGTGTCTTTCGTAACCGTTGCGTTTTGCGCTTGTGCTCCCCCCCCTTTTTGGGATTGCCCATGCGGTGTCCTGTCACTGCTCGGGGTGGAGAGGAGGGGTCCCTTCCCCTCCCTCCCTCCGTCCCGAGCATACAGGAATCGTTAACCATCCCCACCCTCAACTTTCATACCATCCTCCTAAAAACCATCTACTTAATTATAAATAAAAACTCTTATTAATCTTACTTATCTCAGATTCCACCATGACATCAGGGGCGGGGGAGTCTTTGTTGCTACCCCCCCCTGGGATCAGATGGAACATATAAGGTTATTTATAATAATGGTGGCCTCTGGCGGTATGTCCCCCTACTCATAAACAACTTCATATAAAATAATGAATCTTGACTAGATTTCATCTATTTAAATAATTAAATCACATATGGTCATGTAATAGACCAAAATATACATAAAACAAACTAGATTTTAATAGCAACTTTTAATATATCTATGAAACCTCAATAGTTATAAACTCGTTTTTTCTTTTATTTAAATCTTAACCTATTTTACATATTAAACAATTTTAAAAATACAGATTTTAACAAAACAATCTTAAAACTATGGGGTTGAGTCCCATGGCTTGAACAGAATAGAACACAAATTTTTAACATAACTTTTAACAATTTTACATATTCACATATGTGAAAATAACACTATACTTTGCCCTATGGACAATATTAAATAAGTTAAACACTCGTTAAATTTTAACATAGATTAAAATTCAACTTAGGTACATTTTAAATCTTAAACAATAACGTTACTTGTAAAAAGTTTAAACAGCTTGTTTGTAAAAGTTGTGTACATAATAACAATGTACATATTAATATTAATAACTTTTGGCCAAATAATTTTTTGACCTAAGGAACAAAAGATAAACAGTTGCCTTTGTATCAAATAAATTTATAGTTAAAAACCTCTAGGTAACTATTAGTTGTTTTGAGTCCTAAGGGACCAAAACCTAATAGGAAAGCCTATATAAAAGCAATGTACATATAGAAAATGGAAATAAAACAATAACTTTTACTTTTACATAACCTTTTTGAAAGGTTTTTTTTAAACTGTATATCAGCTTGAACACAGGCTTCTGCCTGTCAAGAATTTTAATAATAAAAGCTCTTCCCGAGCACAAACACGGATTGTTTTTATCCAATTGCTCAGTTGAGCCTAAAATGCATGAATTTTAACTGTAGCCCTAGGGTTTTTTAGTCAGACCTCCTCCAATCAGCCAGACTTAAAAGCAAACAGCTAAATATCTTTTAAAATAAAAATATTTTATTACAAACATAAATTTTATATTCTTCAGCTTGCGCTATTAAAATAAAAATCCCTTTATAAACTCTGTTAAAACAAATAACTTATTCTTTTAAAAAAATTTCATCTTATAAAACTTAAAATCCACCTTTTTTCTAGGATCTCTATAAATTAAAATGCCTCAAATAGTTCTCTCTCTCTCTCTCTCTCTTTCTCTCTCTCTCTCTCTCTCTCTCTCTCTCTCTCTCTCTCTCTCTCTCTCTCTCTCTCTCTCTCTCTCTCTCTTTCTCTCAGTCTCTCTGGCCCAACCATTCCCATTTGACACGGGCACATGGCCTAGATGAAATAAACCATTTTCAATTTCAATCTCTTTCTCTCTCTCTCTCTCTCTTCTCTCTCTCTCTCTCTCTCTCTCTCTCTCTCTCTCTCTCTCTCTCTCTCTCCTCTCTGGCCCAACCATTCTCTCTCAATTTCAATTTCTCTCTCTCTCTCTCTCTTCTCTCTCTCTCTCTCTCTCTCTCTCTCTCTCTCTCTCTCTCTCTCTCTCTCTCTCTTTCACTCTCTCTCTCTTTTTTTTCTGGCCCAACCATTCCCATTTGACACGGGCACATGGCCTAGATGAAATAAACCATTTTCAATTTCAATCTCTCTCTCTCTCTCTCTCTCTCTCTCTCTCTCTCTCTCTCTCTCTCTCTCTCTCTCTCTCTCTCTCTCTCTCTTTCTCTCTCAGTCTCTTCTTTTTTTCCTGGCCCAACCATTCCCATTTGACACGGGCACATGGCCTAGATGAAATAAACCATTTTCAATTTCAATCTTCTCTCTCTCTCTCTCTCTCTCTCTCTCTCTCTCTTCTCTCTCTCTCTCTCTCTCTCTCTCTCTCTCTCTCTCTCTCTCTCTCTCTCTCTCTCTCTCTCTCTCTCTCTCTCTCTCTCTCTCCGAAGGTCTTTTTCTCTTTCCCAAGTACAAAGGGGGCAACACAGAATTTCATGTGTTTTTCGCTTTCTCATGCCACAGTCCTGGTTAATCCCACACGGCAGCGAAGGGAACTTGTCAGAAGCTAAAAGCGAATTTCACAATTAGCTAGAGAGGTGTTGCCACGGGTACATATCCTAAGACTCTGCAGACATAGCAACGTTCTAGACACTCTTATCCCTAACTATTTCTTAATTCCTATAATTAACCAGGGTTTGGGTTTCGCTAGAGGATGGTCGCCGCGCGAATAACTGTTACGCCAAAAGGGGGTCTAAGAAACAACCAAAACGTTTTTGCTAAGGTCAGATAACTCTTTAAGATTACTCTTCACTTTTGGGAGAGAGAAAAGAGTTGCTATTAAAAAGGATATAATTCATACATCTCTGTCAGTTTGTACAAAGATTGCGATTTCTATTTGTTTATTTGTGTGCAGCAAATTAAATCTGCACTATAATTATTATGCCATCTAACAAGATGAAAAATTAAGAAAGAACACTCAAAAACACTCGCGTTTGTTTAATCTGCTAAAATAATTCCGTATATTTTCATGATAGACTAAAGAATATTTGTCTATGACAAGCTTGTTTACTTGGTCTTCCATTTTGAAAGTAAAAGTCACGTTCACGCGAGAAATAACAAAAAAATGGCGGAAGTAATGTATATTTCCCATGATGCAACTAATCGTTCGCCGTTAGCTACTCTCAAAGAGGCCACAAAACGTTTGCCAAACTATGTTTCTTAGGACCGTTTTGCCGATTTGAGCTAACGATACGTAACGTTAGCCTTTGTGAAACTAACGCCAGTACTCAACCCCTTCGACAATCTGTCCCGTACAAATTTGTTTGTTTCAAGAAACAAATGGCAGTTATGGAAGTGCATTTGCTTCAAAAAGATTGTTTGTTTTATGGTTACATGGGAGGTCATTTCTTGTGTTATCTAGGCCTTCTGTTTGTCGTGTATGTTTCTCAGTGATCGAATAACTTCACTCCTAAAAAGCTGACTTCAATTACGTAATTGAAAATCATAGTACAGCCTAGTCTCTTGTTGAAGACAATGTCTCTCAAATGAGGGGGCCTTTGCACCGGCTCTGGTGCTGCAGCCAAAGGGATGGGCTGGCCTTTGGGGACCTTCCTCAACGCCAGCCGTGTCCTCAAATCCATTTGGCCGAGAGAGTGGGGATGTACCCTGGGCAAGGCTTCTCCACTACAAACAAATTATAGCCCAGCCCGCCAGAATAGCATCTGCCCCCTCTGATATCTGGTAGTCATAGTCGGAAACGACTGACTAGCATACATTTTGGAGGATTGAAAAAAGTTCGTTCGCCGACAGTCGTTATTCAGCCCAAAATATCATAAAGTTAACTTGGTAGAGGAAACAAAATCTGCAATATTGGGAATTCCTATGTGACATGTATAACATAGTAGGACAATCTTTACCTCCCCAAATTAAGAACAGATGGGTCTTCGAATAACAGGCCCTGATTTGATGCATCTTAGTGACATTTAAGCCATTATAAATTCGACATTGGTGGCAAAAGGTGTTTAACCGGGAAAGTACCAAAAATAATTATATCCAATAAGTTTAGGATATAATTTAGATTGGCATTTAATTAGGGGAACTTTTCAAAGCCATTTTGTATTATTACAAAAAAGTTATTGTTGCTTTTCATTAGAAGAACACAGTTCGTTTACGGTTCAAAGTGCACTATATACACAAGTTGTTGTTGTTGTTGTTGTTGTTGCACCCTGGCTAAAAGACTCCAGGGATCATCCACACAGCCGAAGCACTTGAACACTATGGTACAAATGCACCAGCTAGGGATGAGAACATTACCTGTGTGACCGTTTCTGATTACCCCCGCCACGTGGGCAGCCACATTCCAACTTTTTGGGGATTTGGGAGACTGACGATGTTATGCTAGGAGCTTGTTATGGCTAAAGACAATCCCCACATAACTACGCAGAGCATGACAACATATTGATGTAGCCTTGGTGCATACACACGTGATCCTTGAGACAACACCTCAAGGTGTAACTCAACCTTTGGAGAACAAAGGGACAAGATTGTTTTCATCCGAAATGATAGTGTTAATGTGATTACTAAATCTCTTGGGTTTTTTTCGAAATGATAGTGTTAATGTGATTACTAAATCTCTTGGTTTTTTTCCGAAATGATAGTGTTAATGTGATTACTAAATCTCTTGGGTTTTTTTGGAAATGATAGTGTTAATGTGATTACTAAATCACTTGGTTTTTTTCCGAAATGATAGTGTTAATGTGATTACTAAATCTCTTGGTTTTTCTTATAGGTTGAAATTTGTATATTGATTTTTGTTTCCCAAACTAAAACAGTAGGCCTATAATAATATCCATGTTCGAACCTAATGAGTTCCCATAACTTAAATAGACTGCTGTTTTCACCCCACCCCCCCTACCCCCACCCCCCTAGCCTCTCTATACATGCACCCAGAGTGGCAGGGGTGACTATGATTCGAGTTGTTCCGCCGCGGATTAGGGCAAAATTGACACCAAAGCCCATTTTGAACGGCTACACATGGCCGCGGAATCTGCCTGGGCGCTTTTGGCACGTCAGGTATTTTCTAAATGAACCAATTCACCCCTGGCTTGATTTAATCTTCCGTTTCCGGTACTGTGCATGGGCGGAGAAGAAAGAAAGAAGGAAAGAAAGAAAGAAAGAAAGAAGAAGAAGAATGTGTACAAAATGTGTACTTATTCACTTAGAGGGTTTTATTCTGAAAATCATTCTTACATTAAAAAAAGAAGGAGAAAGCAAACGTGTACTTATTCACTTAGATGGTTTTATTCAAAACATTCTGAAAATAAAAAACAAATAGTGTTTCTTCATCAGTAATTACACTCACTCCATGCCCTGTCTTTTACTGTGAGAGAAGAAGAAGAAGAAGAAGAAGAAGAAGAAGAAGAAGAAGAAGAAGAAGAAGAAGAAGAAGAAGAAGAAGAAGAAGAAGAAGAAGAAGAAGAAAAGAAGAAGAAGAAGAAGAAGAAGGCGTATACATATTCACTTAGATGGTTTTATTCTTAAAATTCTTAAATTTATAAAATTAAAAAATGTTTTCATCGTCACCTCACATCCACGTCCTCTCTTTTACTGTAAGACTGCTGACTATTTTTTTTAGGGCTGAACGTCAATTCTTAGCTAACGATGTTCTAAAATATAAGCTACAAAAATGCTTTTGTTTGGTCCTTGACGAAAGAAAAACAATTATACTACCTGGGTTTTTTTCCTGGGTTATTAATTATAGGCTTGTTTGTTTGCTTCTATATTGTTGTTATTGTTGTTGTAGCCTAATCATCTATTACTGTCCCCCTTAAGTAAACCAGAAAGGACAGTTTTAGCACCCACGCCACCGTGACGTCATGTCCTTGGACAGTTTTAGCACCCACGCCACCGTGACGTCATGTCCTTGGATGAAAACCCCCCAAAACAAAACTTGTTAAAGTTGCAGTTTCAACTTGTTTGCCCTTGGTTTTTGTAAATATGTTTTGTATTATTATATAAACGGGAACCAAATACTGCTTTTATATGCATTTGATTGTTTGATGACCTTGGTAGGATGGTCATGATTAGCACAAGGGGGGAGGGGAGGGGGGAGGGATTGCTATCCTACAGTCTTGACATATGTAGGGTCCCCCTTATCAAAAATGCTTCACAATAAGGGGTACCATTATAAATCACATGTTAACGGACAGAAGGCTACCACTTTCAGATTGTTATGATGCATGTTTGGAAAGGGGTGACACAACAGATGTCAAAAATATACATGATCAGTCTATCACCATCAAATTTGGTATACTAGTTTGTCAAGATGCAAGCTATACACTGATGTATTTAGTTTTACATTAAGGTCAAGGTCGCGCCAGTTACGGGGTTCAAACCCCGAAACACATAATCGCTAATATCTCGCGAAGTTTTGCATGTATTTCAATGCAGTTTTTTTCATAACATTTCTTGATGAATGCTCTATAACACAGTTGTCATGAATTTTTCTGTGGATAAGCCCGCTGTGCCCTAGACCCTTTGTGTCACAGGCCCGATATGTCCCACTTCTTTCCGGCCGTCCATCCGTCCGTGCGTGCGTCCTGTTTTCAGTTCTCAATGGTCTCCCCGCTGTGTGTACAGCCGACACATTCCGATTTCTGAGTAGCTCGGCGATGCTGCGAGGGGACTTTGCAGCCGCTCGGCGTTGCACTTGTTAGATTTTTTGTTGTTGACCGGCGTTGCTTGCAGCAAGAGCTTGTTTTGCTTGTGTTTCTTATTCTTCCTCGTCGATCGCTCAGACGCTCCCCTGTTATGTGAGCGCAGATGCGTCATGCTGCCTTTATGCGCCTAACTAAAGGTCGAAATACACGTTGTCAGTTTTCATTCTTTCCCCATGGCCAGACAGTGAGAGGCCAGTAATATCATCACCTAGAGCATCACTGTGTTGCCACGGGGGGAAGTGAAAAATAGCAACGTATTATGCTATAGTTAGGCCCATCAAAGGTAAAGGTCAAGATGTGCCGCCCCCCCCTACATTTCTCGGTAAATTTTATTTTTCCGTTATTGCCTTTCTTAAAGCTGTATTTTAGGAGCATTTTTAGCTAATAACCTTTTTGGAATACTAACCCTATCCCTAACCCTAACCCTACCCCCCACCCTATAAGACGGGAAAAACGCCACAAACCACAACTGTGACAAATCGCGGTGTACTGCAGTACATAGTGGGGGGTAGGGTTAGGTTTAGGGTTAGGTTTAGGGCTAGGGTTAGGGATAGGGTTAGTATTCCAAAAAGGTTATTAGCTAAAAAGGTTCCTAAAATACAGCTGTATGTTTGGTAAGAAAGGCAAAAACATAACATTTCAATTAACCGAGAAATGCAGGGGGGGGGGGGGGGGGGGGGTGGTGGCACATCTTTACGTTTACCCCATCCATCTTGTCCGTCTTCGGCTGTAGAAAATATTTGTAGGAGTTTCCAGAATGGACCAGTAAGGCAGACAAAAATAGTAGATGACAGTAAGCAAAGGGAAAACACAGAGTCAAAGAGAATGATAAAGTAGAGGAAGCTGCTAACAGAAAGTGGGGGAACTATTTGCACTGAAAAATATCCCGGTATCACCACCCGGGTTGGGGGGGGGGGGGGGGAGGTGTTGGTGTGGAGGAGGGGGTGGGGGGTGGTGGTTCGGCGATCAAACGTAGCACCCCCAAGAAGTTATGTCAAGGAAGAGTACAACTCAAGGGAAACAAACCAGTTTGGTTAATGCTACTTTATTCACGTTCTATAGTTCACTTACTTCCCCTGAACAGTTCTTTATGTTCGAGGGTTCAATCATAATCATTGTGATAATCATTGCTTTGTTGTGCCTCTTGTGAATAAAATAAACGTCACTTCACACTTGCGTGCTTTGTTTGTTTGTTGCATAATCATTGTGCTGTAAAGTTTCTTGCTACGCGCGCGCGCGCGCGCGCGTGCGTGTGTTTGTGTGTGTTTCTGTCTTCCTGACCCCGCACCCCATTCCAACCTTTCGACCGAGTCCTCTCTCTGTCTCTGTCTGTCTGTCTGTCTGTCTGTCTGTCTGTCTCTCTCTCTCTCTCTCTCTCTCTCTCTCTCTCTCTCTCTCTCTCTCTCTCTCTCTCTCTCTCTCTCTCTCTCACCCTCACCCTCTATCTCTCTCTCTCTCTCACCCTCTCTCTCTCTCTCTCTCAATATATAAAAACTCGGGCGATTTCAAAGGATAGATGATAATATTTATTGTAAAATTCACTGCCAATTATTATGCACAAAACTGCAACGACATAGTCATTTTCCTGGACATTAAAGTTGATTTTGGTTTCCTCTCTCTCTCTCTCTCTCTCTCTCTCTCTCTCTCTCTCTCTCTCTCTCTCTCTCTCTCTCTCTCTCTCTCTCTCTCTCTCTCTCTCTCTCTCTCTCTCTCTCTCTCTCTCTCTCTCTCTCTCTCTCTCTCTCTCTCTCTCTCTCTCTCTCTCTCTCTCTCTCTCTCTCTCTCTCTCTCTCTCTCTCTCTCTCTCTGTGCATACACCCACATCAAGAAAAATAAACCATCAACAACAAAAACAACAAAATCAACAATAACAAAGCATTAACAATAGCAGTAGTATCGACAACAACAAAACAGCAATAACAGCAGCATCAACACAAACATATCAACATCGCAATCAGCAACAACAACAAACACAACAAAATGTGTGTGTGTGTGTGTGTGTGTGTGTGTGTGTGTGTGTGTGTGTGTGTGTGTGTGTGTGTGTGTGTGTGTGTGTGTCTGTGTGTGTGTCTGTGTG
>CM065685.1:46106537-46156537 GCA_017654935.2 Phymorhynchus buccinoides | reverse complement strand
GGGTCTGGAGGCAACCCCCGCAGAAAGTAACCGAATAATCTGAATGTAAAAGATGCAAAGAATGCCTCTCCTGGGAGAATCAGCCAAACTCTGGCATGAAATTACATGAGGCCATGGATTCCCCCCTTTTTTTCTTTCTCTCTCATCGAGTCAATTATTTATTTTTAGTGTATGTTTATATGTGCGTGCGCGCGCGCGTGTGTGTGTGTGTGTGTGTGTGTGTGTGTGTGTGTGTGTGTGTGTGCCCTGTAACCCCCCCCCCCCAACCCGCCTCCCCCCCCCCTCTCTCTCTCTCTCTCTCTCTCTCTCTCTCCAGTGGCGTAGGAACGTTTTCATGCCGGGGGGGGGGGGGTGGGGGGGGGTGTGGGGGGGGGGGGGGGGGGGGGGGGGGGGGGGGGGGGGGGGGGGGGGGGGGGGGGGGGGGGGGGGGGGGGGGGGGGGGGGGGGGGGGGGGGGTCGGACAAGACGAATGGATGGATAGGTTAAATTACATGACTTAGTAAATCCTACAAAAATACTTTATTATTGTTATTTTTAAACATAATTATAATCAATGATATACAAAACTCTATGAATGAAATAAAACAAGATGTGAATGGAAAGGAGACAACAAAAAAGCATAAAAATACAACCATGTTTGGGGCGGATCAGCCAGTCATGGAAGAGGGGAGGGGGTAGCTCCAAGTGGTCAGTTGGGGTGGGGTGATGGGTCTGGGGGATTGCCTCCCAGAAGCTGATGATAATTTGAATGTAAAAGATGCAATCAAGGCTTCTCGTGAGAGAATAACTGTAGCATGGAACTACAATTTGTCTTCCTCTTTTTCTTTCCATTTTTTGTCTGAGGGGGTGGAACCCCTCAAATCCATCTTTGATGCAGTACCAAGTCCATGACAGCAATGTGTAGTGAATGGGCTGAGATTATTAACTCTTTTGTTTCCTTGTGTCCTTTCTATTTTTTTTTTTTTGGGGGTTGCCGTTATAATTTTATTTTTTTGGGGGGGGGGGCAGAGAGATACTTCTCGAAGCCAGGGGGGGCAGCTGCCCCCCCTGCCCCCCCCCCCCCCCACCCCCCCCCTACTCCCAGTGCCTCCCTCCTCGTTCCTACGCCAGTGCTCTCTCTCTCTCTCTCTCTCTCTCTCTCTCTCTCTCTCTCTCTCTCTCTCTCTCAGCAGGGCTGGATCTAGGGGGGGGGTTCCTAATTTTCCGGACCCCCCCCCCCCCCCCCCGCAAGGGTGAAAAGTCAGAAAAGGACTCCATTTTGCCTTAATAATCACTAAATTTCAAAATTGTCCGGGCCCCCAAAAGGGCACTACCCCTTAAACCAGAACCTATGCAGCTCCTTGGACCCCCGGCGACCCCCCCCCCCCCCCCCCCCCCCCCCCCCCTTACGAATCACGTGGTCCGGCCCTCTCTCTCTGTGTGTGTGTGTGTGTGTGTGTGTGTGTGTGTGTGTGAGTGTACAGGTGTGTGTGTGTGAGTGTACAGGTGTGTGTGTGTGTGTGTCCCTGTGTGCCTGTGTGTGTGTGTGTGTGTGTGTGTGTGTGTGTGTGTGTCTCTGTGTGTGTGTGTGTGTGTGTGTGTGTGTGTGTGTGTGTGTGTGTGTGTGTGTGTGTGTGTGTGTGTGTGTGTGTGTGTGTGTGTGTGTGTGTTTGCCCAGAATTTGACATCCTCGATTTAATGTTTCTCTTTCTGTCTGGATACGTCTGAATACAATGGATTTCTTTCTCTTTGTCCGTTCTTCTGAAGAAGCATTTTAGGCACACATGACCTGAGCATGCATTTGTGCGCTTGTGATTTTGATGCTTCGATTTCGTAATTATATTTTTGGAGGTGTAGTGGGTGGGGACAGAGATTAAAGGGCCTAGAATCGTCCCATGTGTTGGCCTACCTGTACCAGGTCGGAAGACGTCAAACTCATATTTCAGTTTTGTTCCGTTTCAAGACTATGGTGCTACATTTGAAACCTCGTAGCAGAGGTTTGCACTAAAATCCAGTCATAAGATAAAACAATTGTCTCCCTTTCCCAACCCCTACCAATCATCTCTCAGTCGGTGCGCGTGTCTCTCTCTCTCTACATCCAACCTCTTCGTAACCGGGTTCAAAGCATGACAGAAGGTTCACAGGATATAAAACCAATAGGTAAATGCATGTTTTCCTCTTAGCAATATTGTAATTATTAACGAATAAGTGTGCCGCGCGCAACCGGGAAGAGAGCTGCGGTTGTTTACTATCACGCGGCGTCGGTGGCAACAAGTGAGCGTACCGGTGTCGCATGAAAATAGGTAGCTCGTAAAAATAAGTAGCTCGCTACTAGTACTATGAGAGTGTATTTGCGACAACCACAAATTTCACTTTTTCTGTACTTTAACCATTTAGCTAACCCTAACCCTATCCCTAACCCTAGAAAAAAGTGAAAGTTGTGGTTCATGCTCAATGTCGCAAATACACGCTGTCATAGGTAGCGAGCTACTTATTTTTACGAGCTACCTATTTTCATGCGACAGCCGGAAGGACATTTTTTCGCCCCATGTAAAACTGTCTTCTCTTCTTTCTCTTCCCATCCAACCATTTGATGGGTCTGTTGGCATAAAACTTGGGGACTTCGGTCAGGCAGAAACTAAAAACATAGCCACCCGGATGATTGATGCTGATATGGAAGGGAATTTAGGGGGGAAGCAGGGGAATGGGGGCAGTGGGAGAAGGTGATGGGTACAGGATGGGTGTGTATGTGGAGGGAGGGTTTGGATTGGGGGGTGGGTAGGGAAAGGTGAAGGGGTTGGAGAGGGAGGGCATTGTTTCTTAGATCATGGATTTGAAGTCCTCCACTGAGGCTGATGTTACTGCCTCAGGGGGGGGAGGGGGGGACAGTCTAGATATGCTCCCCATCTGTCCGCGAGACGAGGAGCCTGCAAACGGGAGTTGCCATAATCCCAGAATGTTGGCACTTTTCCACTTGTACTTAAACCTGTGTCTGCGATGCAAAGCGCTCATGCCAGCAAAGCGAAGATAGCTGGCAGAGCACTTGCCATATTAAGTTAGCAAGATATATATGCAGGTTGCACCAACGCTACACATTCTCTTTTGATTTTTGTGGCTCATTTGAGCTATTTATAAAAGAGTCGTATAAGGATTTTCTGGAGAAAAATTTTAATACTTCTACTTTTGTTTTCTTTCTTTTTTTAATATGGGGCCATGATTTAGCATCTCTTGCATACCATGTGATTTCAGGGGGAGGGGGGGGGGGGGATGTTTGTGCAACTTTCTGATTGTTAATGAAGATGGTGTTACTCAACAACATGTTCACAGATATGAACTTTTTGTTCACGAATGTTTGTTTGTTTTTTCATTTTGCAGATGCAGTATGGTTCCCTGGATGTTTGTGACAGGATAAAAAAGACAGAATCAGAATCAGAAAGAAGCAGAATCTTAGTCTTACCACCATCACGATCATCATCTTTTTGTAATGCTGCCCTCCTTAAAAGATTATGGGATGTGGAACCAGCAGCAAGTTGCCTGACCAACCCAGCATCAAGCGAACTGGAGCAGATACTTTGGGCAGTTCGACAACAGCTCAAGTGAACAACGGAGACATGTTTAGGAAAGGTGAGGAAGATGATACATATTTTTGGTATTATGTGTGTGTGTGTGTGTGTGTGTGTGTGTGTGTGTGTGTGTGTGTGTGTGTGTGTGTGTGTGTGCAGGGCTCACAGGGACCCCCATTTGGGGGTCTATGAAGCACTAAAATTCTAAAGGACCCTCTAAAAGAATGTGCAGGGGGTCCCAGGGATGCACTAGAACAATTATTTGTAGCGTTCACAGTGCCAATGGGACCCTCTAACCAGCCTCTAGGACCCTCTATACTGTAAGTGAAGGAGTCCCTGGGACCCCTTGTTTTGTGGGACGATTGGGAGCCCTGGTGTGTGTGTGTGTGTGTGTGTGTGTGTGTGTGTGATGAATTTAAATATAGAAGTCTACATAGATTGTATGCCCCCCTCCCCCCAACACACACACACACACACTCTGTGCCTCCCTGTTTTTCCTTTGTTCAGATGTTTAATTTTAAATGTGAAAAAAAGAGTAAAAGGTTATGGCTGCCTATTTGCATGGCTCCAGATATTTGTTTAAAGCGACTTTGCTGATTTCAGTTAAAAGTGAAATTTTAGGGAGAACAAAAGAAGATCAATATTATAAAGACCATAGAACTAGAAGATTACATGCTTGTTCTGCAAGTTAGCAACATTGTATGGAATACAATATGACTGAAACTCTTATTCAGTTATTTGAAGATTACTTATTATTTAGTAATGTCATAAGGTGTTATTGAAAATTGTTGCTGACTTCTTTTCTCTCTCTTTACTCCTGTCTCAAAAGACAAAGCACCCAGCTCTTATTTTAATTCCATTGATATTGCTTGACATTCTTTCTCCTTTTTTTTGTATGTTAAAAAATAGCACACAAAGAGACAACACCCAAAAATGAAGGCGGGTCTACTCAGAAGGACACCGTGGAGCAAAAAATCAACAGCTTCCTTCCCCTCTCAGAAGACGATAAGAAAGAAGCGCTGTCCCTAGCGGCAAAGCACCCCGATCTTCAGGACGTCTTCAAACATGTAGTCAACATTATGCATGACGTTGTCAGAAACAACGCTGAGCTATTCATGGAACAGCTCTTCGGCATGAAAGTCTTTGAAGAATCTGACAGCACCATCCCCGGCATCGACAAAGATTTCTTGGACTTTTTCGCTCTGATCGGAGGCGCTAAGGCCACGGCGGAGGTGTACGCCTCTCAGTTGAAGATCTTGAACGTCAGTCATGTGACAGATCGGTTGTTGAGTGACGAGGGTTTGGAGGCGGAACAGGATGCTGCGATGAAGGTGGTAACGATGATGAGGATGTTTTGGGAGAAGGCTACGGACTGCAGCCTGGAGTTTGCTGGTCGGCTGGCGGAGACCACTGTGCTGTCTTTTCTGCTCGAAGACCTGAAGAATTTGAGGAAAAACTTTTCGGTAAGTGGCTTACCGGTAGATTAGTTAGAAAACAAAACAAAACTGAATCGCTGTTGGATTTTAGTATGTAAAGAGAAAGACGTTTTTTCACAACCAGAGCAAATGGCTATGAACTACAATAGAACAATAGTCAACATGGTTTTTTTGTGGTGGTTATACTAATTGAGTATGTTGCAACAGAAGACAACACAATGTAATACAATAACAGTACAATGCAATGCAATACAATACAATAAATACAATATTAACCATTGCAATTTAATATAGATTATAACACAATGCAACACAACACAACTTAGCGCAACATAATACAAGACATTACATTTTTACAAAACAGGAAAAAGGTAAATTAACATCAACATTAAATTTGTTTGGTTTGTTAAATTGAAAATATTGTTTTGATCCTTCCCTTTAAATTTGATAAGAAATGGAACTCAGACTGAACTTGTTTGCTTCTCTGATTAAAACACCCATTACACTTTGTGCTTGCTTTAAGCTTTTCGTTTGTTCTTTGTTTAGTTTGTTGTTTAATTTGTAATAAAAATGAATAAATATTAACCCCTTCAGTGCTGTCTATTAGTTGTGCCTTTTTGCTGCATGATTTTATAATGCGGCAAATTTGTGACTTAAGGTTTCGCACACTAGCATCAGGCGTCAATTGTTTCTCCGAGCAACGCCTTGACGCGTTGACGCCTGCATCACAGAACACATTGTAGCGAGGCAGTGGTGTTCTCACACACGACTCTTGTCGCTTCGCCTCTTGTCACGCAAACTTCCTTATTTGGAAAGCAAGGAAAGATTATTCTAGCGTCAGACGCTTTATTTCGGATTCGAGCAAGTCTGCCATTTTTTTTCTTCAATCAGAGTTATGGTCCTTCCGTCCGTTGTGATTGGCTAGTTTCAAAATTTCTGCGAACTTGAGCATCAAAATTAGAGCCGGTTCTATTCTCGAGCAGCAAAAAATTGTGCAGCTACGCATAAAAAATCCTGCCGCGTCGCGAATCTCTCACACGCAAGCGGCGCATCAAACTGCGCCTTGCAGCAAAAAATCGCCGCGATCTCGAGATCTTGACGCTAGTGTGCGAAGCCCTTTAGCGGCGGCGTATTTATGCGTCGGTGGCAAGTACTGAAGCATTATAGAAGATGTATACTATATTTTTCTGACTACATGTATAAGGCAATATTTTTTTTCTCCAAGACTGACATCCCTGCAAGAGTGATAAAATACAGACAAACCTCTATTTTAAGACTTCCCAAATGTCCGGAAAAATCGGTCGTAAATTGGAGGGGTCGTATGACGGAGGTTTTCACTGGCAGCCGCAGAAAGAAAAAGTTCAGCACAGTTCATACTCTCTTCTTCATGCACACATTCAATGACATATTAAAACTGGATTTGGGTCTTTCCAACTCCATAGGATTGTGCAATCGATATTACAGTTTCACTTTGCCGACTTCTTTTAATCACCTCCACTCTCGTCCAAAGTCAGTGGTTTTCCTTTTCAAAGTCAGTGGTTTTCGTGCTTTTCCTACGCTCTCCGCCATCTTTTCTACAACAAGGGAAGTGACTCCGCTTTCAGGCCCTTGACCGTGGTTGTTTCCCTTTGCTCGAAGTCTATGCAGACGACAGCAACGGTCGTAAAAACCAACAAAATGGCGGTTGTAAGTCGCGTTTTAGAGGAAGTCGTTTAAGAGAGGTCGTTTACATAGTAACATGCATCTGTGCCAACAAATCCGGTCTCAAATGAGAGGTGGTTGCTTAACAGAGGGTCGTAAAATAGGGGTTTGTCTGTAGTAAGAAATAACAAAATCTGAATTTTGTGTAAAATTTGGGGCAAACGGTCTGCCATGGGCCGTGTACACATACACGCGGATGTTCAGCGCATGCGGAAACCCACGCGCATTCCGTAAATAAGTAAAAGAAGGAAGGGAAAAAATATACGCATGTGTCCAAATTTCCCCTAATCCGTATATTTGTTCTTCTTTCTTTTACTTATTATTTCCGCACGGAAAATTGGGATCTACTGTGTATCAGGCCTTATAGTCCGAAAATAGGTACTTATATAATTATGTCTTCAGCACTAAAGAGGTTAAAAATATAAAAAATTGCATGTCAGGTTGTTGTTTATATGCAGGCAAGGTTTTATCTCATTTAACTCATTCATATATGTCCAGAATTAATAGATAGCTGTCAATTTGATGCATTTGCTTCAAGGGAAGTAGATCTGTGTGCACACCATACCTTGGTCACTTCTAAACTCGCTTCACTCTCTTAGACCACAATTTTGCCTCCCACTTTGCTTTTGCAGTAGTTGTGGGGAAACCAATCTGTGTAGAGTGTTTTTCTATATAAAGTCTATATATATATAAAAAAAAGTCTGATCTACTGTAACTTCCCTATGAAGTAAAAACCTGTAATCTTCTTTAATTTCTCCTTTTGTTTGTGTATGTTTTTTGTGTGTGTATATGGCTGGAGTGAATTGTGAGGTTTTGTAATGACTCGTGAATTGTGAGTTTTTTTAATGACTCAAAATCGCTGCGATGCGAATGAGTTAAATCAGTGCTTTCTAGTTGTATATTTTTGCTGCCTGGTCTGTCCTCCACAGGCAAGCAGCGGTGTGTTTGATCACTCCTTGACCATTCTGCACAACTGTGCCAGGAACAGGCAGAGGAGGCAACGTTTCCACGACGTTGACGCCATCAAGACGCTGCTTCCATTTCTATCTAGAACGGAGAAAGGTGAAATACGCTGTGCTGCGTTCAGTTAATTACTCTAGATTGTGGCGGTACCATAGCCGATGAGGTTTAGCAGAGGCGTGGTTACTGCTACACCTATCTGTATTGTTAAAGCATCGGGATTTGCCTCCAGTATTGTTCCCACCATCTTTGTATCTACAAATGTCCCATATGTGTCTGTTCCAGACCGAGAGGACGTAAAACACCATTTTTCATTCATACGCTGCGTTCTTATCTTTTTGGTGTTGTGTGTGTGTGTGTGTGTGTGTGTGTGTGTGCGTGTGCGTGTATGAAAGCTTGTTCAAACGTAGACAGCATTGCTTGTTTAGATACTTACAACATGCCATTGATAAAAACACAAAGGTAGTACCTATTTAGCAGCAAAACCTTCACCATCAAAAATTGACTGGAAGTAGTAATTTTTAATGACGTACCAATATGCAAACAATTGAAGTAATTCTTTACATTGGATCACAAGACATTGTGCAGACACGCAGACAAACAAGCTAATTTGTATACAGATGATCGCTATAGCCCCTTGCTCTGGAAGAAGGCAGAGGACCAATTTATGATCAAAATATCTTCATTATTATGGTGATAAACATCTCATACATCTAGAACAACTTAAACCCACTCTCCTTTCCACCTTCCCCTCCCCTCCCCCCCTTCTCCTCCTACCTCCATTTTCTCCCACCCCTCCCTCCAGTTTTCTCCCCAATTATCATGGTCTTCCCAACAACACCCACCAAACCCTTTTCCCCTGCCCCTTCAAGTTCTAACCCCCACCCCCTCCCCCAAACCATCTTCAAAGTACCCCTACAGCAGCCGTGACGTTAGCTGTTAGACTGAGTCCCCCAGTTAACCCCTTGACTGCCACCCATGTATCACGTACTGACCCGATGACATCACTGATGATGTCATCCGATGAAGAGGAATAGCCCTGATATGCTGGCGTTTGCTCTAACACAGTCAAGAGAGTTATATCCCCAGATCATTTTTTGCCAGATTGGCTCTATTAGTTGTCTTTTTCATGGCATGATTTGCCCAATGATTTTTTCTTTAATTTTCTCTGGCAGTCAAGGGGTTAATATGACAACACAGAACCACCAGCAAGATGATGGAGGTTGTTGGATGAAAGAAGAATAAGAACAAACAGCAAAACAGTGTAAAGGACAACAAAATAAAACCTAACCTTTCAGTGTTGCCTAAGTTTTACTACCGTTTGAACACATACACCTCCTTCGTTTTCTATAATTAAAGTTAATTTTCATCATTGTAAACATAAAAAAATATGCATTTGCTAATAGTAGAATATAAAGTCGCAACTGGAAAAAACCACAATGAACCAAGACGTTGAGGGGTGTGTTGAATCTGCATCTTAACCCTTTCACCACCAAAGTCGCATTTTAGCACCACAATGATGTATCACTAAAAGGCATCAAATTGGGGTCTATTATCCAAAAACCCTATTGTCTTAGTTTTGCGAAGTAAGGATAGACCTTATTTTATATCTGTCACAGAAGAATTCCCAGTACTGCAGATGGATTTTGTTCTCTAGCCAGGTAAATGTAATGGAAATGTTTAGCTGAAATATGACTGGCGGTGAAAGGGTTAAAGTTAATTTTCATCCTTGTAAGCATAAACAAAATATGCATTTGCTAATAGTAGAATATAAAGGCACGACTGGAAAAAACCACAATGAACCAAGACGTTGAGGGGTGTGTTGAATCTGCATCCTAACCCTTTCACCACCAAAGTCGCATTTTAGCACCACAATGATGTATCACTAAAAGGCATCAAATTGGGGTCTATTATCCAAAAACCCTATTGTCTTAGTTTTGTGAAGTAAGGGTAGACCTTATTTTATATCTGTCACAGGAGAATCCCCAATACTGCAGATGGATTTTGTTCTCTACCCAGGTAAATGTAATGGAAATGTTTAGCTGAAATATGACTGGCGGTGAAAGGGTTAAATTAAAGTTAATTTTCATCCTTGTAAGCATAAACAAAATATGCATTTGTTAATGGTAGAATATAAAGGCGCGACTGAAAAAAATGCAATGAACCAAGACGTTGAGGGGGTATTTATTTTTGCTCCCATTTCTTCAAACTCATTGTGCTACGATGCCTTTCTCTTTAATGTTTGATTGATTACTTATTATTGTTTTGGTCAGTATTTTGTTGTTACCTGTTGTGGTTGTTATTTTCACTGTTGTTGTTTTGTAATGAAAAAACCCACCTTCTCTTTAGAGAATACTTGTATTAAAATGCAATATTAATAATACAGCTATGAATTATATATAATTATTATTAAGTTTGAGAAACTGATGACTTCCTTATTCTTTCATTATATTACCTATCAAGAGTTGCTTTTTGTATTTGCCCCATTTTGATTTCGCGCTGACTTTATTTATATATACATGTATGTTGTTGGGACGAAGGAGTGAGTGAAAGCAGGAATTGTGGAATGAATGAAGAGAAGGAATAAAAATTATTGAATAAAAAAAAAAAAGACATTGAGGGGGGTTTTGAATCTGCATCTTAACCAATTTGTTATTAATAATCTACTTTTATCTTTTTGCTAACCAGACATCAAGCTGCTGTCTCTCCTCACCCTGTCCTACATTATCGATGAAGCGGACAACCATCTTCTCTTCGCCGACGCCTCTGATTTTGCCTTCTTGTTGGATGCTGTGGGCTTTGCGTGGGAGGAGGAGGACCACCGCGACCTGAGCGGCTACACCCTGGAGGAACTACTGCAGGGGCTTGGCAACCTGGCTCAGAACGACGACAACAAGAAACTGCTCATGAAGAAAGGTAATGACTATCGTAAACGTATGTAAATGTCATGCGCTGTAACCTGAGCGGTTACCCCCTGGAAGAGTTTGTGTGGGGGCTGGGTAACTTGGCGCAGAACAATGGCAACAATTTACTGCTCATGAAAAAAGGTACAGTGTAATGAATATGATAATCATATGCATATGTTATGTGCCATGACCTGAAGTGGGTACACACTGAAGGGGCTTTTGCAGGGGCTAGGCAACCTGGCGCAGAATCATAATAACAAGAAACTGTTCATTTAGAAAGGTAATAAATATTATAATCATATGTAAATGTTAAGCGCTGTGATCTGAGCAGAAGAAGAGTAATGAATATCATAATCATAGGTAAATGTTATGCACCAGAACGATGTTGATAAAGAAAAGTAATGGATATCATAATCATACGCATATGTTATGGGTACACACTGGATGAGCTTTTGCAGGGACTAGGCAACCTGTCACAGAATGATGACTACAAGAAACTGCTCATGAAGAAGGGTAATGAATATCATAACCATACGTAAATGTTAAGCGCAGTGACCTGAGCAGAATGAAGCTGATGAAGAAAAATAAGGAATATGATAATCATATGTAAATGTCATGCGCTGTGACCTGTGCGGGTACACCCTGAAGAAACTTCTGCAGGGACTTGACAATCTGGCACAGAATGACGACAACAAGAAACTCCTCATGAAAAAAGGTAATGAAAATGATAATCATATGCATATGTTACGTGCCACGACCTGATCTACACACTGGAGGAGCTTTTGCAGGGACTAGGCAACCTGGCGCAGAATGATGCTAACAAGAAACTGTACATGAAGAAAGGTAATGAATATGATGATGATAATGCATATGTTATGTGCCACATCATGAAGTGGGTACACACTAGAGGAGCTTTTGCAGTGGCGTGGCAATCTGGCGCAGAACAACAGCAAGAAACTGCTCATGAAATTTAAAAAGGTAATGAAAATGATAATCATATGTTATGTGCCACGACCTGATCTAATACTGGAAGAGCTTTTGCAGGGACTAGGCAGCCTTGCGCAGAATGACGACAGCAAGTAACTGCTCATGATAAAAGGTAATGAATACACACTAGAGGAGCTTTTGCAGGGGCTTTGCAACTTGGCGCAGAACGATGCTAACAAGAAACTGCTCATGAAGGAAGGTAATGAATATTATAATCATATGCATAATTAAAATCTGCCATGACCTGAGTGGGTACACACTGGAATAACTTCTGTAGGGGCTTGGCAATCTGACGCAGAATGACAGGTGTAATGGAAGTTGGAGGGCACATGGCATATATTTTATGCGGAAAGTTACTTTTTGCCTGCTTAGATAAAGAGAATTGATGTGGTTTTTTTTTTAATTAAATCAAAGCAAAAGTATGGCATGGGATTAGATAGAGAATGAAAACAAATATTTTATAAATTGAAACATTAGGTGGAAAAATTGGGCATGCCTCACTTGATCTTTCTTTTTTTCTGCCTTTCGTTACCTCTAGTTTAAAAAAAAAAATGCTTCACATTTCTCTCTCTTTCTGTCTTTTTCTGATTTGTATGGTGTGAAAAAACCCACCCTCATTGTTTAAATAGTAGTAGTAGTAGTAGTAGTAGTAGTAGTAGTAGTAGTAGTAGTAGTAGTAGTAGTGATAGGGACAGGCATCATAGCCTAGGCCTCGTGGCCTATAAAAGATCTCCCATCATTGGCACAGTCTTTATGTATGGTGTCTGATTTGCATGCATCACTAATTAGCAATTGCATAGCATCAATCAAAGTCATAAAAAGCTCTATGTTTTGGAATTTCATCCAAGAGGTTCTTGACATTGTTAATATTATTTGTAAATAATCAATCCTTTGTTGGTTTAAATCGTTTTTTATTCACCAACAACACATACAACAATTTATACAAAGATGAATAATGGCATCAACAAGCTTGAAGCTTATACTGTGCCTACTTTTACCATTGTAATGTACATATGGCAGCTGGTAAATAACAACGCACAAGTACTGTCATGCTTAATGTGGATAAATTTAAACAAAATAAATCAGTTTCCAAGATCGTCAAGGAACGTAAACAAGAAAACAAGGGTTAACCCTTTCACCACCAATGTCGCATTTTTGCACCACAGTGATTGAACACCCATGTCATTAAAGTCTTCAAATGAGGGTCTGTTACCTTGGGTTCTTAATTTTGAGAGATAAGGATAGGCCTTATTTCAAATATATCACAGAAGAATCCCCAATATTTCAGACACAAATCTTTTCTTTATCCATGTAAGTTTCATGGAAAATTTTGGCAAAAAAAAGGCTGGCGGCGAAAGGGTTTAAGTAGAATCTGACATTATTAACTCATTCTACCCCATCCGTGCAGCCGCATTTATCTTCCCTGGCCCAGTTGCATGGAGAGCTCTGAGCATAGCTATAACAAAAGTTTAGAAAAATTGCTATAACTTTGAAACAATTCACCGTATTGCTTTAAAATTTTAAAGTGTTATTGTCAAATGCGTGTTTTAAAAGTTTGCAAAGTTTCATGACTTTAAAGTACGGCCTGTAGTTCTAAAAATAACTCTTTTACACACAAAAAAACAGTGATATAGAATCTATTTGTTCTTTATGAAATAATCGAAAGTAGAGCTTTCTACTTCACCTACATTCGCTAAAAACTCGATACACTCGCTGTTTTTGTCATTATAATAGTCTTAAATCAATCCAAACACAATTTTACTTTCTGTTTCATTACTCAGACATAATATGTACCAACCCATCATCGAAAACAATTCAGTAAAAATATGATAAATCTGCTCCAAAATCGATAAAATCTAAGCATGACCGGAAAGGAAGCGTCTGTAAACAGGCTAAAGCTACCAAAGTGAACAATTTGAGGATAAGAACCAAGCTAGACGCTTCAGTTTGAAGATGGGTTTGTACTACGAGTTAACTCGTAAACGGGCAGATATGGTTGGCGTGAGTTTACGAGTATACTCGTAAATGAGGTAGAATGAGTTAACAAACAGCTGAAATAATTAAAATAAACATACAAGGCGTATTGAATGATTTTGCTCAAATCATCATAAAAGAATGGAAGACAGAGAAAGAAAACACACAAAGAAATGAAGAAAATGAAGCAAGTGGAGAAGATAGGGAAATAAGTACAGCGTTTGAAAAATTCAATCCTTTGTTGTGACAGATGTACTGACGATCCTGAAGCCCATTCTGGAGGAAGGCAGCGATGTGGAGAAACAAGAATCCGCCCAGATCCTGTGGAACCTGGCCTTCGATAAAGACAACAGGACCAAGATGAAAGTCAGTCACTTTTTTTGTTGATGATTTGACATATGTGACCCAGCACCACGAAAAGGACATTAACTCGTTTGCGTCGTTATGATTTTTTTGATTTTTTAAAAAATCACAAATCACTCCAGCCATACACACAAACAAAACAGACATCAGCAAAAATAGAAATGAAAGAAGATTACAGGTTTTTACTTCAGGTTTAGACATAGGGAAGTGGTAGATCAGACTTTTGTATTTTATAGGCTTTATGTAAAAAAAACACCTCCCTGCAGCAATTTAAGAGGCAAAAGTGTGGTCTAAGGGAGCGAAGCGAGTTTAGAAGTGACCAATGTGTGGTGTGCACACATATTTACTTCCCTTGAAGCAAATTAATCAAATTTAGAGCTTTATATTAATTCCTGGCCATATTTGGGTGGAACTACTTGAATGAGTAACCTAAGTGTCAAAATGACCATTCTGAGAAAATTATACATTTAAAACTTCAGACAATTCTCTTTCTGATGATAGAAGAACCATTCTTGTATCTTTATCCGTTCCAAAGTTATGAGTATTTAAAGTTAGTAGGGTGAGCGTCGGTCATTTTGAGAAAAATCAATCTAAGGTTTAGCCTAGCTGAAGAAAAAGCATTGACCTACCCATTTTAAAGTACTTACAGACCATTTAGAGCATTGACATCCTTTATAAATATGAAAGATAAGATGTTAAGAACACGAAAATACCCATAACTCAAAATTGACCCCCAAAATGAGATTTTTGACTTTGCAAGCCTGTTGTGAGAAACTAGCCCACCGACTTTAATGTCCATTTCATGGTGCTATATAGTAAATGTATTCCCACCCTTATGCTTGCAAAGATACTTGCGGCGGTGCCATAGCCGATGAGGTTTAGCCGAGGCGTGGTCACCGCTACAGCTATCTGTATTAATTTAAAAAATCTGGACTTTACTGGTTTCGTACTGCCTCCGGGCATTGCCTCCAGTATGAAATTTGTATTTACAAATGTCCCATATGTGTCTGATTCAGACCAAGAGGACGCAAAACTCCATTTTCTCTCCCCTTATTCTTGCAAAGAATGTACTTCCAGAAATGACGTGTGGTTTAGCTTCCTTGTAATCAAAGTAATGATGCTTTTGTGGTATTTTTTTCTCTTCTGGTTACACAGCATTTTGGGGGGGGAATGAGTACCTCCGCCAAGAAATGCAAAAAAATGAGATTTTTGACTTCCAAGCCTGTTGTGAAAAACTAGCCCAGCGACTTAATGTCCCTTTCGTGGTGCTGGGTCACATATTCGTTGATAGAGGGTGACATGCCCTCCCCCACCCCCGCCCGTACTCCCCTACAAAAAAGCCACCCATAAATAGATTAATTTGCAAAAGTTTGTTTGTCCTGTTATTGTTTTCTTGTTGTTTTTATTTTAAATGTGTGTTGTGTGCGTAAAGTCACGTTACTTTTTTCCCTCCTCCTTGTAGTGTGGGTTTTTTTTAATTAATAATTTAATTTATGCATAATGAGTGAGTGTTTTGTGCGTTAGTTCATTTTTACTTCTTCACGTTTTCATGTAAAGCGCGGTGAGCCCTGCTATGTCGGCAGAATAGCGCTCTATAAGATTTATTTATTGTTATTATTATTATTTTGATTTCGGGGCAGCGGGTGGATGCCTCGTGTCTCCTTAAAGGGGAGCTCCACGAGTCTCTACCTGTGGGGATACTGGGGGGATCTTTTGTACAAATAGTTCCCCAACCTTCGGAAAGTTCTGTGCTTGTATCTTCCTCTAATCTGTCACTCTCTTGACTCTGCCTTTTCCCTTTGCTTTCTGTCTTTTACTATCTTTCTGACTTATCGGCCTATTCTCCTGCTTTTCTAAAAAAAAGTTAAGAAAATAAAAATAATAACGATTTCAAATTAATTGTTTTCCTTTGAACTCCTCTGAAATTGGAATGTGTCAGCTGTATGCAGCGGGGAGACCAGTGAAAACTGAAAACCAGACACACGTTCCTTACCCATTCTGGCTATATTGCCTGGGAACGCAGAATAATAATAATTCTATCACTATGTAACGTTACCGAAGAATTTCGCACCCCCATCTATTATTTAAGATATTTAGTTTTATTGTTGAAATATGTGACCAAGCACCACAAACAGGACATTAAGTGTCAAACTGACCATTCTGAAAAAAAATATGCATTTGAACATGTCAGACAATTCTCTTTCTAATTATACAAGAACCATTCTTGTATCTTTTCCCATTCCAGAGTTATGAGCATTTAAAGTTGGAAGGGTGAGTGTTAGCCATTTTGTCTAAAGTCTAGCCTAGCTGAAGAAAATGCATTAACCTACTCGTTTAAAAACATTTATAAGACCAGAGACAGTAATAATGATTATCCTTTATAAATATGAAAGATAAGATGTTAGAGAATGCAAAAATACCAATAACTCAAAATTGACCCCCAAAATGAGATTTTTGACTTTGCAAGCCTGGTGTGAGAAACTAGCCCAGCGACTTAATGTCCCTTTCGTGGTGCTGGGTCACATAGTGGTAGCACGTTCGCTTCGTTTCAAGTAAACCTGAGTTTGAACCTGGGTACAGGGGATTTTTCCTCTCACTTTGCACTAGGCCTTGCGATCTGAACGTGGAGTCTTTCGGCTGAGACGATAAACCGAGGTCCCATGTGCCCATGCACTTAACACACGTTAAACCCAGTGGCAACGAAAAAGTTGTCATTTGATCAAAATTTACCCCCCTCCCTTCCTTGCTCATCAGTCACACAAAAATGGCATGCAAAAAATAAAAAATAATAAAAATTGGGTGGTGCGCCTCCGGCTGCGACGCGCTTTCCAGGTGGGAGCAACCCGAATTTCACAGAGACGCCTCTGTGACTATAATGTACCATACTATTTCTAAAGAGTAACTTTCTTGGTTTGTTGTGCAGAAAGACGCAGTGCTGATGGATCACCTGGAGAGGCTGAAGAGCAGCAGTCACAGGGGGGTGGCCCGGTCCTGCAGCGGGGCTCTCTGGGTCCTTAACATGGACAGAAAACTCCACCAAGGTGATGCCGATACCACTGGTTCCTTTGGCTTCTGTTTGTGCGTGTATGTGTTTGTTTTTGTCAGCTGTCTGGCATAACAGTTTAACAGATTTTAAGAAAAAAGTGTTGCCTTTCTCCTCTCAATTGAAGGCAGCTTTGATAAAATTATTTTTTAAAATCTGCAACAAAATTACTGTATTTTTCGGACTATAAGGCGATACTTTTCCCCCAGACCCCCTGCGCCTTATAATATGACTACTAAAATAGTAAGAAAATATAATAACAGAATCTGAATTTTGTGTAAAATTTGGAGGGTGTGCCTTATAATCAGGTGCGCCTTACAGTCCGAAAAATATGGTATACAGTGTTCATCTGAAATGCAACAGGACCAGGTTTTCTTTGCTAGTAGGCCATATTCAATGTTTAAAGGTCTGCGTACACGTTAACACTATTCACAAGATATTTCTATTTCCCCCATGGCAACACAGTGAGCTGTAAGTCATATTAAGAGTGGGCTATTGCTGTGTTGCCATGGGGAAATAGAAATATCTCGTGAATAATGTTAACGTGTACACAGACCTTAACCCTTTCACCGCCAATGTCGCATTTTAGCACCACAATGGTTTAACACCCATGTCACTAAAAGGCATCAAGTCAGGGCCTGTTATCCAAATACTCTATTTTCTGAATTTTGGGAGGAATTCGCAACATTGCAGATATTTTATTTTCTCTACCCAGTTAAGTTTAATGGTATTTTTTTGGCTGAAAAATGGCTGGCAGCGAACGGGTTAAGCTCATTGTAATCGATTTGGAGGCCCCCCCCCCAAAAAAAAATGTCTTGTTAAAATCGTTGGAGACTTAAAACATTTGAAACCAAGTGTTTCTGTGCTGGTCTTTTAATAATTTATTTCCTCCCAGGTCACTTGAACGATGGATGGGAAGCAAAAAGTATTCACGTGTTTACCTTTTTTGTGTGTGTGTTTTTAAACATCGTAAAGGACAAGGGGACAGTTCAGAATGGTCTAGCACCCCCACCGGCACCCCCACTTCCAACGCAGGAAGGACGCTCCCTGTCTCCCACTCTCCCTCCCTCCGCTCCACCCCCACCTCCTCTAGGTGGACTTCCTCCCCCTCCTTCTGCTCCCCCTCCCATGTCCCAGGTTGCGACCCCTGCTGAGGTGGGAAGGAAGGGTCATGTGATGATCAGCTACCAGTGGGGTAACCAAAAGTTACTTCTGCAGGTGAGGATAGTGTGTGTGTGTGTGTGTGTGTGTGTGTGAACTCTGTGTGTGTGTGTGCATGTGCACATGTGTGTGTAAAACAGTAACGTGCTTAGGTTAAAAGTTTCTTTTGTACACAGTGGAACCTCCCTTATAAGACCTCCCATTATAGGACCTACTTCTCCGAGACATTGCCTTTCTTTGCAATATTAAAATTACCTCCCTTATAAGACCTCATTTTGGATGATTTTTGAAGGTCTTATAAGGGAGGTTCCATTGTACTAGCTTTGCTAGGTATTAGGTACTCTATTATGTACTCTATGGTCACAGAGGCGTCTCTGTGAAATTCAGGTTGCTCCCACCTGGAGAGCGCATCGCAGCCAGAGGTGCACCACCCAATGGTGTGTTGTGGTGGGTTTTTTTTGGGGGGTTGCATGCAATTTTTGTGTGACTGATGAGGAAGGAAAAGGGGTGGGATGGGTAAATTTTGACCAAATGACAACTTTTTCGTTGCCACTGGGTTTAGCATATGCTAAGTGCATGGGCACACAGGATCTCAGTTTATCGTCTCATCCGAAAGACTCCACGTTCAAACCGTAAGGCCTAGTGCAAAGTGAGAGGAAAAAATCCCCTGTGCCCAGATTCGAACTCAGGTTTACTTGACGCTAGGCAAACCTGCTACCATTGTGCCACTCTACCCCACTTGCCACTCTACACCACTATACGAAATTGAACAAAGGGTAATTTCTCTCTTTTTCTAATTAACTCCCCTCCACCAAAGTTGATTACAATACCATTCACCTAGCAGTGCGTGGATCAGAACCAAAGTGAGACAAGCAAAGCATCATTCTTAAAAAAGAATGTGCCAAGCTCGCCTTTATGACCCTCACCCTCACAGTACACATCAACAATGGTGGAGAGGACAACATACAAACAAATCGACACATGTCCAAGAGTGGCATAGCCTTCTAACCTTGAATATGTTACACATAAACAACATACAACACAGAACAAACTGGTAAGCCTCGAAAGAAAGTTTGGTTAATCAAAGAATGAAATAGTGAGGCCAAGAGAGGAGATGACGAAATTGAACAAAGGGCAATTACTCTCTTTCTAATTAACTCCCCTCCACCAAAGTTGATTACGATACCATTCACCTAGCAGTGCGTGCATTTTATGCAAGAACAACCTGTAGACTTAGCAGTGTAAGGGAAATAACTGCATGCCATTCTGTCGCTTCCGACTAGGACTGCCAGTTAGCAGAGGGGGTAACTGCTATTCTGGCGGGCGGGCTGTGCTAGAGTTTGTTTATGGTATTAGGTATTAGGTACTTTATAGTCACAGAGGCGTCTCTGTGAAATTCGGGTTGCTCCCACCTGGAGAGCACGTCGCAGCCAGAGGCGTGCCACCCAATTTAAAAAATAATAATTTGTTTTGCATGCGATTTTTGTCACTGATGGGGGGGGGGGGGGGGGGATAAATTTTGACCAAATGACAACTTTTTCGTTGCCACTGGGATTAACGTATGCTAAGTGCATGGGCACATGGGACCTCGTTTTATCGTCTCATCCGAAAGACTCCACGTTCAGACCGTTAAGGCCTAGTGCAGAATGAGAGGAAAAAATCCCGTGTACCCAGGTTCGAACTCGGGTTTACTTGACACGAAGCGAACGCGATACCACTGTGCCACTCTACATATGGTGGAGATCCGAGATGCCTTGCCCAGGGTGCATCACCACTCTCTGCCAAATGTGGATTTGAGGACAAAAAAGGCAAAAGCAAAACATGGGGTACTCTATCTAGGTACAAATGTTTAAAAATAAAGGTATTTTGTTACAAAAAGTAAAGGTATTCTGCTTGTGTATTTTTGTGTGTGTTTGTAGTGTGTGTCTGTGCTGTGAGTGCGTGCTCTTATTCTTTGAATTTCAGAGTTATACGTTTACCAATTTATAAAATCTTCTTTTATCTCTTTCTTTCTCTCATTGCTTTTGTTGTGCTGTTTGTTTACCCCCCTTCTAAGGGGCTATGGCCTTTATGAATAAAATATCTGAATCTCTCTCTCTCTCTCTCTCTCTCTCTCTCTCTCTCTCATGTGCCAACAGACTATTCATTAAAAATTTCCAATGTTCAATACTGTCTCTGTCTGTCTCTCTCTCTCTCTCTCTCTCTCTCTCTCTCTCTCTCTCTCTCTCTCTCTCTCTCTCTCTTGCCTATGCAGTGTAATGTTTTGTAATCAACTGCAGTGACACGGGCCAACGACCCATAACAACAATTGTTCATTGTTCTCTCTCTCTCTCTCTCTCTCTCTCTCTCTCTCTCTCTCTCTCTCTCTCTCTCTCTCTCTCTCTCTCTCTCTCCTATGCAATTGTAATGTTTTGAAGGAGAGCCTTCAACAGCGATATTTCCGCATGTGGATATGATGGACGTGGACAACAACAGTGGGTTCACCCTGTGTGATGTCTATTTAAATCTCTCTATCTCTCTCTCTTTGTCTCTCTGTTTCTCTCTCTCCGTCTTTCCTTCTAGATGAAAGAGAGCCTATGTCAGCAAGGTGTCCAAGTGTGGATGGACGTGGACAACATCAGTGGCTCCACCCTGCAGGCCATGGCAGAGGCTGTGGAACAGTCCGAGGCGGTGCTCATCTGCATGTCGCAGCGCTACAAGGACAGCTTGAACTGCAGGACAGGTACTGCAATTTTCAGTGTCTGACTCCCTTTCCTTTCAGATCCACAGGTACATGTATAATGATGTTGAACAAAAGGTGTAGGTAAAGTTGCCTGGAAGTGGGAAATCTCAACATTTGTACATTTTTCGTACACCATTTGTTCAACATTATTTCCAAAAAGGTACTGCAGTCAGTAATAATAGTTCCATCATTCCGTAAGTGTAAGTTTTCAAGTTTTGGTGGAAGCACAATTTTGTCGGTGACATTCAAAACCCTCGTATCTCAATTTTGGTAGTTTTGAGAAAAATTAAAAAAAAGAGTTAAAAATTAACCGCGCTGACCACAATTGATTAACTATGATAAATATGTTGTTCAAGACATTGCGAGTTTGGTCCTGGATTTTGTTAAAATTACTATAAAAAAAATTTTTTTTAGACTTGAAAAGAACGAAGATACGAGGTTTTTGTCCCTAACTAGATCTGAATTTGGGACTTACGATTTTTTGTTCTATTTTCACAATCTCATTTACCCCAGATAGAAAGATGTTACAGATGCGAGCTTTTGGTGGAAGGTGGCATGAAAAATTAGAGAGCTGACTATGTATCTAACTAAAAAAAAAAAAAAAAATCGAGATGAGGTTTTTGAATTTCATCGACAATTTGCTGTTTCAGGACCAATCACTGACCATCTCTCAGAGATGGTTTTAGGCAGAGATTCTCTGCCTAAAATTTTTTTTTTAAAAAAACACCCCACCAGTTTTCCCATTAATGAGTAACTTTGGTGGAGTTCAGCAGTGATGTACCGAGGATCGAAAAGTGATAGGACAAACTGTCCTGAGAAGAGAGAAATCAATAGGACAATGTCCTGGCTCTTGCAGAAATCAATAAGACAAAGCATGCCAGTGTTAAAACTGTAATCAGACATGTGTCCTGACAGGGGAGAACACAATAGGACATTTTCAATTTGAATAGGTCAATGGCCTATGACCGGGGCCTCTGGACATCACTGGCTCAGTGTAGCCTGCTCTGGGATATACTGTGCAGGACACCACCTACTGGCTAAGTGTGATCAAAGAATACAATGATGTAGCATGCTTTGTTCGTTGTAGTTCTGAAATTTGAGTTTTATTTCAGAGGCGGAGTACGCCTTTGCACTGAAGAAGCCCATCATCCCCCTGTTGATGGAGAGGGGCTACAAGGCTGATGGCTGGCTGGGCATTCTGCTGGGATCCAAGCTGTTCTTTGACTTCTCCGGAAAGTACCCCTACGAGAAAAAGCTAGTGGAGCTGATGAAAGATCTAAAGCGACGAGGACTGTGCGATTCTTCAGAAGTGAGTGGTACACATATGTTCACACACATACGCATACACATACAAGCATGCATGCACACATACACATACACATACACTCGCTCAGAGGCAATATTCACATTTCTAAGACGGACGCAAAAGAGCTCAGCCGATTGGGTTTTTTGTTTTGTTTTTCAGATTATCTCCCCTCACAGGAGTATCTGAATATTGCACACACACACACACACACACACACACCCCTCTCTCTCTCTCTCTCTCTCTCTCTCTCTCTCTCTCTCTCTCTCTCTCTCTCTCTCTCTCTTGTTTAGATTGATTTTTTTTTCTTTCTCCACAATGTATTTCCTGATTCTTGTGAATTCAATTTATATTAGTTCATATGATTACTGTACTGTGTGCGAGGTTGGTGGTGGGTGAGGGGAGGGTGGATGGGTGTATGAATGTGTGGGATTTTTTTTTCCCCTGTTGCTTTTGTTCATTAATTGAAGTTTTAATTATGCTTTTCTTCTTTTGTTTCGAGGGCAAGATGTAAACAAACCCATTGTGTGCTTATTCTTTTCCCTCAATAAACAAATGTTTCAAATGTTTCTCTCTCTCACTCGCACACAGACACACATACACACCAAACTTTTTTTCAGAGTATTTTTACATAATTTTTTGTTATTCTTTGTATTTGTTTAAAAGTTTATGTTATTTGTATTGAATACAGTCTTTCTTTTTCTCTGTTATGTTTGTGCAGGTTGATGGCCCGATTAAGGGAGAGAAAGCTCGCCCGGTGGCCAGCACCCCTAAAATAAATGTCAGCAACTGGACGCAAAAAGATGTGCTGAACTGGCTCAACAAACATCAACTGGGAGGGCAAGTCAAAATGTCTTTATTTTTAAGTCAATGTCTCCCTTGTGGGGATACCGAGGGATCTGTCAATACAGATAGTTCCCTTACCTTCTAGAAGTTCAGTGCTATCAACTTCCTCTTATCTATCACTAGTTTTGACTCCTACTTTACTGACTATCATCAACTAGTTTTTTTTCTTCAGAATTAATGGCCCTTTTCTCCAAACAAATCTTCCAAATAATTTTCTCATTTGAGCTCCTCCGAAATCGGAATATGTCGGCTGAATGGAGCGGGGAGGCCAGTGAAAACTGAAAACCGGACACATACACAGTGATCGGGCTGGCTTTTGAAACCAATAAGTCCTGGGATTGATTGACCAAAAAATCAATCAGTCCTTTTGACAACCAATAAGTCCCATTTTTTTTCCTAATCACAATATCATCTTTGTGTTTGTCACTCCACCGGAAGAAGTTTGACGACACACACTGTGGATCGGGAAATAACTCAGTCTCGGAGATCTCTCACAATCGGGTTTTTCCGTATGCACTCGGAACACAGTTGTAAGTAACACGTTAGAAACGACTTCGATTCTGTTTCGTTCTTTCCCCACCCCCCCCCCACCCCCCCACTCCACCCCACCCCACCCCCGAGTCATACGTCACTAGAAAGTTTGCGCTGACCTCTTGTTTGAATCGAAAACGGTGTCAGTGAAATTCTTTAATTCAGCTTGAAACAAAAACGACCAGTTCCCCATGCTTCCAAATTTTTAAGGGTCATCATGACCCTTTGCCCCCAAATTTTAAGGGTCATTTGAAAATTTTTGAGGGTCAAAATAAAAGCCATAATAAATGGACAATATGCTCTAAAATAAAGACAAATCTCTTTAACAATGTGTACAAAGCTTGAAGAGTCATTTATTGATATTAATTGTTTAGTAAAAATAAATTCAAAAATTAGACTTGTAATCATGATGCACACACACACACACACAATCACACACACATACATACACACACAAACACGCGCACGCACGCACGCACTGCAGAAGAGCTTGCCATCACGATGCTGAAGCCAGTCAAATTCTTCACACCAACTTGACTTGAATTTGCCAGTTACTTTCTTCTTTTCATCACTACTGACAGTTGAAGTAGAACTTGAAGTTGAAGGGCCTGGAACTGGTTCGAGAGTTTTTGTCACCTGACTTAAAACTTCAGAGTCTTTGGAAGAACTTTGCGTCAAAGTTTTCGCAATCCAGCGAAGCAGCGCCATTTTTTTTGCTTCCAAGAAACGCGCGTGCGAGCAGCAGCATGGGTGGCGAGAAACAAAGGGAAATTACTCTGTGGTTTTTGTCGTCTGCTTCAAGCCTAGTAGTGAAAGAATAGGCCCAGTATATTTTGTTGATCGTTTCCCGCAAGCCGAATTGGCTTCAACATTCTGATCACGGCGAACACGTTTGAGGAAGCAATCGGCTGAGAGAAAAACTGTACAGTGTACATCACAATGACGTATTGACTGAAAAATGTATACGTCAAACTTGAAACTTTGTACGTAATTTACGTACAGATCTGCGTAATCGGGAACACTGACTGACGGGACCGAGTGCCTGGAAAATCAATAAGTCCCTGGACCGGCTGGATAGTAAAACGATCGGTCCCACAGAAAATCAATGCGTAAAGGACCGAAAACCGATCAAGTTCCTGATCCCTGCATACATGCCTCACCCATTATGGCCATATGACCTGGGAACACAGCAGAAGAAGAAGAAGAAGATAATCAAAGTCTTTCGCAATTAAAACTTAAAAGTTTTAAGATTTCAGAAAGGTATTGACAATAGGGGGAAAACAATCATGAAATGGAAGTCACACAGTTTTTTTGTTTTTTTTAAACCAAGTCTTTGGTAAATACATGAATGCAACTTTTCCTGGTGTACAAGGATTTCCTGTTTTTGAATTTACCAGAAAAGGAAGTTCCTTTTATTTTAATTTGTCAAGCAAGATCTTTGTGTGTCTACTGTATTTTTCAAACACTTTAAAATATAAGCATTTGTATAAATTGCGGAAAAAGCAGACTAAAATACCTTGATAAATCAATTTTTGCTTCAGCTGCAGGGGGACATTGCCCCTGGCCCCTGGCCATTCAGTTGATTTTTTCATTTTGTGTTTTGACTCCAAGCCAGTATTATGGTGTGTGTATGCGTGTGTGTGTGCGTGTGCGGTGTGAGTGTACATATGTGCTCGTGTGTGCAAACCCATGTGTGAGTGCTTCGACATGTGTGTGTAATGTGCAAGCTTACAAACTGGGCAACCCACGTAATTAGAGCTTAGTGATTAAAGTTGCAAGTCTTTTCAATGAGACTGGCCTCAAAAAAGGTTTACCTCACTTAAGCAAACAACTGATCAGTTGGGGCGGATCAGTTAGTCAAGGAGAGAGTGGGGAGAGGTTTGTGATTCCAAGGGCTTGGTTTAGGGGTCTGGAAGCTGACAATAATTTGATTGTATAAGATGCAATGAAGACCTCTCCTGGGAAAACTATGGCATGGAATTACATGATGTACCAAATATTTTGGACTGTACGGCAATACGTTTTTCCTCCAAATTAAGACACCTGCGCCTTATAATATGACTAATAATATAGTAAGAAAATAGAATAACAAAATCTGAATTTTGTGTCAGATTTTGGGGTGTGCGCCTTGTTGTAGTAAAAAAAAATATAGTACCTGACATCAAAGGTCGGTGTAATAGTCATGTATTTTCCCCCTCTTTTTCTTTCTTTCTTATTATTCGCCTCTGAACTGGGAGGGTGAATGGAGTTTCTTTCATTTTAAATCAAAGTGTTTGGTTATTAGAGCTTAAACTTTGATTACAAGTTATCTCCAGCAGGATCAACTACAAGCTTTCTGCTCTTACCTTTGCTGTCATGTCTGGCTCTGCTCCTACTTACCTGTCTGATCTACTTCATACTTACATTCCATCTCGTCAGCTTCGTTCTTCTTCTGATTCTCGTATTCTACAGCCTCCCTCAATTAAAACGAAAACTTATGGCGAGAGATCCTTTTCTTTTCAGGCCCCAGCTACTTGGAACAAACTCCCTCTGTCTCTCAAACATTCCAACTCCCTGTCAGTTTTCAAAACCAACCTGAAAACCCATCTATTCTCTGAACACTACTGTCCACCATGATCGGATTGTGAGAATGAAAGCGTGTGTGGATGAGGAATGGCATGGGAAAGTTGGGAGACAGAAAGTGTGTGTGTGCATGCGCGCGCTGGCATTTATTTATTTATTAAGACAACTTTTATAGCGCCTAATCTTTAAGCTCTTAGCGCTTTACAGAAAATCACTAAAATAAACACAATGAACAAACAGTATACATCAAACATTGACCAACACCCCTCTACCCTGATCCCTCAGTCAATTTCTCAATCACGCCCAAATAATGAATTACATAATCTACAGTACACTTTCGCAACCAACTTGAAACACTCACACTGATGGACGCTTAAAGACGCCCAGGCCACACTATTAACAAATCACACTCATACCCACACTTATAACGATAGAGAGAGAACGAGAGAGAGAAAGAGACAGAGACAGAGAAGGACAGAGACGGAGACACAGAGAGCCAGACAGAGGGACAGACAGAGAAAGAGAGAAGAGAGAGACACAAACAGAGACAGAGATATATAGGACTGAAATACAGTTGCATGCATCATAAAATAACAACTTACTATAATTTGTACATACAATAGTCAAAGGCACATAATATTCAATATTAATAAACATTCGCACACACACACTCACACACACCCTACACACACGCACACGCACACACACACACTCACATACACACACACACACACACACACACACACACACACACCGACACTCATGCACGCACGTTAACAAATCACACTCATACCCACACTTATAACGATAGAGAGAGAACGAGAGAGAGAGAAAGAGACAGAGACAGAGAAAGACAGAGACGGAGACACAGAGAGCCAGACAGAGGGACAGACAGAGAAAGAGAGAAGAGAGAGACACAAACAGAGACAGAGATATATAGGACTGAAATACAGTTGCATGCATCATAAAATAACAACTTACTATAATTTGTACATACAATAGTCAAAGGCACATAATATTCAATATTAATAAACATTCGCACACACACACTCACACACACCCCTACACACACGCACACGCACACACACACACTCACATACACACACACACACACACACACACACACACACCGACACTCATGCACGCACGCGCACACACACAAACACACACGATTAGTGGAAAAACATTAAATGAATGACACTCATACACATACTAATAAAATAGCATTTTAAAACACTTATAATGTACAATCATTTTAAAACAGTGAGACAAAATGGGTAAAGAAATAAAAATACACAAGTACATAAAATGTTCACAATATTGAAATACACCCATCCAGCCCATTCTTTCACAAAACACACACGCACGCACGCACAACACACGCATACACATGCACACACACATGCGCACATGTAGTTGTACACACACGCACGCGCTCACATGCACAGGCTCATTCATTGTGCATCATTGACCGTAGCGGCAGAGAGCAGCAGCAGAAAGAAGAAAATGGACAAAATGGAAGGTAATGCAGAAAAGCAGAAGAGGGAGCGTAAAAGAAGGAAGGAGTTGGGGATAAAGACGGGGATAGAGAGGAGCAGAGAGTAAGACAGATAGAAAACGGAGAGACAAAGAGTGAGAGACGAGTAGACAAAGTGGGGAGGGGGGGGGGAAGTTAAAAAGAGCAGGGGGCGGGGGAGGGGGGACACAGACCTGTTTACCCATAAGATTTCACCATATTTTGTACACACATTTGACATAAATATGATAAATATGGTACATGGGACAAACATATGGTGAAATGGTGAGAAAAACATATCTTTTAGATCTGTATATTGCCTGATTCAAGAAACAGGCGCGCTCTGTGTGTGTGTGTGTGTTTTGTAAATTTAAATGGATGATACTTTTGACACAGTATTTCAACAAGTTATGCAAATGTATGCATGTTTACACTCTGTTGTGGAAACTTTCCTGTTGGAGTACTCCTATTTTGTGAAAAATACACTTATTTTGGATTTCAAATACCTGAAGCCCAATTTCAGGGTAAACAGGTCTGGGGACAGATGGACAGGCATACAGAGTGACAGACACATTGACACACATAGAGAGTGAGAGAGAGGGGGGGTGGGGGCAAACAGACCAACAGACGGAAAGACATAAGGGAGACAGCAGACATATTTTAATCGAGGTTGTGGGACTGGCGGAAATAGTGGTTTTTTAGAGCGGTTTTGAAGCGTGGAAGTGTTTCTGAGTTGCGAGTGGCGAATGGGAGCTGATTCCATGTTTTCGGTGCGGTGAAAGAGAAAGTGCGGTTGCCATAGGTCTTTGTTTTGGGTCGAGGAAGAGTGAAAGTTCGATTGTCTGAAGAGGAGCGGAGTAGTCTGGTAGGAGAGTAAATGTGCAGAAGATCAGAGAGATAGGCAGGAAAGTAGGGATCGGTGACAGATTTGAAACAGAGTGTAGATATTTTGTGATCGACTCGAGCAGAAATGGGAAGCCAGTGAAGGTTCTGTAGGAGAGGCTGGGCGTGTTCATGTTTTTTAACCTTGAATACTAGTCGGGCTGCAGAGTTTTGGACCTTTTGGAGTTTGTCAAGAAGATAGTGTGGGATGTCAGAGAGGAGGGAGTTGCAATAATCGAACTTGGACAGAACCAGAGAACAGACAAGCGTTTTGGCTGCATCGGAGGTAAGAAGGTGGCGAATGCTGCTGATTTTCCTGAGTTCGTATGCAGAGCGACATGTTTGAGACGTGTGTGTCCATGGAAAGAGTGTTGGAGAATGTGACCCCTAGGTTTCTTGCTGTGGAGGAGAACTGTATGTTGGTGTTGCCGACTAAAATAGAAGGAGGAGTGGAGTCTGACAATGGTCTATGCTGGGAACGGACAAGGAGGGCCTCAGTTTTATCATCATTGAGTTTGAGTTTGTTTGTGGTCATCCAGTGTTTGATGTCTGTGATGCAGTCCTGAGTCTGGTTGATTGTATCTTGAATCTGATCTGGTGGTGAAGAGGCATGTAGTTGTTGGTCGTCAGCAAAGGACTGACTAGGGATGTCATGCTGGGCAGTGATAGAAGTGAGAGGCTTTGAGTACAGAGTGAAAAGAGCGGGGCCCAAGACTGACCCTTGTGGGACACCAAACTCCAAGAGAGAAGGCGATGACTGGTGGTTATGGGTTGACACAGTTTGTGTTCTGTTGGAGAGATAGGATGAGATCCACGTCAGTGCAGTACCACGTGTGTGGGGATGTGTGTGTGTTTGTGTCTGTGTGTATGTATGTATGTACGAACGTACGTACGTATGTATGTACTGTATGTATGTGTGCATGCGCATGTAAATGATATGCTATGTTCGTCAGTGTGTGTGCTTGTGTGCGTGCGGGCATGGGTATTGATGTGATTTGATTAAATGTATTTTTTGTAAAGCGCCATGAGCATCTAGCCTGGAATGGGCGCTATATAAGTTTTCTTTATTATTATTATTATTATTATTACAAAATTGCAAGATCACAGTCCACATAAGTTCTCAGTTGGCTGAACAAACAATCATCAACTGGGAATGCAATTAAAATTGTTGTTTTATCATCAAAACTTTATGTTAGTGGACTTTCTTTTATCTTGAAACAAAGGGTTTGGTAATTAGATTTTGGAGTCGCAAGGTCACAAAAATACATGCAGAAACTGGAATTATTTTTGTTAAGAAACAAAACAAAAAATCTTTGGTGATTTCAAGTTGTAAGCTTTTGCATGAAATATGTCTGAGAAAGAAACAAAAAAAATCCATAGTTTACAATGGGATTTTCCCCCTTTGTTTGTTGCAGATGTCAGAAGCTACAGAATTTGTCAGGAGAAAATATTAAATTTCTGCAGAAGCTTAGCAACAGGGTGAGTTAGTTTGTGTGCTTTATATATATATATATATATATATATATATTTTTTTTTTTTTTTTAAATGAAACTGTGTTTTTGTGTCTTTTATAATTTTACTCATATATATATATATATATATATATATATATATATATATATATATATATATATATAGCAGAACAAAAAAAGAGAATGAAAACTAACAAGAAAGAATGTAGACTATTCCCAATATTTCGGCTTTTGGCCTTGGACGCGGGACAGACAGTAGAACAAACTTGACGTAACAAATACAACACGTAACTTTTCTTGACGTCATTGTTGTGACCCACATTCTGTGTGTATAATTAGATTGTGTTGCAGTGTGTGTGTGTGTGTGTGTGTGTTTGATAATTCGTTTGGACTATTGAGTCCACATAATAAAAAAAAATAATAATAAAAGAAAGAATCCCCCAGTACAGTCTCCTCTCTCTCTCTCTCTCTCTCTCTCTCTCTCTCTCTCTCTCTCTCTCTCTCTCTCTCTCTCTCTCTCTCTCTCTCTCTCTCTCTCTCTATGTATAGTGTGTGTGTGTGTGTGTTTTATGAAAGTGCTTTTGTGTGTTTCTTTGTTTAAATATCAATAATAAAAAATGTGTACAATTTTTTAAATACATAAACATTAGTTGATATTCAATGGCTTGGAGTCAAAACGGACTATCTTTAGATAGTCCATTGACATATTATTGAACTTAATACGAAAACTAATAACTTGTATCATAAAAAGACTGCTAAAAGCAAAAACCCCCTTTTTATATTTCTGTAGTCATTGTTTGATACAAGTTATTAGTTTTTGTAATGAATCCAATGATACGTCAATGGACTATCTAAAGATAGTCCGTTTTGACTCCAAGCCATCGAATTATGGTGTGTGTATGTGTGTGTGTATGCGTGTGCGGTGTGAGTGTACATATGCATGGGTGCTACTACCTTCCGTATAAACGGAAATCCGTAAATTAAGTTTTCTGCTGAGATGGAAATTCCGTATTTTTAAAATGTCCCCCCCAAAAAAGTTGATCTGTTAACTGTGGTTGGGGGCATTTTGAATCTGGGTCTTCCAACCACTGGAAGTGAAAATACAACAACAAAAATGGCGTCCGAATCATATTCACACATACTTATTTGAATTAAATTCAATATTATCAGCATGAATTTTGTGTCATGAAAGCTACAAACTTCACAGAAAGGTAAGTTACAACTATATTTCAATTCACCAAATGATATTTATGATGTTAAACATATGAATATGTTAAAAATGTTGCTTAGAAAAACTCAATTGAGAGTCATGTTTGGATCCACTGACATCGTATTTCACTTATGATCTAATTATTATCTTCTATTTGAACGGCTTTATAACTTTATAGTTGTGTTTCTGAAATGTCAGTAAAAATCTTAGTCATGAAAATATGATTTTAACCATAGATCTTTTGTATTTCTTGTAAAAAGGTAATGTGACTTGTCATGTCTCAGCAACTTAGATTAGTCACTTTACAAAGTGTCAACTGTCGTCTGCCAACAGAACTATGATGTCAAATCGTAATCTGTTCCTCACCCATTCCCAGATTGCAGGAGAGCTATGGAAACGATCTCTGCAATTGCATTTTTTTTGGACCCCGGCCTTTCAGTATTTTTCATTTTTCGGAGTAGCACCCATGCATATGTGCTCGTGTGTGCAAACCCATGTGCGAGTGCTTCGACATGTGTGTGTAATGTGCAAGCTTACAAACTGGGCAACTGGGCATATATTTTCTCACACGCTTGCATGTGTACATGTGATACATTCCTGATTTCCTATACATGGACATATCTCTCTCATGGGCATGCTATGTGTGTGGCGGCAGGCCCCAGAGTTTTTCTTCACCTACCTGAAGCAGGACTTGGCCCTGACCTCCCTCAACGACTTGATGCACTTCTCAGAGGCTGTGGACAACTTGCCTTGATCTGTGGAATCTGACGCCACATGCCTGTTATTACATTCCTCAACGACTTGATGCACTTCTCAGAGGCTGTGGACAACTTGCCTTGATCTGTGGAATCTGACGCCACATGCCTGTAATTACATCCCTTAGCATTTCCCAAAGAACAATTTCAAAGAACAGTAATTCTGGAGAAAATCTAGGGAGACACGATGAACAGTAATAATAATAATAATAATAATAGTATTTATAAAGCGCCTTTCTTTAGAATTAAACTCAAGGTGCTCACATTCACTGATTTACACGCAGTTGGGCTAACATACACATTCATTCTATCATCATCTAATCAATGTGAAAAGTTACAGAGAGAAAGCTCTTTGAAACAAGTGAGTTTTCATTTGAGTTTTGAAAGCGGGAAGTGCTGAATTGTGACGGAGGTGAACAGGCAAGGAGTTCCAGATAGTGGGGGCGCAAAATCTAAAACTGCGTTGTCCAAAAGACTTTAAATTCACTTTAGGAACTTTCAACAGTTTGGCTTGGGAAGATCGGAGTGAGCGAGAAAGAGTGTAAGTTTGGAGAGCACTTGAGAGGTAGGATGGTAGGGTCTGTTCAAAGTGGCGGAATGCAAGGACTGTCAGTTTGTACTCTATAACGAAACTGCACTGGCAGCCAGTGCAGCTCCCTGAGGAGTGGTGTGACATGGTCACGCCTTCGCTTTCGGAGTGTGAGCCGAGCCGCGCTGTTTTGGATTCGTAACTGAGGAGACTGCGTTTAATCCTATGACAGTGTATTGTGCACTGTGTGGAGTAATTGCCATATTTTACAGACTATAAGGCGATACTCTTTTCCTAGACTGAGACCCCTGCGCCTTAGAATGTGACTGATAATATAATAAGGAACTATAATAACAAAATCTGAATTTTGTGTAAGATTTGGGGTATACGTCTCATAATCAGGTGCGCCTTGTAGTCCATAATACACGGTAACTGTGTTATCTTTGTGATGATTCCCTGGAAAGTTCTCTCCTGACTCCCTTCTTTTCATTTGTTTCACTCAGCGGGAAGACCAGTGAAAACTGAACACCGGACACATATATGTACCTCACACATTATCGGCCAAATGGCCTGGAATGCAGAAGAAGAAGAAGTACCATTATTCGATCTTCGTAGTTATTATTGTACATGTACTAAGTAGTAGAAGTCTCAGGGCTTGTTGTTGGCCTCGTGGCCCTTTTGATGCCCCATCTCAAATATTACTTGATTCTTTTCTTTTGCATGTTGTGGTGGTTTGCTTCCTAGTCTTAATCCTATTCCTTTAATGAAGAAAATTGGCACTGGACTTCAATTATTCATAAATAAAATGAACTCTTGTATTATATTTGGATCCTGATGCAAAAGATTTTTAGACATATCAATGGTTTGCTACTTTGGAATAAAAATTTAAAAAAATAATGTCCATACATTTTTCATGGGTTTTCTTTTTCAGTTGATTTTTAAAAAAAATTATTTTTTGTATTTGTTAGCCTCCAGTTGCATAATATAGCCGAACAAAGCTTTATTTTAAGACAAAAAATATATAATGAGCATTTAGTCTCATAAGTACAGTATGCATAATTGATTAATATTGATTTATTTCAATATTTACATTTGTGATATTATATAATATTGCTGTTGATGTCTATCTTTGATGGTTTCATTTTTGATACTCTGTTGACATGTTCATTATTAATGTTACTGTGGTGATATTGCTCAACTTTGTGATACTAGACAAGCTTTGTTTCAGTTTTGTTTTAGCCATGACAGTTCTTGCTGGTATATTTACCGCCATATTTATTAACATTTTGATTATTTTAATATTCATGTTTGCTGTTTTATACCTGGGATTTGTATGTTGTTCGTGCTGACATTGTTTTTGTCTAACCCTTTGTGCATAGCCGATGTCGCAAAATAAACAGGCGGCACTTGATGCATAATAATAATGTTGATTAGAGTGTGTGTACGGAGATGGTGTAAGTATTTGTAACAAAAACATTACTCTGACTTTTTTTTTGGATTATGAGATAAGACGTGCTTGTGCTGTTGGTGTTTTTGTGTTGTTGTTGGTGTTATTTCTGCCTAATACCCTTTCAAATATGTTATTTATGCCTTTGTCATTGTTTATCTCTTGCGTTTAATACTTTTTTTTCTCTAAAAAAGTTGTGGACTTTGTGAAGGATAAGGTTATCATGCAAGGAACCGTCCATTATTTTTAGGAGTTTACTGCTTGTTTACCAATTATACCAATATTGACTTTGGACTACCGTAATTTACAATAAGGCGCACCCCCTGCTTTTAAAAAAAATCGTAATGTGAATAAAGATAGGGCGCATACACCCGATAAGGCGCAAAGAAACCAAATAAATCAAAAAAAGGAAGAACGAAATGATCAGCGAAAGTAACATCATTACAGGGCCAGTGACGGAAGTGGAAGCCTAACTATATAACTATATTTTAATGCAATGTGAGTGAACTGTTGTCGGTTTGTTGTGGAAGCTACCAGAGCATGGTGAGTTGTTCATTTCAACTCTCGACCCCCTTACTTTTTTCTGTTTAGAGTATAGAAAGGGCGCATGCGCCGGATTGGGCGCAGGGGTCAAAGTTCAGTAAAAAAAAAGTTGCGCCTAATAGGCCGTAAATTACGGTAATTGAATATTGATGTGTTGAACTTATATTTGGTGAAGATAAAGGAGATCAGAGTTTTGATTTGTCCTATGTGGCTACTACATGGGGAAACAGCGCAAGGCGCAGTTCCCCAATCCTGCAGTGGCCCATAGGGGAACAGAGGGAATGAACACTGATTACTGTGATGGACATTTTCTTGTCATGCTCTATTTCTCTCTCTCTCTCTCTCTCTCTCTCTCTCTCTCTCTCTCTCTCTCTCTCTCTCTCTCTCTCTCTCTCTCTCTCTCTTGAGTTGGATTTTCTCTCGTGGTTGAGGCTACCTTCCTTTTTGCTTATTCCACTGTGCGGGCTCCTCACTATAGATAGGCCTAGTAGGCTAGTTGTCTGGCGTAGGGCTTGGCTGCTGCGTTGAGTAGACTGCTTTGTTCACCGCGTACTTCTGAATGTTGGCGTGTTGGCTGAACGGGTTGTTTCCTGGTTTCTGGGCTTGTTGGCGAGGCGGGTTGGCACTGGTATTCTTGTCTGTAGTACTTGGGCCTAATATGCTACGCTTTCTCACCATGCATTCCATGCACTAATGTGTTCATTGCCCATACATATTGTTCTCATCATGTCTCCTTTTTTCCCCCTTCTTTTTTGTTTTCCTTTTTATCTTTTCCTTTCTGCTTTCTGCTATTTTATTCAATCGATTGCATGCATGACTATGATTAAACATGCCTGTTGCGTCTCTCTCTCTCTCTCTCTCTCTCTCTCTCTCTCTCTCTCTCTCTCTCTCTCTCTCTCTCTCTCTCTCTCTCTCTCTCTCTCTCTCTCTCTCTCTCTCTCTCTCTCTCTCTCTCTCTCTCTCTCTTCTCTCTCTCCTCTCTCTCTCTCTCTCTCTCTCTCTCTCTCTCTCTCTCTCTCTCTCTCTCTCTCTCTCTCTCTCTCATCTCTCTCTCTCTCGCATATAACATGTATATGTGTACACATTGTTTATTGTGCTCAACTTGAATATTAGTATTGAATGATAATATCAATGTAATTTACATATACATAATGTGTTCCCCCCCTTCCCTCTCTCTCTCTCTCTCTCTCTCTCTCTCTCTCTCTCTCTCTCTCTCTCTCTCTCTCTCTCTCTCTCTCTCTCTCTCTCTCTCTCTCCCTCTCTCTCTCCGTCTCTCTGAACGGAAGGTGGGGCCTATACTGCTAAGAGATGCGATCTAAGCTGTAGTTCTCTTTCCCAAATTAGTTCAATTTTTTGTCTTGTACCGTATCTGTATTTACTGATACAGAGTTTAGCCAGGGTGATAAGGTGGTTCACCACCTGTCTGTGTTTTTCTAAAGAGATGCTTGCTCCATGATAACCTAAAATAGCAGTTATTTCTGTAATATATAGAAACTGATTACATCTGGTTTGGATTTCATTTGAGACTAGTGACCATACAGGCTTTATTTTTTCACATCTATAGAAAAAATGCTCAATATAGTCCTTTTCACCATGTTGGCAGGCGTCACACATTTCACTTTGTGCTATGCCCATCTTTTTCAGAAGGATATTTGTAGGATATATGTTGTGCATTATTTTCCATTGTAGGACCCTAAGGCGAGTTTCCTTGTATGCTGTGAAATTTATCTTCCATTGCTTATTGTTTAATTCAAAGTCATATTTTCTTTTCCAAAAATTAACAGAGCATGGCTGTGTGTCGGGGGTTAGGTATTTTCGCAGTTCTTTAGTTGTGTAAGTGTGTATGGGTTTGCTGTTTATACAAATGTCTCTTACGTCTTGATCAATTACAATATTATGATCTAGGATTCCTCTTGTGCGAGCTGATTCAAATGCACTCCTCACTGCATTATATTCAAACTGTCTGTGTGCTGACCGTCCTAGTTTGTTTTCTATTTCTTCAAAACTAATCATTTCATGGTTTTCAGTCAGTATATTTTTAACTCTGGTTATTCCGCCGTTTTTCCAGTCGTGTAGATGCAGATTTTGGTTTTTGTATTGGAAGTTTTGATTGTTCCAAATCAAAGAGTTTGGGTGTAGTTTTTTGTTCTCATTATGGTTGTCCTCCCTTCGTGTGAGGTTCAGCCACAGTTTAAGTGTTTTGGTCCAGAAACCGTTATTGGAAGCCGTACCAGTTAGTTTGTGTTCATAACATACGGTCTGTAGTATCTCCAGTCCTTCTCCAAGGTGGTCGTATTCGATGGTGGGGAATATTGTCCATTTCCCTTTATTATTTACAATCAACTGCACTATCCATCTTAAATATAAAGCATCCTGAAATGTCCTCATGTCTATCATTTTAAGACCACCATTTTCGTATTCTTGATTAAGAACTTTGCGTTTGACTTTTTCAAAGGCTTTTCTATTGCTCGTTTTCTTTTTCCATATGAAAGAGTATAAGATATGGTTGATGTTGTGGAGTACTCTGTCTGGTAGACCGATTGATTGCATGATGTAGGTGAACTGGGGTATAAGAAGGGTTTTTGATACTAAAATTTTTCCAAATATGCTGAGATTTCTTCTAGTCCATGCATTAATGGTTCGTTGTAGATGTTCTATTTTAAGTAGCCAGTTGTGTTCGTTTTCACATGCTGCTACTCTATTGCTGAAGTATATTCCCAGAATTTTCACTTCGTCAGTCCAAGTCAAGCTATGAGGTTTATCAGCTGAGTTTTTATTTTGACCTAGCCACATGGCTTCTGTTTTTCTGATTGACATCCTTAGTCCTGATATGTCTGCAAAGGCGTCAAAGATGTTCAGGGCTTCTGCTAGATCAGCTTTATCTTTGAGGTAGAGAGTTGTGTCGTCAGCAAATTGTTGTATTTTAATCGTTTCTGAATTATGTCTTTGTTCTACTGTAATACCTTGTATCTTGCTGTTCCTGACTTTAATGGCTAGTAGTTCTACTGCTAGGACGAATAGGAGGGGTGATAGAGGGCATCCTTGTCTGATGCCTCGTTCTGTTCGAAAAGGTTTTGAAATCCAATTAAAATGATTAATGCAGCTTTCAGATTTTGATGTAAGAGTGAGTATCCAATGATTAAACTCTGGACCGAAGTTGAATTGTTTTAAGCTGTCTAGAATAATTTTTTTGGATATTGTATCAAAGGCTTTAGTGAAGTCCACTGCCAGGAGCAGACCCGGTAGATTTTTGCGGTTTAGGTAGCTAATCACGTCGTCAGTTGTTCTTAATATGGTTCCAATGTTTCTTCCTTTAATAAATCCACATTGATCTTCATCTACTAGATCTTGGATTACATTTTTAAGCCTATTAGCCATGATTTTAGCAAGAATTTTGTAATCTGTATTTAGAAGAGTGATAGGTCTCCAATTATTTAAACATTCACGACTGAGATTTTTGCCTTTATGTAGAAGAGTGATGATGCCTCTTTGTTGTGTTGGTGAAATGTGTCCCAGGGTGTAAGAGTGCGCAAATGACTGTAATACGTTATTTTTAATTTTTAACCAATTTTTTTTTATAGAACTCTGTAGTGAGACCATCACCTCCTGGAGCTGATCCGTTTTTCATTTCTCTGAGGGCTTCTGCAGCTTCTGTCTCCCTAATGTTGCCTTCACATGACTGTCTTGCGTTCTCGTCAAGTGTAGGGTATTGTGCTTGTGGCCCTAAATATTCGTTTATGTATGACTCGTTTTCATTATGAAGTTGATCATTTCGCTGATAAAGCGTTTGGTAGAACCGGACTTGCTCTTCTATGATGTCTTTTTGTTGCGTTAATTCTCTCCCATCATCAGTCACTAGGGATGTAATGCAGTTATTGACTGCTCTGTTTTTCTCTAATGCAAAAAAATATGCCGTATTCTTTTCCCCTTCTTCTATAAATTTCGTTCGTGATCGTATCTGTGCTCCTCGTGCCTGTGCTAAGCTTATTATCTCCAGTTCTGTTTTTATTTGATTTTTTTCTTTCTCTAAGTGAGAGATATTTGGCGAGTTTCCCAGTGCCTTTTCTATCTCATTAAGTCTCTTTAATAGGGTCGATTCTTTTCTTTGTTTTTCTAGAGCTTTTTGTTTGCTGTATTGTATAGCGTTTTCTTTTATTTTGATCTTCATCAGTTCCCATTTGTCTTGTGGAGAAAAAGTAGAGAGTGTAGCATCTAGGTCTCCTATGAAGTCGTTCATATTCACTATAAATTTTTCGTCTTTAAGTAAGCTATTATTGAATTTCCAGTATGACGGGCCTCTTTTGAAATTATGAAATTTAAGCGTCGTTTCAACTGCTCTATGATCAGTTAGAGGGACTGAAACAATGTCGGTATTGTCAACGTAAGTTAGCAATGACGACGACACAAATACATAATCTATTCGCCTTGCTATGAAGGGATTGCTCCTATGCCACGTGTACTCCTTTGTATCTTCATGCTGCAGTCTCCATATATCGTGAAGATCTGTATCTAGTATCAATTGGTTAAAGTGTTCTACCTCGTGTTTGTTGTGTTTTTCTCCTGAAATTATATCCAGTGTGTTATTTAATACGGAATTGAAATCGCCCATTACCATTACATCTGTTCTGTCAGACCCAATTTCATCGATTGTTTTTCCCAAAGAAGCGAAAAAGTGCATTTTTTCTACATAATTGGTTGGTGCATATATATTCATAAAGCACAGATCCTTTGCTTCCATCTTTATTTTAACAGCTAACACTCTGTCTGCTTCATGCACGAGTTCTGCCCCTTGCATTAGCTTTTTGCTCACTAACGTGACTTGCCCTTTACTATGTTCTGTCCCTTTGGAATAAAAAAGTTTTCCACCCCATTGTATTTCCCATTGATCTGCCTCTTCTCTTGTTGTTATGTGTGTCTCTTGTAGTGCTATCACATCATAGTTCCCTTGTTTCACAAATTTAAATAAAGAGTACCTTTTTTTCTTGTTTTTTAGACCTCGAGTGTTAATTGTAATCGCCTTGAGACGATCCATACCGCAGCGTCAAAGTTAGAATCGTTGTTCTTTATCTCAGCAGTCCAATGTCCATGCAGTCGTAAGGGGGGGAAGCGCCGACTAGGCCACGCCTCTAGGTGATTTCGGTGGCTTCTGCGTCTTCCATGTCGCTTGTTTGAGGAGCCTTGTTTCTCTCCACGCGTGCGTTCCGACCATCTTTCTCTTTTTTTTTCGGAGGGGTTTTCCTCTGTGTTGGGGAGCGACCCCGCTTGAGTGGTGTGTGCGACCTGCTTCGCACATTGGCACGAAATGGCAGTGTTGCCTGAAGCAGTGTGGGTGCTGCGTTGTTGTCAGATGCAGTCTGCTGCTTGCTTGGCTCAGCTTCGCTGCTCTCTGCTGCGGCAGTCGATGCATTAGGCCTAGTAGGCTTTGGGCTTGGCTCTACTACTTCCACTGTGTGTGGTGTTGCTGCTGGGGCTAGTTCGCAGGCTGTGTCGCCCGCCTTGTGGCCCTCTTTGTAACATTGTTTGCACTTCACGGCCTGAGTGCAGGATTTGGCGAGATGGCCGACATTCAGGCAGTTCAGGCACGTGGGAGTGCGTTGCTCTTTGTGAAACACTCCTGCCGTGAAGATGCCAATTTTGACCTGTTTGGGAAGGGGGGTGGGGGGCACGTCTATGTAGACGAACCGCCGACCAGTCTTGTACCTATTCAGTTTTCCATTAGCGTCCCGATCCCTCTCCTCAATTACCCTGGATCGGCACTTCACAATCAGTTTTTTTTCTAACGCCTCGGCCACCTCAGAGTTTGCCAGAGAGAATGGCAGATTACTGAGGAATAGTTTGGTCGCAGGAGTCTCTCTCTCCTCTCCATCACTGTCTTTCACGATGAAGGGATTCTTATCCCTGGGCTGAACGATCAGCCCTCGCAGTTCGAAGCCTTTTATTAATAAATCTGCTCGGGCTTCATTAGTGAGGGGGTACAATCTCCACAGGCCTCCAATCCGTTGTGCCCCATCAATCGTTTCATAGCCCGAACACTTTTCTGCTGCCACACACAGTTCAGTTACACTGTAGTCTTTCTGCTCTACCGCAGGCAAGTGTTTATTAAGAAGAAACACAGGCGGCACGCGGTTAGGGGCCGATGCCGCCATAGCCCCACTGTTGGCGCAGCACATGCACAAACACTTTTACGATTCATTACTCACATGGGTCCCTTACCACGGTAAGACTAGGGCAAATAAAGGGAAAACACAAACACGATTCACAGGTACTGGTTATGAACACGAGGAGATGATTTAATAGTTGGATAATAAGAGATTATATCACCCGTAGAATAGATCGTCTGCTCGACCTCGAGCAGCAACCGTTATTCTGACTTCATTTTGTGAAACATCATTTCTAATCTCAACATTTGTTTCATTTCTTTTTATCGTTTGATGATGTGACCCAATGTATCATTTTTTGTTTTGTATTGTATCCTCCACACCCTAATAAGGGGTAACAGGTTGATGATGTGACCCAATGTATCATTTTTTGTTTTGTGTTGTATCCTCCACACCCTAATAAGGGGTAACAGGTTGATGATGTGACCCAATGTATCATTTTTGTTGTGTGTTGTATCCTCCACACCCTAATTAGGGGTAACAGGTTGATGATGTGACCCAATGTATCATTTTTGTTTTGTGTTGTATCCTCCACACCCTAATAAGGGGTAACAGGTTGATGATGTGACCCAATGTATCATTTTTGTTTTGTGTTGTATCCTCCACACCCTAATAAGGGGTAACAGGTTGATGATGTGACCCAATGTATCATTTTTGTTGTGTGTTGTATCCTCCATACCCTAATAAGGGGTAACAGGTTGATGATGTGACCCAATGTATCATTTTTGTTTTGTGTTGTATCCTCCATACCCTAATAAGGGGTAACAGGTTGATGATGTGACCCAATGTATCATTTTTGTTTTGTGTTGTATCCTCCATACCCTAATAAGGGGTAACAGGTTGATGATGTGACCCAATGTATCATTTTTGTTTTGTGTTGTATCCTCCACACCCTAATAAGGGGTAACAGGTTGATGATGTGACCCAATGTATCATTTTCGTTTTGTGTTGTATCCTCCATACCCCAATATCGGTAACACGTTGATGATGTGACCCAATGTATCATTTTTGTTTTGTGTTGTATCCTCCACACCAAGGGGTAACTGGTGATGATGTGACCCAATGTATCATTTTTGTTTTGTATTGTATCCTCCATACCCTAATAAGGGGTAACAGGTTGATGATGTGACCCAATGTATCATTTTTGTTTTGTGTTGTATCCTCCACACCCTAATAAGGGGTAACAGGTTGATGATGTGACCTAATGTATCATTTTTGTTTTGTGTTGTATCCTCCACACCCTAATATGGGGTAACAGGTTGATGATGTGACCTAATGTATCATTTTTGTTTTGTGTTGTATCCTCCACACCCTAATATGGGGTAACAGGTTGATGATGTGACCTAATGTATCATTTTTGTTTTGTGTTGTATCCTCCATACCCTAATAAGGGGTAACAGGTTGATGATGTCACCCAATGTATCATTTTTGTTTTGTGTTGTATTATTCATACCCTTATAAGGGGTAAAAGGATTAAACTTATCTTGGGTGCTGATCTCCATAGAGATTCAGAGCATGCTCCACTGAGACTCGGCAGCAGTGCAGTATATTATCTGGTGGGTTGCCTCTTGATGACATAACTTGATTGATTGCGAGGAATGTGATGTGAGGAAATAAGGCTGGTGTGTCAGTATGGATGTAAAGGTTAGCATTAAAAACACACAGCGTGGGGATAAAGCCGCTGGATGTACACATTGCTGTAGTCTTCTGGCATCTTCGAATAAGTCAAAGAAAAGAAATTGCATGGTTACACACTACAGAAAAAAGAACCCGCACAATACAACATAAATTCGACAAGACTGTTTTCATCTTTTTATTCATTCACAATATCAAAGACTTTGATGTGCATCAACATTACAAAGGATATCACTCTGACAACATAAAACTTGATGAGTGGATAGCTTTTTTTGGTGTTTTTTACATTGTTTATAGTCCCGTCAACAGCAGAGTGGATAGTTACTAACTATCGATGTCATAAACAATGAGAGTACCGGCAGTAGTACGCAAAAAAGCTTTTTAGTGTCAGGAATGCGTTTGAAATATATCTTGGAGAGAACGATATCAGAAACCCTCTCAGAATATGACAACGTCACCTTGAAAGTCTATAATTATATGCAGATTTGAGAGGCTCCTAACTGGTGATGTCTGTCAATCAACAAGAATGGCATATTCACGGGATATGTCGTTGGACAGACGACATAATGGTGGAGCCTAGGGGGGAGGACCTCAAGCTGGCTTTACCCCATAACCAATACTGGCTTTACCCCGTAGCCAATACTGGCTTTACCCCGTAGCTAATACTGGCGTTACCCCGTAGCCAATACTGGCTTTACCCCGTAGCTAATACTGGCGTTACCCCGTAGCCAATACTGGCTTTACCCCGTAGCCAATACTGGCGTTACCCCGTAGCCAATGCCGTCCTAATTAGTGCCAGTAGTACTTAGATAAATAGACAGTGTCTTGTGTATATTGGATCGTAGCACGGGATCCTGTGGAGTCTGCAGAAGAGATACGACAGCACTCCAGTGCATCCTCTAATGGGTATGTTCCCCAATGGACCTTTTGGATAGGAGCTGTGACTGATTGTAAAACCCATGCTGTGGATCATTGGATGTGTTTGGACTAGACTCAGAAGGATTGCATACGCACCACCGTCCACGCCACATATCAACACAGCACAGTACAACAATTTGATGGAAAGTAATTCAACAATGAGAAAGAAACGCTTTTTAAACAAACATGAATTCAAAACAACGATGAGTTCCAAGAACGCCGGCAATTTGTTTCTTGTAGACTCCAGTTTGAAGATGCCCCGAATCCATTTTGTATCATGAAGCAGCAACCGCTGTCAAATTGTGCAGTTGTCACTCGTAACAAAGTGTACTGGACAGGCTGAAGTAGGCTGCCCTGAGGCATATCCGAACATTGACAATAGATTCTTAGCCCTGAAAATAATCTATTAAAATCTTACATGAAATTCGTTTCACAAATGACGATACCCAAATCTCAACCACGCGCTTTTTTGTTGTAAGCTTTCCATTCTGTATACATGCGCAGCTCCTGTCAAAAGCGGTTTCTTGCAGCAAATTGCATGGCCTTTGCGAAAGTACGTCACATTGAAAAAAAACCCTCAGAAAAGTTAGTTCCCAACTTTGCTCAATTGTTTTTCACTTAAAACAAGAATACAATATCCAACCAACACAGACATAATTATTTATAACATGTAGTAACAGACAAACGTTGATAGTAAAAGCCGCTTCTTGCAGCAAATTACCTGGCCTTTGCGAAAGTATAAGTCACATTGGAATAAAAACCCTCAGAAAAGTTAGTTCCCAATTTTGCTCAATTTTCTTCAGTCAAAGCAAGAATACAATATCCAACCAACTCAGACACAATTACTTGTAACGTGTAGCAACACACAAACGTTGGTGTTGAATTAAATGAGTGCAAAGAGACACAAATGCTGCTTTGCTCATCAGTGCTTAACTTTATGAAGTTCTACTAAAGCTTAAGTGGGAAACTAAACGTTGTTACTTTCTAAATTCAGTAAACGTTGTTACTTTCTAAATTCAGTAAATCGGTTTACAGAATTTAGAAAGTAACAACGTTTAGTGTCCCTCTTAAGCTTTAGCAGAACTTCACAAAATTAAGGGCAGAATTCGAGAATCCCTTAACACATTAACACAAACCTAGGAGGGAAAAGAGGATTAATATTGATACGTAATATTTATTCTGAGATACAGTATGTTTCATTAAAATTGAAAATGTCTATTCTCTATATATTCGTATTTAAAATGTTTTGGTTATTTTGTTTTATAACATGAACATTTAGAGGCAATCCTTCTTTATTTTCACTACAATTTGAAAACATGATCTCTGCACTTGGGCTTTAAGGCATTGAGGTGGGCTTCCTTGAAGTTTTCGTAGCAACTCCTGGCATTGGGTGTTCCCAACTCTTATTCAAACTCTTTTTTAAAACTTTAATCCAGTCTGCATTATGTGATAAAGTACAAAGGCTCACGGATTTGCATCAGATTTTGATACAAGGATTATCTTGACAAACCCAACTCTTGTTACGTTTTGTCCGTCGAACCAGTAATTGGAAAGTTAAATGGTGTGTTTGGGGTTGTTTTTCTATAGTAAAATCCAAATGTTTATGTAGTTAGAGTGGTCTATTATAAAAAGGAAGCTTTCGATAATTGCCCCGTAAGAATTCGTTTTATATAGCATTCTATGAATGTGAAGACAGGAGTGACTTGTCTTGCTGATAGTGCATATGTTACGCCCAATCCATGAAATTGCCCATTTCATGAAATGGGCAAAATGGTTTGCCCAGTTCGTGAAATAGCCAATTTATAACTTGCAATTGAGAAAAGCAATATGAATGAAAAATAGTTTTTCGTTCATTAGTACACATAGATCAAGAATTGATTCAAACGAATGAGAAATCTCATCTGTAGATGAGTTATAATTATTTTATTCAGACTTAATTTGATAAACGTGGCTCAGGCATGCCCCAGCTTAGCATCTGGTCGAGTTGGGTGGCAGGATAGGGGTGTATACCATTGAATCAATCTTAATCAATACCTGTGTGAATGGGGATTCAAAAATGTGATATACATTGTCCATTTCATAAATTGAGCAAAGCAGTTTGGCAATTTCACGGATTGGGCATAACACATACACTTGTGGGCCGTGGATGCATTAGTTTGATCATATGATTCGTCAAGATCTTAACATATTTTGATAAGTTATGCACACTGGTTTGAACTGGGAAAATCACATTCGTCCATGTCCTATCTTTGTGGGCTGTACACTGAAAACAAAAAACAAACCATGCCTTCAATTTTGCCCATTACCGAGCAGTGGCGACGTAATTTCTTTGAAAACTTTCATAATTATGTAATCAAATCACGTTCCAACGATAAATGTAAACACTGCAGATTGTCTCCTTTGTATCAATGTTAGTTTGAATTGAAATATTTGACATTCTGCATTACTCCACCACAAATCTATTGAACCCGCCACCCAAGAACATTTTGTCCCTCCTCGATTTCTGCTCATTCCAGTACCTTTTACTCTGTCAGTAATTTCATCTGCCATCACCCTGTTGAAGAAAATGGTAATACGTTTTTTGATAAACTGGTTTGATTCTGGTTCTCAGCGTTTTACTCAGAAGTAATCGCCTAGCTTATGGTTTCTACGTTCGTTTTACCATTATGCTTTCAAAATGGCTGACTAGAAAAGTCAAAAAGTACAACTCTGATAGTCTTTTAATAATAATAATAATGAATAATGCTTATATAGCGCATAATCTTGCAAAGCAACTCAATGCGCTTTTCACTCACCATTCGTACAAACATTTCGTACATGCATTGCATACAATCATAACACAACACAGTTACACCCTCCTCCCTTCAACCCCCCCCCCCCCCCCAAACCATCCCCCACCCCCACCCCCCATCTTTTGGACTGATTTCATAAACTAAGATTATCTCCCCCAGAGAAGCACTCCCTAACACCGGGCATCAGAATTGTCAGAGGATCAGCTAATTTCAGAGGATTGATAATTTCTGACAGAGGATTGGCCTCTACAGTCAGAGGTTTTGCCTTTTTATTGAGTGTTATCTTTTCTGTTAAATAGCATTTTATAAAGTGATTCCTCACTAGCACTGCAGAAAGCCTTTTTGGTCATGTTAATAACTCATTTCAGTGTTGTCCCTCTATAGTCTGGGGCCTTGATGGCCCTTGGACCGCGGTTTTCAGAGGATTGGACTTCAGACCGTTCTGATGCCTGTAACACCAAGATTATTTTCATCATTTCAAGGTTACCCACATTCTCAATTTTAATAAAACAACTCTATGTATTCAATGAGCAGTATATCGAAATAGGTCCGCCTGCAATATATATCATGGCAAAAGCATGACACCGAACATAACAAATAATACAAGCGGAAAACATGTTGTTTTCATTGCGTTTGACAGGTGGTCGTTAGCTTTGGGAGGTGTATAGGTCGTGGAAAATACGCATATATTCGGAATGAACTGCAATTGTTTGGTAAACAGATCAACATTGCTACATACCTCAACGTTGGTAGTAAGCTCATCCAGTTGTTTTTGAATCGCCAGCACCAAAATTTCATATGTAGCATTCACAAACGCCACTCGCAGAGAACTTGTTTCACTGATTAAATAAACTTTGCCCAAATCAATGATGAGGGAAATCCTTACGTTCCATTTACAGTTATCCTGGCTATGCAAAACCTTAATTTCATCGAAAATAAAGCTGACATTTTTTCTATTGAATTTGTCGCGCAGATTGTGGGTTAAATTCGCCAGGACGTCGGAATGCAGAGGCTGTGTGCTTTGAGTGATGGAGGTTGTCATGTCTTCCATGGAGTTGCAGTTCAGGTAAAAATCCATAATGAAGTAGCCCACGTCATCTCTGCATTCTCCATTAACCAACGGTATGTGTCGTATACACTCGTAGGCATGGCAGGACTGCCCTGTAGTGTCCTTTCCACTCTCTACATTGGCTTTTGCACTGGGTGCAGCAGTCACATGTTCACGCAATTGCTTTCCAGTGGTGTTGATAGAATGAATATTTCTCTGAGCTGACACAGAGTTTAGATGATCAGAAGATTCTTCTTTCATTGTGATGCCCCCACCCTCGCCATTTTCTTCGTCTTTCGAAGTAATCCTACTGGAAACGCCGTCACGTTTGGTTGGCACGGTACTCAGATTGCAGCTCATGCTTGCCCACTTAAAGGATGAAAATGAAGAGTGCGGTGTTGACATCTGCATAGAAGTATGACGAACGGTTAGCGGGTTAGACTTCCAGTTCATCAACGTAAAAAACTCCATCCTGTTCTTCACATGAGTTAACATTTCAATGTCAGGAGCTTTAATCTCTTCTACGTTAATGCTAGATGAAATAGCATAGCACAGAGCGCAAGCAGGATTTCGGAAAGAACTTCTTTTTGTAACCTGAAACAAACTGACCGGTCCTTTTTGACAATGGTGATCAAGAACAGGACATGAGCAATCAGGCGCTTGCAAAACACCTGATGGTAAACAACGTCGAGGTATGTAAGGACTGGGTGGAGAGGCGATCGTTTTAGCATTTTGTTGTTGCAGAGCTATTTTCAGGACATCCCCTGGATTTTTAGGAGGCTGTACCTTGCGTGTTGTCTTAGAACCAAATATGAAACTTAGTTGCCAGATGATGGCGTTTTCTATGTTAACGCCATGGCACAGCAGGCAGTAGACATTGGCAAAATGAAAACCACTGGAAGAGTCAGTGACAGGGAAAATATGGATCAGATCCTGGTCTTCAAGCTCCATCTGTTGATAGGGAGTGTCACATTTATACACCACTTCTTCTTCTTCAACCTGCTGCCCATCAAACATTACCAACAGTTCTGGAGAAAGAACGCCTTGCGGAGGGCACTTGGAAATCAGACGGGTATGATGACGACATTCTGACAAACCCAGTAGACTTGCAGAACTCATAGCCTGACTGTTCTCCTTAAGTTGAAATGAAGCTGCCTTGGTGCGCACATCTGAAGTGAAAGGCATTGCTATTTCAGTAAAGCCTGAAACGATTTCCTGGTCAGGGGTATGACTTTGTTCTTCATTCAGAATGGACAGAGAAGTCGGAGACATATCCGTATAACTTTCTTCCGTCTCCACAGCGAATTGTTCAGTAAAATCCTTCGTTTCTTTGACAGCGTTTGCTTCTGTGGAAGAAGAAATGGATGAAGAGGAAGAGTTAGTGTTCTGGGCAAGAATGTTTACTCCTTGAGAATCGTGTTCTGAGTGCGCTCCCTTTGTGTGATTGACTTGGGTGAGGGAGAGGTGGGGGCAGTAGGTGTCGAAGTCAGCGCAGCAATCTTGGTACACGTGACATCTTATATCACATGCACAGGGCAGTTGTGTGTAGGACTCGCCACATCTGTGGAAGTGATCAAGGTTAAGCTTAGAAAGCCATAATGGTGCGCATGTACAGGTAAGTGATTGTTTCTATTTGGTAAGATTTTGCAAATTGTTTTCATCCATTTTTTACCAATTAACTTTTTTTAGAACTTAAAAAAAACCTCAATTGTAAGACAAATCAGATGTAGTAAAACAAACAAAAAACATCAACTGTCTGCAAATTGCCTGTTCTCCGAAAACGACTTTCTTTTTCTGCTGAACATTTCAGTTTAGATTCAAGACTGTATCATACATTGTGACTAATTAAAAGAACGAGAATTTCTGGATAACAAAGACATTAAAATTGCACAAGAGTTTTAGCACATCAAAAAAGGGATCTTCTGAATATGGATTTCCATGGAAACTGTTATTTTCTGGAGCTCTCAAAAACATTGGGAAAACAAATTCTTGTACAAGCAATCTTTCATACATTGAAGCTCCTTCACAAAACTGAAACATCAAAATGATAGCTTCATTGTTCAAGATTTTATGAGCAAACTTAATTTTCTCAATTTCTTGAGTCACCCTATATCATTAAAAAAAAAAAAAATGTACAGTTATGTAAAAGAACAGTTAATAAAATAAATATATATGCCAAAATATAGTATTAGAATCCTTTGAAATTCTAAACGAATAACCGGATAAACTCCACAATTGAAAAGAATGCTTCTTGGATGCAATAATTGTCCCAGACCCTTTACTAAAAAAAATTATCTCCAAAGAAATCGGTGAAATGTATTATTTTTAATTTATTCACATGCAGACAGACAGACGGACAGACACACCAAATGACACAGGAAACATAACCTTTCTGGCGGAGATAACAATCTTACCCATATGACCAGTGATGTCCCGAGGTCCCGGTCATAGGACATTGACCTATTAAAATTGAAAATGTCCTATTGTGTTCTTCCCTGTGAGGACAAATGCCTGATTACAATCTTAACTTATCTTATTTTTAGCCTTGTCTTATTGGTTGTTGCAAGAGCCAAGGTCTTATTGATTTCTCTCGTTTCAAGACAGTTTGTCCAATCACTTATCTTATTTTTAGCTTTGTCTTATTGATTTCTGCAAGAGCCAAGACATTGTCTTATTGATTTATCTCGTCTCGAGACAGTTTGTCCTATCACTTTTCGACCCTCGGTATGCATACATCACTAAATAATTATGTGACCCAGCACCACAAAAGGGACATTAAGTCGCTGGACTAATTTCTCACAACAGGCTTGCAAAGTCAAAAATCTCATTTGTTGTCAATTTTGTGTTATGTGTATTTTCGTGTTCTCTAACTTTTTATATTTCATATCTATAAAGATGAATCTTTAATATGGTCTCTAAATGCTCTTAAAGTCGCTTTACAACGAGTAGGTCAATGCATTTTCTACAGCTAAGCTAGACTGTGTTTTCTCAAAATGGCCGCCGCTCACCCCACTAACTTTAAATGCTCATAACTCTGGAACGGAAAAAAAGATACAAG
>CM065685.1:46096537-46101537 GCA_017654935.2 Phymorhynchus buccinoides | reverse complement strand
CTATCCGCAGGAAGAGGGAGGCTGGAGCGGTTAAACAAAGAGGGGGGTGGGTGGGTGGTGGTGGGGTACCTTCGTATTAATACGCCTGTGGCCGTGAGAGATCGTCTTAGCGCAGTCACCTTGAGTATTTTGTACAAAATGATCAGACGATCCTTTCAATGAATAAGTTTATGATATCTTGAGCTCTGGGACGGTATTCATGTCGAGATAGCATGAGACTTAGCATGATGCTAACTTAGAAGCTCTTCCAATGTCCTATAGGATTTAATAGGACTTTTGGAAGAGCTTCTAAGTTAGCATCATGCTAAGTCTCATGCTATCTCGACATGAATACCGTCCCTGGTAATGATAATTATAAGATACAGTGGAACCTCCCTTATAAGACCTCCCATTATAAGACTCCCTCCCATATAAGACCTACTTCTCAGAGACATTGCCCTTCTTTGTAAGTATTAAAATTATTCCCTCCCTTACAAGACCCCTCCCTTATAAGACCTCATTTTGGATGATTTTCGAAGGTCTTATAAGGGAGGTTCCACTGTACAAGCAATGAGTGATAGACTTTGCGAAATGAATGATGAAGTTGATTAGAATGTAACTCCCTTGAAAAGAGGAAAAAATCCTAATTAAAATTCTACGATTCAGACACACGCACACACACTCACTCAAGCATACACACTAATCACACACAAATGAAGCATGATTTTTCATATTTATAATTTTAATTCCCGATTGAAGTAAAACAAATAAGCGGATAAAGTTGGACATAGTTTTATGATTATTTCATCTCATGATCAACATAAAATCAATAATAATAATAAAAAGAGTGCTCAGATGCACATAAGAATGATATCATTTAAGACAATGTATTTAAAAGACAGAGAGAGGGGAGAGAGAGAGAAAGCGAGAGAGAGAGAGAGAGAGAGAGAGAGAGAGAGAGAGAGAGAGAGAGAGAGAGAGAGAGAGAGAGAGAGAGAGATACAATGAGAGTGAGAGAGAGAGAGAGAGAGAGAGAGAGAGAGAGAGAGAGAGAGAGAGAGAGAGAGAGAGAGAGAGAGAGAGAGAGAGAGAGAGAGAGAGAGAGAGAGAGAGAGAGAGAGAGAGAGAGAGAGAGAGATACACATATCACTAGACATGTAATCATATAATTAAATAAACAAACCTGTGCTGTCATGAACAACATATCAGATACAGTTAGAGACGAGTAGTGACAATAGACAAGATAAATAATAGAATAATTTCCCCAAACACACACTGGCGCAAAGCACATACAACACATTCACAAACTGAAGTGTCGTATGTTTTGTTACTTCAATGTCATTATGATTAGGCTTATATTTTGTATTAATTCTTTTCAATTTCAAATTCAGCCATTGGTTGATGAACATTACATTCGCATAGATTTGTAATTAATTGTATGTAATACATGCAACGTAAATGGAAGACCTCGGTTTTTATTTTATTGTATTGTATTTTATTTAAGCTGAACAAGAAATACTACAAGTCAATGTAAACCAATCATAAAACAACAACAAAGAACAAATAATTACATAAACTATTAAATTGTTTTTGCTTGAATACATTATAATAATTATGATCTACATTATGATCTACTAAGATGTGTTGAAACAATCAAAATTAAAGTAGAAAGAAAGAAACACTATACGCAAGGCAGACTTAAACATAGCAAGCGAGACTCAAATATCAACATGGACACTACATTGAATAGGATCCATGATATCAACGGATACTTGTTTTAACACTTTTGTGGTTGCTATGGCGACTCGACACAATCGCGTCCTGTTATTAAGACTTGTCGTTCTTAGCTCTTGTGAAAGTTTACTTAAAATCATGTTTATAGGCTATATAATAGAAATAAATTCTTTTAAACGTGCAACAGTCCAATATATTTATATATATATATAAGTCCCACATGCATATACATATATATATATATAGCAGAACAAAAAAAGAATGAGAACTAACAAGAAAGAATGTAGACTATTCCCAATATTTCGGCTTTTGGCCTTGGACCAATATATATACATATATAAACGACAATTAAAGACGGGATATCCTCCGAAGTCGGAGTGGGGCTGCTCACGTGGCAGGTTATTAAAAAACCCGGTCACACGCGTGATTTTCTCATCCCTAACTGGTGCATTTGTACCATAGTGTTCAAGTGCTTCGGTTGTTGGGATGATCCCTGAAGTCTTTAAGCCAGGGTACGAGAACGACAACAACAGCAACAGCAACAAAGATGGGATTATTGAAACAATATCGATCATTTGAGTGTGTAAATGTTCATTTATTTATCGTTCTTGTCTTCCGGAGTATGGGAGGGGATATGGGATGAGTATAAGTTAACAGTAATGGACATAAACAAGTAATTAACTTTGATAAGGCTATCTTGTTGAATGTCAAATGAAATAGTGAATCATCTCGGTAAAAGCCTTCAACTCCCAAGATTAATAGGTCTACATATAATATTATACACAAGCACACGCTTACGCATGCACTCGCACACACATACGCGCGCGCGCACCCACACATACACGCATGCAAACACACACACACACACACGCGCACACGCGCGCACGCACACACGCACACGCACACACACACACACACACACACACACACACACACACACACACACACACACACACACACACAAGCAAACAAACAAACATAACACCACACGCACACACGCCTTTCTCTAAACTCAACAAATTCTTCATTAGCCAGCATATATGGATTGATCAAGATCAGCAAAAAATCTCTGTCCTATGCAACTATGTTCAACACCAATAATCAAAATGTCTCAAACATGCACAAGAGATTCACGCTATGAGTAGGAAAAAATTATTTCAAATATGGCGCATTGTCATACAGTCAATAAGTGATCACTCGCAAACGAAAACAGACAGACAGACAGACAGACAGACAGATCGGCAAACACTGATGACAAAGGCACACACACATTCACACACTCAAATCAAAGTCCCACATGCATACACACATACGCGCACGCGCGCAAGCACACACAGACAAACACAAACACACACACACACACACACACACGCGCGCGCGCGCGCGCTCACACACAAATCCGTCTAATATCACGAGAAGTGGATAGACGTTTAAATGAAAGACACACACACACACACACACACACACACACACACACACACCAATGCACTAATTCATAAACACACACAGACATATGCATGCTTTTAATAATAATTATAATACGAAATTGTGAAGGCTTCAAGAACGAGACAGACCTACTACCCTCCCTTAGTGCTATAAGCTTACAGTGAACATCACGATAATCAGGACGATTCTTGGCGTGACGTAACCACCTCCTTGATAAAATAAACAGAACACATTATGAAGATAAAGATAATTAACACAAGAGCAACACACTGAATTGAAGCAAATAGCCCCCCCCCCCCCCCCAAAAAAAAAAAATCAATAAAAAAAAAAAAAATAAAAAAAAAAAATCGCCAAACATGTACACTACGCTGATTGGCCTAATGAACAATTGCACACTGAAAGTAAGGAAGCAAACTCAATGATAGACACACTACACTCACTCTCAAAAAACAACATCTTCGCTCACAATTTGGCACTTCGAGGGATTATCACACACATGCCGCATCAATGATAAGTAAGCCTAAGCATACTGTCCAAAACAAGAAACCCATTTTTGTTTGTGGCTCAAGCCACAAACCTATAACTCACTTTGTCGGTCGGTCGGTCGGTCTGTCTGTCTGTCGGTCCATCCAAAATTGTCGCGAGCTTACACTTCAAATTGAGGCCGCTCTTTAAAATGATGTATTTTAAAAGCGTACAAAATAATAAACATACGTAATACAGACACGACGAGTATGCGGGTGCTTCTTTTGATGAGTATAAGTAGGATACATAGTTTTAAATGTTTTCCCAAAGATATAAAAAGTTACGAAATGGTGCAGAGATAACATTCTGGTTTACAGATTAAAATTATTGAAAAGCCAGGGGAGGTGACTCATGATTGGAGTGGTAAAAATAGACCGCGTACCACAAACTATTGCGATTTCGCGCTTGTTTTTTTTTTTAACGCATACGCATACACCTTACTGCTTCTTCGGCTCTTGAGGCGTTCAGTGCTGACAATACGAGCTGTTTGGACAGTTATAATGAAAATGTGATTGATCGTTATTGAAACAAAGCAAAATTGTTACACGAAATGATTCAAATCAAATTGTTTGGAAATGAATGAAATAATGGAATAAATTTTCTTCTTTAAAAACAAATATGCGTTTGCTTGTTTTATGACGTGTATGTTTAAAAGAAAAATCAATTTTACCAAGTCTTTCCATCATATTCTTCTTTCACTTTCACCCTTTCTTGGTTAAGAACCACTTTTCTGAAAGGATGCACACGTACAGGCATATTTTATTTGTACAAAGCTCATGTTTTTAGCTCTGTGTGTGTGTGTGTGTGTGTGTGTGTGTGTGTGTGTGTGTGTGTGTGTGTGTGTGTGTGTGTGTGTGTGTGTGTGTGTGTGTGTGAGAGAGAGAGAGAGAGAGAGAGAGAGAGAGAGAGAGAGAGAGAGAGAGAGAGAGAGAGAGAGAGAGAGAGAGAGAGAGAGAGAGAGAGAGAGAGAGAGAGAGAGAGAGAGAGAGCTATGCGATGTAAAAAAAATGTAATGAAATTTAGTACGCTGTCTTTAATACTGGCTTAAAAAACAACAAGAGACTTTATGCACACAGTTGCCTTTGTTTCAGAATTACATGGCAAAATTTGATAACCAATGTCCACAAAATTGAACAGTGGAAGCAGATAATACAAACCATGTTTTGTAATTTTGATGAAGTTGCATTTAAATGTATCTACGCTGTTTGCTTATGATAGTTAACTGCCAAATATGCAACCTGCGAACAATCTTGTCTGTAAAAAAAGAAAATTAATGTTACTTTCATTAACAAAAAAACCCAAAGCAACAAAGAAAC
>CM065685.1:46084037-46091537 GCA_017654935.2 Phymorhynchus buccinoides | reverse complement strand
CATTTCATTTCATTTCATTTCATTTCATTTCTCTCTCTTTCTCTCTCTTGATTTATATTAGTTAATATGATTACTGTGTTGTGTGCGAGGCTGGTGGTGGGTGGGGGGAGGGCGGATGGGTGTATGAATGTGTAGAATGTTTTTTTGTGGGTTTTTTTCCTGTTTCTTTTGTTCATTATTTGAAGGTTTAATTATGCCTTTCTTCTTTTGTTTCGAGGGCAAGATGTAAACAAACCCATTGTGTGCTTATTCTTTTTCCTCAATAAACAAATGTTTCAAATGTTTCTCTCTCTCTCTCTGCATGTCTTTTCCTTCTTTCTCTCTCATGTTCAACTCCATAACCACTATCTCACCTTTACCACCACCCACCCCCAACAACAACAACAACAACAACAACAACAACGCACCTGGTTGAAGTTCTCCAAGATGACCGCGATGTACATGTTGATGACGATGAGGAAGACCACAGTGATGTAGGACACCATGAAAGGAATCGCCAGCCAGGGGATCCCGCAGTCCCCGAACGAAGACTCCTCCACGTTCCCGTCCGGCAGAGTACGGTAGGAACTGTTGCAGTGAGGCGTGTCGATCAGCAGCCCGTCCAGAACGTCGTTCCACCCGGCGGACGTCGCCAGGCGAATCAGCAGCAGGAAGCTGTTCCCGAACGTTTGGAAGTTGGTCAGGTCATCGATGGCCCCGTTGAGCTTGAGGTCACCAAACGACGACATCCCGATGATGGAGTAGATGTACATGACGAGGAAGAGGAGGGCGCCGATGTTGAAGATGGCCGGGAGGGAGATGATGAGGGCAAAGAGGAGTTTGCGGATGCCTTTGGCGGACTTGATGAGCCGGAGGACCCGGCCGATGCGGAAGACTCGCACGACGCGCAGCAAGGTGGGCTTGATGATGACGCTGTTCAGGATGTCGTCCAGAATGATGTCTGGTTGACGAGAAACACAGTATCTTTGACATACCCACGGATTCAAAGGATTACGTACGATGATAATCAGGACAGTTGTGTTATGAAAATGAGCTTTGTAATAAAAAAAATATTAGACAAACAATTCAAAGAAATGGAAAATGTCCTTAGGAGTAAACTTATCAGTAATTAGCAACAGTTATTTTCAATTCAGTGTTCTTAGGAATCACACTACCAATAATAAACGAAAAGACACTCAAAGAACTTCCTGGGAACCCTGAAGTAATGCCAGCGGAGCCCCAGCTAGCATCTTGACGATAGTTTGCTAATATAAATAACTTACCAATAATATACTTCAAAACACTCAGGACATCGTAGGAAATCAACTCACCTATGATGGACATCAAAACGATGAGAAAATCGAAGATGTTCCAGCGGACCCTGAAGTAATGCCAGCGGAGTCCCAGCTAGCAGCTTGATGATGGCCTTACCGATGTAATCAACTTACCAGTCACATGCGTGACCCAGCACCACGAAAGGGACATTAAGTGTCAAACTGACCATTCTGAGAAAATCATACATTTGAAAACTTTAGAAAAGTTTCTTTCGAATGATAGAAGAACCATTCTTGTATATGTTTCCGAGTTATCAGCATTTAAAATTAGTAGGGTGAGCATCAGTCATTTTGAGAAAACAGTCTAAAGTCTAACCTACGTAGCTGAAGAAAATGCATTGACCTACTCGACTTATAAGACCATTTAGAGACCACAGTAAAGATTGTCCTTTATAAATATGAAAGATAAGATGTTAGAGAACTCAAGCATACCCATAGCACAAAATTGACAAAAAAATGAGATTTTCGACATTGCAAGCCTATTATGAGAAACCAGCCCAGCGACTTAATGTCCCTATCGTGGTGCTGGGTCACATACATCAAAACATCAAAGGGAATCATCTCACCTATGATGGACATCAAAACGATGAGAAAATCGAAGATGTTCCAGGGGACCCTGAAGTAATGCCAACGGAGCCCAAGCAGCTTGACGATGGCCTCCAGCACGAAGATGGAGGTGAAGATTATGTTGAGCATCTTGAGGGTGTCGGCCACGGCCTCCGTCTGGTTGTAGTGCTCCACGGCCATCACGACCATGTTGAGGGCGATCAGCAGCACGATGGCCATCTCGAACTTGGTGCTCATCGAGATGTTGTAGAAGAACTTGAGGAACTTGGACTGTTGGAGAGAGAGACAAACGACCCATAACGCATTTTAGAAACAAATAGACAGAGGTGAGCTTGAGAGAGAAACAGCTATTTATAACCTGGTGCTCATTGATAAACTGGGATGCTCCACATGGACGAAAGGCCGAAGAGGGCGTAAAGTCTTAATTTTAAAAAAAGAGAAACTGGGGGGTTTAATGGTCTTAACCCAGGGTAAGCAGTAGGTCTTTCTCCTTCTATGTTTTCTATCAGGTTCATGCGCCCTCCAAGTTCCGTCGGAACTTGATCATGCCAGACTGTTGTTTCTGTTGGGTTTCTGTATACAAATCCTATTACTAATGGTTTATTGTTCTTAAGAGTGACTTCTATCCATATTGATTCAACAAATTAATTATTAACGTTGTCAAGTTTTCTGCAATTTAACGAGGAAGCAAAGTATAAGAGTAAACCAGTAGATTTGGGTTTATGTGGGTCTAATCCCATTATCTGATAGCCTGGCATATCAATATCTGTATTATTTATTTCTGATGATAATAGAAAACAGGTGCAAACAAACTTTAAAAGAGTTTGAACAGTAAGACACAGACAATCAGATAAAAAGCGATGTTGCACAGGCTTCAGCAGCACGAAGGCCATTTCAAACTTGGTATTCATTGAGATGCTGCAGAAGAACTCGAGGAACTTGGCCAGTTGGCAAAACAGAGATAAAGAAAAACATTATAGAAGAAAAGTAGCACGGTGGCCATCTTGAGTTTGGTACCCATCGATATGCTGTAGAAGAAACTCAGGAACTTGCACCGTTTGAGAAACAGAGATAAATTATGTTATGATTATGTTCTCTTTGTTTTGATTATGTTCTCTTTGCTTTGATTATGTTCTCTTTGTTTCCTTACGCTCCGTCTGCCTGTCCTCTCTCTCCCCCCCTTCCCCCCTGTCTGTCTCTCTGTCTCCTTCCCACCCCCTCTCTCTCTTTCTCTCTGCCTCTCTATCTTACTCATGTCAAAGCTTGCCCTGCCCACTTGTCTCCGAATTTTTGTCTGTTTAACCCTGACCATCCCCCCTCCTCTCTACCGCCTCATACTCTCTCTCTCTCTCTCTCTCTCTCTCTCTCTCTCTCTCTCTCTCTCTCTCTCTCTCTCTCTCTCTCTCTCTCATATGTCATTAACTAATGTTACTTTTATTCTATATCATTGTTAAGAAACATGGTGTGTCAATTTGTTAATTTTTATTTTATTTTTGTATATGGCTTCATCAATGTCTGTAAAGCGCCGAGAGCTTGCTTTTAGCATGATGTTTTATCGCGCTATATAAATGAAATTATTATTATTATTATTATTATTATAAATGAAGACAAAGGTAGTTGTGTAAAGGAGGACGATGCTGAGATGAATTTGAGACAGAGTGAGAGGGGCGGTAGGTTCTAAAGCAAAGGAAACACCCGAAGATGCTGCTGATGGGACCAAGAGACGCACTGGCCCCACCAGCACTAGAGCAGGCCTAATTGGAGAAAGACTTAGAAACCGAGGTAGGAAAAGAGACTGAGAACAGAACAACAACAACAAAAGACAGAGAAAGGGAGGTAAGAAGAGAGAGGAGAAAGAGAGAGAAAGGGAGGTTGAGTGAGAGTGAGAGTGGGAGATAAAGGAAGGGAGGAAATGAGGGAGGGAGCGAAGGTAGCCGAAGAGAGAAAGAAAGTGGGATAGCATGGGGTGAGAGAGAGAGAGAGAGAGAGAGCGTGAGACAAGAAGCAGAAAGAGAGACATTGAGAGAGACAGAGAAAAGGATGGAACGATGGGAGAAACAGAAACGTAGAGACAGAGACAGACAGAAACAGGCAGACAACCAGGCTGCCAGAGGGTTATTGAAACGGACATCTAGGAAGCTACATACATCACACTTCTGTGTTTGATTCCACTTTACTGTTATAATGAAGAAGATTTAAACCTTTTACACTCCATCAAAATAACGTTCTACGCACGCGTAGTTTTCGCTTTATTGCTCTTCTCTATAGTTGTCTGTTCTCCAATGCAACGCTCTCGTCAATGATAACTAACACAGCAAGCCCAAAACAAAAATACATATAGATGCCAAAGAGATAATGCGTCGAAACCGAGAGTAACATTTTGTTTACCCTGGGTCGCTTGATGGTCTTTTGGGGCTTCTTGTTGCCCAGTTTCTTCAAGGTGTTGTAGTAGTTCCGCTGGCTCTCCGTCAGAAAGGCATCCAGGTAACTCCCTTCGTACTGCGTGGTGAAGAAGAAGAAGAAGAAGAAGAAGAAGAAGAAGAAAAAATATTAGTAAACGCAAGAACACCCAAAGGGGCTCTTATAGAGAGACCGGTTCGTTCGTTCACAATTTGCACTCTTGGGCTACAAAGTCCAATACACATGAACATGAAGGCTACACGTATGCACATGCACACACATACACACGCACACACACACATACACACACACACGCGCGCACCCCCCCCCCCCCCCACACACACACACAATCTCTCTCTTTCGCTCTCATTCCCTCTCTGTCTGTCAGTTTGTCTCTCTCTCTCTCACTCTCTTTTTATCTCTCCACTTATTTGCCTGTCTGACTCTAAAATCATAGATACGTGCTCTTTCACAAAAATACACATCAACGAAACGACACAACAGCAACAAGAACAACAACAAACAAACTTTCTTTAAGGTCCTCTATCACTTTCTTGCACACCCCTGCCTCCCTAATCCAATCACATCTGCCCACTCTCTTCCCAGAGTAAAGAAAACAATTCTCAATCTTGAATTACGGAAAGCATCCGGCATTTACCTTTTTCTTCAAGACGTTGAAGTTATCGATGATGACGGAGATGAAGAGGTTGAGGGTGAAGAAAGCCCCGACGACGATGAAGACCAAGAAGTAGATGTAAGCGTACTTGTTGCTTTCAAACTCGGGCTGCTTGTCCACCTATATAGAAATCGAGAACAAAAAGATGCATTTTGTCTTCTTCAGATAATGATTTTATCGGACATTTTTACGCAAATAACTTAACCAGATCACTGGCAAAAGCTACGTTGCTAAAAGGTGTCATCAGGATCACACATATCAGACAGCAATGGTTGGATTGAATGAAACCTCGACGGACGAAATAATTAAGTTTGACGAGGCCCTAATGAATTTTTGAAGAAATGTGAAGAAGTTTCTTTTTCAGTTAAGAAGAGAATAGAAACTTGGTTCAAGCAAGTCTTTTTTATCCGTGAAAGTGAAAGTGGTTGGGTGTATACGATAAAGAATAAAATTCGAAATATGTACGGTTTTAAGTGGGCGTTCGGGTGTTTTCATTGTAAGAAGGTGAAAGGAAATAAGAACAAGGAATCTGAACAATAATTATCCTGGATTAAAATCAGATTTGTACGGGAAATGTGTAACAGTGATAAAGTCACTGTCCAGTCATAAAAAAGCCATATCAGTTCAGATTGTATGATCGCCAGCTGCAGTCGAAATCAAGTATAAAAAATATCCCAAGATATTGAATACAAAAAGTACTTCAAGAATCGACTCATCAGTTTATCAACTACCAATCATTCCTTCCACGTATCACCCCCTCTCTCCATCCTTTCCTTCACCCGTTCATCTGGTGACAGCCCTGAAATGGCCTTTGTTGTCGACGGGGCTATAATTCTAATCTTAATCTTAATCTTAACCCGTTCATCTATTCCTCTATCCATCCACACACCCACTTACACTATCCAAGCAAACAAGTAGGCAAGTAATTTTAGGTAATTATTTTTAGTTATTAGGTACTTTATAGTCACAGAGGCGTTTCTGTGAAATTCGGGTTGCTCCCACCTGGAGAGTGCGTCGCAGCCAGAGGCGCGCCACCCAAGTGTTGTTTTTGCATGCGATGGTTTAGTGACTGATGAGGAAGGAAAGGGGGGCAGGGGTAACTTTTGACCAAATGACAACTTTTTCGTTGCCACTGGGTTTAGCATGTGCTAAGTGCATGGGCACACGGTACCTCGGTTTATCGTCTCATCCGAAAGACTCCATGTTCAGACCGTAAGGCCTAGTGCAAAGTGAGAGGGAACAAATTCTGTACCCAGGTTCGAACTCGGGTTTACTTGACACGAGGCGAACACGCTACCACTGTGCCACTCTACACTGATGAATCAGACAATCAACCAATTAGTATTTTACTCACTCACCACCTCGAATTACGCTAGTAAGCAAGAGAGCAAGCAGCCGACTTAGACAACCAATCAATTTGGGGCAGCGAACCACGTGTCAGTCAGCTAACCAACCAACTAACCATTCAACTAATTCATTGAACCCATCACTTCTTTACTCAGCACCTCCTTCACCCACTCACTCATTCAAACCAAAGACACTTGGGTACACAAATACATAATAATAATAATAACAACAGCAGCAGCAGCAGCAGCAACAACAACAACAACAACAACAACAACAACAACAACAACAACAACAACAACAACAACAACAACAACAACAACAACAATGATGATGATGATGATGATGATGAATATTTATCGCACTCTTTCTCCGAAGAGCTCAGATCTCTTACAAAATATGATTTGAAATAATGACTATTACAACGATAATAATAATAGCTATAATAACAAGAATATCAACAACAATAGGCTAATGATAATTCATAAATAGGGGGAAAGATATAGTGAACAAATCAAGAGAAAAACATTAAAGAAAATTGCGAACACACACGCGCGCGCACGCACACGCACACACACACACACACACACACACGCACGCACATACACTCTCGCACATGCGCATGTGCAAGAGCACACACACTCACAAGCACACACATGCGTGTGCATACACACACATATGCGCGCACACACAGACATAACACACACGGCAAAACAAAGACAAAGCACTTTGCACTCTGCTTGAGGCCACATCGGGTATCCGTATGCTTACGTCCAAGGAAGAGTGGCAGGTTCAATTGGGCAACCAAACAGCTACCACTCAGGTTTCACCATGACTAGGTCCAGACGGGAGTGACAGTTTAACACGTGGCTTCGCTCACGCTACTTATGTGAGTAGAACAAGCAGACAGCATGTGATCAGTATTTGCATAAGCTAAGTGTCTTTGTCTAAACTATCTACCCACTAACAAGCCTTCAATCCAGTCAACCAGCCAATCAGGCCGCCAGGAAGCCAATCAACTAAGCAACCAATCAACCACCGAATGAACTAACAGGTTTGTCACTGAATATAGGTGTAGAGTGGTACAGAGGTAACGCGTTCGCCTCGTAAGACTACAAAGTACCAAATACCAATACCAATACCAGGCCGCCAGAAAGGCTATTAACTAAGCAACCAATCAACCACCGAATGAATTAAACT
>CM065685.1:46056537-46074037 GCA_017654935.2 Phymorhynchus buccinoides | reverse complement strand
TTGCCTACGCATTGGATCTTCTACTTTTACTTTCAAAGGTCAAGATCACAGAGAGGGGGGGGGGGAGATGAGAGAGAGAGAGAGAGAGAGAGAGAGAGAGAGAGAGAGAGAGAGAGAGAGAGAGAGAGAGAGAGAGAGAGAGAACTTGACACTTGACACTTGACACTTGACACTTGAAAACTTTATTACGCAAGGATTGAGATTTTAGGCCATGCCTATTCTTACAATCTGTCCTTGAGACGGAAACAAGACTAATGTAGGGAAACAGATAATTATAATATGAACATGCATGACGATACAAGACATCAAAGTAAACAAAATAAGAGCAAAATAATATAAACGAATAGCTAACAAGTAGGGGGGGGGGGGCAGGAACAGAAGAGAGAGAGAGAGAGAGAGAGAGAGAGAGAGAGAGAGAGAGAGAGAGAGAGAGAGAGAGAGAGAGAGAGAGAGAGAGAGAGAGAGAGAGAGAGAGAGAGAGAGAGAGAGAGAGAGAGAGAGAGAGAGAGAGAGAGAGAGAGACAGAGGCAGAGAAAGAGAGACAGACACACATAGAAACAGAATGAAAGAAAGAGATACAGACACACAGACAAACAGAGAGGGAGAGAGAGAGAATGGAGAGAGAATTCGAACACGAATACAAATGTTTTATTGAGGGTAAAAAGGATAAGCTACAATAGCTTCTTTACACCTTGCCCTCTCACTCACACATTCATACCATGCATCAATCAAAGAAAATTTGACATAAAACAATCAAGTCAAGAAAATGGAACAAAATTTGGCACATGAAATAATTGAAAAAGATATTAAAAAAATGGGAATTAAAGCAAACATGGATAATACATAACAATGGTGAACTTGAATTGGTAGTTTAAATTGAGAACCAAAAAAAAAGGGAAACAATTTTGAGGCAATGAACATTTTTCAGAATAAAACCACTTTTAAGGGGCAAAAAACCCAACAACATTATAAGATAAGAGAGGGAGAGAGGGAGAGAGAAAGAGAGATAGAGAGGGAGAGAGAGATAGATAGATAGAGAGAGAGAGAGAGAGAGAGAGAGAGAGAGAGAGAGAGAGAGAGAGAGAGAGAGAGAGAGAGATTTATAAAAATCTAGGCATAAGCTGATGGCATTGGTAACGTTTGTTAAGGGGGGGGGGGGGGGGGGGGGGGGGGGGGGAACACACACAAAAAACACATTATAAGCTAAGACGGGAATATGAGAGAGGGAGAGAGAGAGAGAGAGAATGAGAGAGAGAGAGAGAGCGAGAGAGAGAGAGAACTCGAACTCGAACTCGAAATTTTTAATGAGGATAAACTGAGTAAGCAGAAATATTCCGCACCTGAGTTACAGGAAACCTTTTACATAAATAAGGAGGTGCGAGTCCATTTAAAATTTTATACATAAATACACCCTTATTAAATTGGCATTTGGAGTGGAAGGGAAGTATGTTAACAATTTTATAATCAGAAATTTGTAGTGTTGATGATTTAAGAAGAATTAGTTTAATTGCACGTTTATAAATACTTTCTAAATGTCTTAGACAGTTTTTGCTTGCTTGATCCCAAGAAGTTGAAACATAATCAATGTCTGGCTGAATATATGCATGAAAGAAGAGTTTTCTGGTGTGAATATCAAGAAAGTGCTTGATTCTGTTTAGTTGAAATATTTGTTTTGATAACTTACGAGTGAGAATAGAGGCATGGTACGACCAAGAAAGATTGTTGTCAACCCCCAGACCAAGTATAGTATGCGAGTCCACTTCTTCTATAAACTTGTCATGTACTTTAATTTTTGGTAAATCAGACTTTATGTTCTGTCGCTTTTGAGAGAGAGAGAGAGAGAGAGAGAGAGAGAGAGAGAGAGAGAGAGAGAGAGAGAGAGAGAGAGAGAGAGAGAGAGAGAGAGAGCGAGAGAGAGAGAGAGAGAGAGAGATAGAGATAGAGGGGGGGGGGGGGGGCTAACAAATATGAATAGAAACAGATGCACACAAACAGTCCAGAGGGAAGAGAAAACAAGGAGCACAGACAGACAGCCAAAATCACAGAAGAGCATAGACAGACAGACAGACAGACAGAGAGACAGAAGGATATATAGATTGCGTCTGTTCTTCTGGAATAATAAGGTCAACATTGAAAATCTCAATAGCTGCCAAAGTAGAAGGCCAATCCAGGGTCAGTGACATGACAAACGAGTGTTGCATTGCAGCAATGATTTGGACAAGGCTTGCATTTCAGCATAAATCTACGGAGACAAGCACAACTTGCGCGATTGAACAACAGAATCAGTGGCTAGATTATACAAAAAACCATGGAAGAAGAATAAGACGTATAACGAAGATAAACACGAGAGAGAGAGAAGGAGAGAGAGAGAGAGAGAGAGAGAGAGAGAGAGAGAGAGAGAGAGAGAGAGAGAGAGAGAGAGAGAGAGAGAGAGAGAGAGAGAGAGAGAGAGAGAGAGAGAGAGAGAGAGAGAGAGAGAGAGAGAGAGAGAGAGAGAGAGAGAGAGAGAGAGAGAGAGAGAGAGAGAGAGAGAGAGAGAGAGAGAGAGAGAGAGAGAGAGAGAGAGAGAGAGAGAGAGAGAGAGAGAGAGAGAGAGAGAGAGAGAGAGAGAGAGAGAGAGACAGAATGAATGAATGAATGAATGAAATAATGGGTTGATGAATCAATGAATGAATGAATGATTGATTGAATGGTGTATTGCTTTAGAGCGTCACTCCAATAGCAATTGAGCGTTGTGTACAAATAAAACAAAATTTCAAAATGTAACTATGTGTGTGTTTTGCTTTATATTTCTGTGCCTCAATTATGTGAGTATGAAATAAAACATTTGCCTTGCCTTAACAAAAAAATATTTTTTTAAAAATAAAAATGAACGAAAGTTTGCAAAATGAAAACACACGCAAGGATTCGACACGGAATCCATGTAACACAGTTGTTGGTTGTCGTGTGTGTGTGTGTGTGTGTGTGTGTGTGTGTGTGTGTGTGTGTGTGTGTGTGTGTGTGTGTGTGTGTGTGTGTGTGTGTGTGTGTGTGTGTGTGTGTGTGTGTGTGTGTGTGTGTGTGTGTGTGTGTGTGTGTGTGCGTGTGTGTGCGTGCGTGTGCGTGCGTTTTTGTATATTTAAAAAACAATTCGTTTACACCAACTGGAAGTACACACAATTTGACCCAATGCACACTTTACTGTGTACGCGCTGAGAGCATCTTAGAAATGTGTATCCATCCAACATGACCTTCTTTCTTTATACACACTTGAGGAACTGCAAGTATGGCTGCTACGCAATTCTAGCATCGGGATTCGTATTCGTATGTGTGTATGGTAAGTATTTAAGACACTCACTGTTCCGTTGGCTTTGGGCGCATCCCCTCCACCTGTCACGCCGTTCGCAGTCACCTTGCTTGGAGTCTTTTTGTCTCCCTTGCCATCTGAAACGACAACCCAAAGCAAACGTTTCCTTTCTGATTGTTTTTCCTGGACGTGTTGGACTTCTCCTTGACATTTTTGCTCAGCTTAAAAAGTTCAGCTGTGTAAAACTTACAACCTATTCCTTTCGACCACATTTGAACGATCTGAAAGTGACTTCAAAGGGAATCTGAGGACATGTCATCACACACGCCTATCATTACACCCCTTTTGTGTGTTCTTAAGAACAATGGCAAAGAACAATTCCAAAGAGCAATAACTCTGGAAACCCTCTAGGGAGACCTCTTCTGAAAACGAAATGTGTTGGCTGAATGCAGCAGGGAGACCTGTGGAAACTGAAAACCGAACTCGTACGTACATTACCCAATATGGTCTTATGGCCTGGGAACGCAGAAGAAGAAGACGAAGAAGAAGAAGAAGAAGAAGAAGAAGAAGAAGAAGAAGAAGAAGAAGAAGAAGAAGAAGAAGAAGAAGAAGAAGAAGAAGAAGAAGAAGAAGAAGAAGAAGAAGAAGAAGAAGAAGAAAAAGAAGAAGAAAAGAAGAAGAAGAAGAAGAAGAAGAAGAAGAAGAAGAAGAAGAAGAAGAAGAAGAAGAAGAAGAAGAAGAAGAAGAAGAAGAAGAAGAAGAAGAAGAAGAAGAAAAAGAAGAAGAAGAAGAAGAAGAAGAAGAAGAAGAAGAAGAAGAAGAAGAAGAAGAAGAAGAAGAAGAAGAAGAAGAAGAAGAAGAAGAAGAAGAAGAAGAAGAAGAAGAAGAAAAGAAGAGGAAGAAGAAGAAGAAGAAGAAGAAGAAGAAGAACAAGAAGAAGAAGATCCAGGTAGACACAAAGAAAAATAATAACTCTGGTCATGGCGTTTCATTACATCCTTACCTTCCCCTTCCCCATCCTAATCGGGGATGATGCTGTTGATGAGGGGAGTCCGGGGAAGTTGTAGTATGGAGACGCAAAGAACAAATAACTCTGGAGATGTCTGGAGAAACAACCCAACATCTCCAGGGAGACTCAAAGAACAATAACTCTGGTCATGGCGTTTCGTCCCATCCTTTACCTTCGCCCTCCCCATCCTCCTCGGGGATGATGCTGTTGATGAGGGGAGTCCGGGGAAGTCGTAGTAGGGAGACGCAAAGAACAATAACTCTGGTCATGGCGTTTCATCCCATCCTTACCTTCGCCCTCACCATCCTCCTTGGGGATAATGCTGTGGATGAGGGGATTCTGGGAAAAGTCGCAATAGGGAGACGCAAAGAACGATAACTCTGGTCATGGCGTTTCATCACATCCTTACCTTCGCCCTCCCCATCCTCCTCGGGGATGATGCTGTTGATGAGGGGGTCCGGGGAGTCGCTGGAGGACTTGACCTTGGTGGGGTTGATGGCGTTCTTCTTGACGAAGGGGCAGCAGCAGCACAGCAGCTCCTTGAGGCGCTGGAAGGCCTGGCCCAGCTTGTTGGCCTCCTTCACCGACTCCTTGTGCTTGTCGATGGTGTCCGTGGCGAACGCGTTGATCAGCAGGGCCAGGAACAGGTTCAGCACCTGTGCGAAGGCATTAGGTATTGGGTACTTTATAGTCACGGAGGCGTTTCTGTGAAATTCGGGTTGCTCCCACCTGGAGAGCGCGTCGCAGCCAGAGGCGCGCCACCCATTTTTATTTTTGCATGCGATTTTTGTACGACTGACGATGAAGGAAAGGGGGGGGGGGGGGGGGGGGGGGGGGGGGGGTAATTTTGACGAAATGACAACTTTTTCTTTTGCCACTGGGATTAACGTGTGCTGAGTGCATGGGCACACGGGACCTCGGTTTATCGTCTCATCCGAAAGACACCACGTTCAGACCGTAAAGCCTAGTGCAAAGTGAGAGGAAAAGTCCCCTGTACCCAGGTTCGAACTCGGGTTTACTTGACACGAAGTAAACGCGCTACCACTGTGCCACTCTACAAGAAGACGAGGGGCACGAATAACATGAATTGGGGCAGTGGGTGGATGCCTCGTGCCTCCGTACGGGGAGCTAGACGACCCCGCCCGCCCCCTCCACGAGTCTCTTCCCGTGGGGATACTGTGGGGTCTTTCGTAAAAAAAACCTAGTTCTCCCACCTTCTTGAAGTTCTGTGCTTGTAACTTCCTCTAATCTGCCACTCTCTTTGACTCTGCCTTTTCCCTTTGCTTTCTATCATCTTCTATCTTTCTGACGTATACCAGCGAAAACTGAAAACGGACACGTCCGTACTTCACCCGTTATGGCCTTTTGGCATGGGAACATAAAAGGAGAAGAAGATGAACAGGACTGCCAAGCACGCCCCCCCCCCCCCCCCCCCCCCCCCCCCCCCCCCCTTCCCCAACCACACCCGAAACACATCTACCCAACACAAATGAAGAAACAGTCCACTTACAATGAAGTTGCCGATGATGAGGGCGGGGAGAAACACCACCATGCAGAGTTCATCAGCCGCTCTCATGCACTGCCACAGCGGCTCGATCCACTCCCCGCACAGCACGCGGAATATCATCATGAACGAGTGGTAGAAGTCCTTGAAATGCCACCTGACAACACAACGAAATGTTCATTTCATGCGACACCCCTTGCGTCTAACACGCGTAGGGGAAGACGGGGTAAAAAGCGCATGGGCGGGTAAGAAGCCCACCCCAATTATCTCATGAAATGAAGCAAATTTCAGTCTCATTTTGCCCCTGAGACGAGCGTTAAATGTCTAGCATTCGTCTCATGGGCAATTTTCTTTATTTCATGATATAATTGGGGTGGGCTTCTTACCCGCCCATGCGCTTTTTACCCCGTCTTCCCCTACCTCATATGAGAAAGAAACACCCAAAGGCGCTGATATGATGGGACGATGAGACGTACTGACCAGACACCCCCCTCCCCCCCTATCCTATCAACACAAGCACAGCCCTACACAGAAAACTTACGAGCATAGAGCTTATGTTCGGGTTCATATTAGACGGGTAAGTTCCGTACGGAAAACCCTAAATAAGTGGAAGAAAGAAGGATAAAAGTGTACGCATCTAGATGAAATTCAGACACGCGCGCAAATCTTTTCCCTTCTTTTGTTTCACTTATTTATGGATTGCGCACGGGTTTCCGCATGGAATATCCTCTTATGTGTGTACACGGCCTAAAGGTATGGCACTGTATAATTTTTCTTAATAAATAAATAGCACCAACCATGAAAGCCTGTATTGTGTTGTGTTGCGTTGTTTTGTGTTAATCAATCCTACCTCAGAAGCTTCAGTATCACAAAAGACTAGTAATACTCGAAGTTGGCGCGGAAAACCTACAGCCCCATATTCGTTTTATGATAGTATCTTCTGGCGTTCACCCGAGATAAATAATAATAATATCCTCTGGCATTTAATCCCCCTTTAAAAAAAACCATAAACACATCAAGACATCAACACATCAAGACATCAACACATCAACGCAAACTTCTCTTCATTCTTTAGAGGAGAAAGAAAAGCTACCCTAAGGTAGAGCGACGGGACCCGGAGGCGCACTAACCGCACCTGCCCTACCAACACAAGAGCCGCTCTACACCATCTCTCATCTCAGGGAGAAAGGTGGCAGAGTGGTTAAGACGTTCGCCTGCCAAACGTAATGCGTGACTGCAACGTGAGTGACCCGGGGTTCGAATCCCGGCCTCGCCATTTCTGTCCAGTTCGACAGGAAAATCGAACTGAAAGTCCAGTCCTTCGAGCGGGGACTTAAAGCTAGTCTGACCCGTGCGCTTTACGCACGTAAAAATCCCACGGCAGTTGAAAGTCGGTAAGAGCAGGGAGAAATACCGCTGCCTGGTATGGCCAAATTGATAGCTAGGTTTCCCAAGTCTGACCCCCCCCCCCCCCCCCCTCCGGACCCCCCCCTGACCCCCCCCCCCCCCCCCCCCCCCAACAAGAAATGGGAGGAGAGCAGCCCGAATTTCACAGAGATAAGTCTCTGTGACTTGAATATACCAAATACCAAATACACCAACCCTCCCTGGAAGCCCGGCTACGTGTTGAGTTGTGTTCATCATGCATACCTCAACGCTTCAGTGTCTCCAAAGGTGTAATCCTCGTAGTTGGTCTTGAACAGCTGCAGCCCCATGACGGCAAAGATGTAGATGATGAGGATGAGGATGATGGTGAGGTAGCCCAAGGCCCCGAACGTGTTGATGATGATGGTCAACAGGATCTTCATCGTCGTCCACGACTGGGCCAGCTTGACCACTCGCAGCTGCAGGGCAGCGTACAGTCACAGGAATTGAGAGATAGACAAAATATATAAAAGAAACACAGATATACAGACATAGTATAGAGACACAGGCACAGATACGTACAGCGACAGAAACAGAGACAGATTCAGAACTGAGTGTGTACAGAGAGAGAGAGAGAGAGAGAGAGAGAGAGAGAGAGAGAGAGAGAGAGAGAGAGAGAGAGAGAGAGAGAGAGAGAGAGAGAGAGAGAGAGAGAGAGAGAGAGAGAGGGGGGAGAGGAGAGAGAGGGGGAGAGAGAGAGAGAGAGAGAGAGAGAGAGAGAGAGAGAGAGAGAGAGAGAGAGGGGAGAGAGAGGGGGGAGAGAGAGAGAGAGAGAGAGAGAGAGAGAGAGAGAGAGAGAGAGAGAGAGAGAGAGAGAGAGAGAGAGAGAGAGAGACAGAGACGGAGACAGAGACGGAGACAGAGCGAGTCAAGCAGACAGACAGAGACAGAGACAAAAGCAGAGACAGGCATAGAGACTGACAAGCACACAATCATGTAGTATATTTTACATACCGACACATCAGCACGTTAAACTTCCCTTATGTCCATGATGCACAGCAATAATGATATCTTTGCACATCCAATGCAAGACCCACAAACTGGCTGAGAGCATTATGACATCTGCAGTATTGATTGTATGCCGTTTAGAGCCTACTGAGAAAGACATTTGCGAATCTAGTGCAAAGTTTAGCACCAGGAACGAATGAAAACAAAATTAGCAAGCTTCGTAAACTAAGCAAAAAAGAGTATATACGTCCACAATGGCACCAACTGCTCTCTCTCTCTCTCTCTCTCTCTCTCTCTCTCTCTCTCTCTCTCTCTCTCTCTCTCTCTCTCTCTCTCTCTCTCTCTCTCTCTCTCTCTCTCTCTCTCTCTCTCTCTCTCTCTCTCTCTCTCTCTCTCTCTCTCTCTCTCTCCTTGGAAAATAAAGTTTACGTTTTCAAGTTTTCAAGCTCTCTCTCTCTCTCTCTCTCTCTCTCTCTCTCTCTCTCTCTCTCTCTCTCTCTCTCTCTCTCTCTCTCTCTCTCTCTCTCTCTCTCCTCTCTCTCTCTCTCTCTCTCGCCCCCCCCCCTCCATCTGTTCCTTCGACTGCAGTGCTTCATTTCTTTCTCTCTATGCTAGCATCTCTGTCTCAAGAAATGTATTTTCTGTTTTCTTTATTATTATTTTTCAGATTTAACTGTAAAACATGTTCTTTATTTAGACTCTGAGCGACAACTAACTACAACAGCCAACTGACCAGCCGGAATGTCCGAAGCACGGACAGTCCCTCCACGTTCTCCACACCCATGTCCACTATGCTGGCCACCACGATGACCAGGTCGAAGATGTTCCAGCCGTTGTGGAAGTAGAACTTGTTCAGGGCGCAGATCTTCAGCACCGCTTCCAGAATGAACACCGAGGAGAACACCTGTGAGGAAATAAATAAATAAATAAATAAATAAATAAATGTATGAATGAAGGAAGGAATAAAACGGTGTGCGAGATAGTGTGGGAAGAAAGAGACACAGACAGTGAGAAAGACAGAGAGTGTGGAGAGAGAGAGAGAGAGAGAGAGAGAGAGAGAGGGAGAGAGAGAGAGAGAGAGGAGGAGAGAGAGAGAGAGAGAGAGAGAGAGAGAGAGAGAGAGAGAGAGAGAGAGAGGGAGAGAAACAGAGACAGAGAGAGAGAGAGACAGAAAGAGACAGAGAGAGAGATACAGAGAGACAGAGATATTCAGAGACAGAATGATACACAGAGAGAGAGAGAGAGAGAGAGAGAGAGAGAGAGAGAGAGAGAGAGAGAGAGAGAGAGAGAGAGAGAGAGAGAGGGGGGGGGGGGGCAGACAGACAGACAGATCTTCAGCACCGCTTCCAGAATGAACACCGAGGAGAACACCTGTTAGGGAGAGACAATGAAAGCAATGAGAGAGACCGAGTGGTAGAGAGAAAACTTGAAAACTTGAACTTGAACTATATTGTTTAAGGATATAGATTTTAGGCACCGCCTAGTCTTCCAATCGATCCTTGATACATACACGAACATAGAATTCAATACAAATATGGCAAGGCATGATATTAACCCTTTCACCGCCAATGTCGCATTTTAGCGCCACAATGGTTTAACACCCATGTCACTAAAAGGCATAAAATCAGGGCCTGTTATCCAAAGACCCTATTTTCTTCATTTTGGGAGGTAAGGATAGGCCTAATGTTATATATGTCGCAGAGGAATTCGCAATATAGCATATATTTTATTTTCTCTGCCCAGTTAAGTTTAATGGTATTTTCTGGCTGAAAAATGGCTGGCGGCGAAAGGGTTAAACATACATATTTGAACATAAAGGTAGCAAAGCAGGTGCTATTATGATAACAGGCAGGTTTAAATATGGATTCATAAAACTTGCATGCGCACATGCATAATTGTTAATACTCGTGCGTGTATAAATGCAGAGATAAGAGAGAGAGAGAGAGAGAGAGAGAGAGAGAGAGAGAGAGAGAGAGAGAGAGAGAGAGAGAGAGAGAGAGAGGGAGAGAGAGAGAGAGAGAGAGAGAGAGAGAGATACAGAGATACAGAGAGAGACGCTTGGCACTTTGGCACTTTGATGGTTTAATGACATTAGCCAATTACAGCGATACAGAGAGAGAGAGAGAGAGAGAGAGAGAGAGAGAGAGAGAGAGAGAGAGAGAGAGAGAGAGAGAGAGAGAGAGGAGAGAGAGAGAGAGAGAGAGAGAGAGAGAGAGAGAGAGAGAGGAGAGAGAGAGAGAGAGAGAGAGAGAGAGAGAGAGAGAGAGAGAGAGAGAGGAGAGAGAGAGAGAGAGAGAGAGAGAGAGAGAGAGAGAGAGAGAGAGAGAGAAGAGGGAGAGAGAGAGAAGAGGGAGACAGAAGAGAGATAAAGAGAGAGCTAGACAAAGACAACGACAGAGAGTGTGGAGAGAGAGAGACAGACAGATATAGACAGAGACACAAAGATATAGAGACAAAGATAAAAGAGGGTCAGAGAAAGAGAGATACGTAATGGGAGGGGTGGGGAGAAAACAAGAGAGGGAGGGAAAGGGAGGAAAAGAGAGAGAGAGGGAGAGAGAGAGAGAGAGAGAGAGAGAGAGAGAGAGAGAGAGAGAGAGAGAGAGAGAGAGAGAGAGAGAGAGAGAGAGATACAGAGAGAGACGCTTGGCACTTTGGCACTTTGATGGTTTAATGACATTAGCCAATTACAGCGATACAGAGAGAGAGAGAGAGAGAGAGAGAGAGAGAGAAGAGAGAGAGAGAGAGAGAGAGAGAGAGAGAGAGAGAGAGAGAAGAGAAGAGAAGAGAGAGAGCGAGAGAGAGAGAGAGAGAGAGAGAGAGAGAGAGAGAGAGAGAGAGAGAGAGAGAGAGAGAGAGAGACAGAGAGACAGAGACAGAGACAGAGACAGAGAAAGAAGGGAGAGGTAGAGTGGAAGAGAAACAGAGGGAGTGAGAGTTTTGATTCCCATAAAACACACACACACTCTCACACACACACACACACAGAGACACACACACACACACACACACACACACACACACACACACACACACACACACACACACACACACACACACACACACACCTCCCACCCCACCCAAACACCAACTGAACACCACCGCACCATACCCCCACCCACACACCCATCCCCACCACCCCATCCACCCCAACCCACCCACCCACCCCCGACAACCCTACTACTAGGGTAAGACGGGGTAAAAAGCCCCTGGGCGGGTAAGAAGTCCATGCCAATTATCTCATGAAATAAAGCAAATTTCAGTCACATTGTGCCAATGAGACGAGTGTTCATTTTCTTTATTTCATGAGATAATTGGCATGGGCTTCTGACCCGCCCATGGGCTTTTTACCCCGTCTTCCCCTACTAATACTAATACATGTACTAAAAAAAAAAAGCTTACATAGTTCCCAACGTTCAGGGTCAGCTCCAGGTCTTTAGGCATGCCGTGGTGCTCGCTGGCCAGGAAGATGGTGTTGAGCACGATGCAGAAGGTGATGAACAGGTCGAAGAGCGGGTCCGAGACGAAGGTGTGCAGGGCGTTCTCCACTTTCAGCCACGGGATGTAGCAGCGGCAGCACCCGGCGCAGCACCGGCAGTTCCTGTCCACCAGTTTCCCCGCGAAAGTCTCGTCCGGAAGTTCCGCCATCTCGGCTTTTTTTTTTTTTTTTTTTTTTACAGAGGGGGGGGAAATAAAATAAAAGAGAAAAAAAGGAACTGTTCGTTAGCATTTGCCAGAAAAAGATTGATTGATTGATTGATTGATTGATTTGGGTTAAGAAATAGGCACATTGAAGGCCTTTTACATTTATGCCCAAACAATAAATAATTTTAAAAAAGTAAGCAAACTTTAACAAGGAACTTAAAAGCAAAACAAGAAGAAGAAGAAGAAGAAGATGAAATAATAAGATGAAGAGGAAGAGATAGGAGGAGGAGGAGAAGGAGAAGGAGGAGGAGGAGGGAGGAGGAGGAGGAGGAGGAGGAGGAGGAGGAGGAGGAGGAGGAGGAGGAGGAGGAGGAGGAGGAGGAGGAGGAGGAGGAGGATTGGAATTAATAGCAGCAGTTATCACGAAAACAACAGCGATGACAACAAAACTACACCGACGAAAAGGATAATGATGATGATGATGATGATGATGATGTGATGATCACTGCTGCTGCTCCTCACAAACAAAGGAATAAAACGACATTGAGAATTGAAGAAAAACACAATTGCGACCCGAAAAGCTGTGGCATTATGAACGAATTAAGACCTCAAATATTTGCCTAATGTAAATATGTCTTTCTCCTTTTGCTAGTGGACTGAAATTACGATCTTACGTTGTGAAAGTAAATCGTTGGTGTTTTCTTAAAATATTGTAACGGCAAAACTACCGACAGACAATTCAGTGTCAAAAGTCTCGCAGGCGTTTACTTTTGTTTGTGTTTTTAAGGCAGACGCAAGGACGCTGAATTAATAATTTACTGTAAGTAACTAGGGATCATTATTGATTATGACGGAGCCCATCGCTGTCCAATCACCGGCTTTACCTTCCTACAAACGAATTCAGGTAGGCTATATTATACACCTGGCTCGACTGTACAAAATGGGAGGACAAATAATGTCGGGGAAATATGTGCGATAGACTATTCAATGAAACCCTTACCAAACATGATTAGACAATAATTTTTAAAAAAACACACCAATGGTAACAAGCGTATCAATGGTGATGATTTATTGTTACATACAGGTAAAGATGACGATGTCTTCCTCTCTCTCTCTGGCAGACAGAAGATCGTCGTCTGTAATGTTGGACATGCCATCCTTTTCCAGCATGATGCCCGAAGATGACACCTGCAATCAGAATTAAAATGAAATGAAAATCCAATCTAATCCAATCGAATCGAATCTAATCCAATCGAATCCAATCCAATCTAATCTAATCCAATCCAATCCAATCTAATTCAATCCAATCTAATCCAATCTAATCCAATCTAATCCAATTCAATCCAATCCAATCCAATCCAATATAATCCAATCCAATCCAATCCAATCGATTCAAAAGCAAATCAAACCGAAATCATACAAGTCAAAGAAAAATCAAAGTGTATAATCTCTTATTTGTTACATTTTGTAAAGTCAAAGAAGTGATTATGTTGGCTATTTGAGGCTTAAACGAACAAACAATAGCACAACAAAACATGCCTGTATTTACAGAGAGTGGTGAAGTTCTTCTTAACGAATGTGTATGCAAAATATTGCATGACTTACCTAATCTATGATATCCTATATCCCTGGATTAACAAATTGGAAAAAACAAAACTGAAACATTCAGCGTGTTACATTTTGGTGGGTTATGTTTGTTTGTTTTACTCATTCATATAAACCTTTTATGTCATTTCCAATTAGATAGTAAATTTCGACGGCTTGGAGTCAAAACGGACTATCTTTAGATAGTCCATTGACGTATTACTGAACTTATTGCGAAAATTAATAACTTGTATAAAAAAACAACTTCAGAAATATAAAAAGCATAATCCCTATTTTATATTAGTTGCAGTCTTTTTTAATACAAGTTCTTGATATTTGCAATGACAACGATAATAAGTCAATGGACTATCTAAAGATAGTCCGTTTTGACTCTAAGCCATCGCTGTTGCAGTGCTTCTACTCCTGCTTGAAGAGAGAAAGCAAAGGTTAAGCTATAAGAACTGCATAAAACACGGACTCACTAATTTAATTAAACATGTCGCTCTATTGTACTTAACGCGGCATGATATGAAAGTACACAGATGGGGCTTCTATACCAGTGACCTAAATGGCAATGGCTGATGTCGTGTATATGGGATGGGACACGATCTTCAAAGTTAGTGTACTTTGCGTGTCCTTTATAAAGTTTCTTCAGAGTTATTGTTCGTCGAGTTTGTTCCTTCGTATAGGGACACGCAAAGGGATGCAATGGCAACGTGTGACGCGATATCGACAGATTCCATAGCGCGGGGGGGGGGGAGGGGGGGGTAGGCAGTGGGGAGGGGGGATTCTTTCTAGGCTTCCTCCTTTTATTTCTAGTCCAGGTTAACAACTGCGATGGCTTGGAGTCAAAACGGACTATCTTTAGATAGTCCATTGACGTATTATTGGACTTGTATCAAAAACTAATAACTTGTATCAAACAATGAGTGCAGAAATATGTAAAGGGGATTATGTTTTTTATATTTCTGCAGTCTTTTTTTATACAAATTATTAGTTTTCGTAATAAGTTCAATAATATGTAAATGGACTATCTAAAGATAGTCCGCTTTGACTCCAAGCCATCGATAATTTAGTCGGGTAGTAGGCCTAGTAACATGTAAATTAGACTAAACTGCCAATCGTTTTTTAATCTAATGTATATGTTATTACCCGTGTTAACTGCTTAAGACGCACTCATTATTACAATACCTGTTCGTAGAAAAAAATATACAAGAATAAATGTCTCGTTCAGATTGATTATATGAAACGGGGTTTTCTCAATAATAAACCAACAACTCTTGTTCGAAGAACACCAATGTTGAATATAAATCAAATTTCAAAATCGTTTCTTTGAATAGATTATAACATGGACAACAGGATGGGTGGTGAGAGCTTTATTAACCAAAGTAATGAATATTAAAAAAAAATCTACATATATTATAATTATAGGACTGATTAAAAACCGAAAGCACATACTATTACTTTTGGTTTTGCTCTTACGGTTGCAGAATAACATAACTCATTGAAAGATATAGATTGAAAAGTTTGTTTCGAAGAGTTTTGTATTAAGGTCTATAATAATGTTACGTAAACATGCAACAAATAGTATGGTTACGGTTCAGAGAACTATTCAAATTATAGCCTCTATGTTAAATAAATAATATATAGAAAAAAATACTGACAGAATACCAATTCAAAGAAATAACTCCTGTAAAAATAGAACTGATAAGAAGTGTATCTTATTAAATAGGTTGAATGGGGACTCTTTTTAACACGACTTTGAAAACTGAGAGTTTGCAATTTTTCTTAACACAATGGAACGAAAAGGTAAGACACAAGAAGAAGCTAAGAAAACAATATAAGAAAAGTACACACTAGACAGCAAAAACACGGTACACACCTTTGCTTTGCCACCACAAAAATGCATTGTTTTACTTTGCTTACAGACATTAAATAAGAAATCGATCATTATTTAGCTTATCTTACATTAATTGTAAAGTGTGATGCAGCCTGTTGCTAGTACGATGTCTATGTGTTGAGTATTTTGTATAAGCCTCGGCTTGTTGCACTCTTGTCTACGTATATATTTTGTTGCTGCAAAAGTGTGTCAATAAAACACTTGTTTAAACCAATAAGAAATCACAAGGCGCGAGATAAAAAGAAAATCTATTCTAATCGATTTATTTAATATGTCGATATTTATTACAGCAAACAAAAATGTGTTGACGATGGTGCAATCCGAGCCCTTCCATGCTGGAAGTAGCGTAGAATTATTTCGTCCAAATATACCCCCTGTGCAAACAAATTGCTTTAACCCTTTCACCGCCAAAGTCGCATTTTAGCACCACAGTGACTTAACACCTATGTCACTAAAAGGCATCAAATTGGGGTCTATTACCCAAAGACCCTATTGTCTTAGTTTTGGGAAGTAAGGATAGACCATATGTCACAGAAGAATCCCCAATACTGCAGATAGATTTTGTTCTCTACCCAGGTAAACCTAATGGACATTTTTGGCTGAAATATGGCTGGCGGTGAAAGGGTTAAAAGGTATTGTTGCCTGTTTTGAGTTCTAGATGGGTCCCTTAGTCACATCACAAATGTCTACCAAAATCCGTGCGTGCTAGGTAGAGTTTCGTCGACGTGAGCACATGCCTCTTCATCTGCTAATTCCTGAATTATATAAAATATTCAATAAAGTCAACGTAACGGCATCGCGGGTAGTCCAAACCTTATTGATAAATAAGACACTTCTATTTTCTATAAATCATATAGAAATATGCATAGAATTAAACAAAAAACGAAATGCTCTGTACCGCTAAAATGGCAGTTCAGATTCTGTTAGAAATTCAAAAAGAAATGTTTGCTTAATGCCCTACACTTCCATTAATACGAAACGATTCCGTTTAGAGTTTACTGGGCTATGATGTTAGCGAACAGATTTAAACCAAAAACAGAAATAAACAGAAAGACAAACCAGACAGATATGAAAGGTCAACTCATAATATTTTAAACAGGAGGTCAAAAAAAAAAAGAAGAAGAACGCAATTAATAAAGGCCAAAGGTCAAATCACACTATTTCAATTAAACGGGAGGCAAATAGAGCACGATTAGAGGCCAAAGATGGAGGAGAGTCTGTCACGGAATCGCACGGCAAACAGGTCAACGATAATTGTGGCACACAGAGAGAACCGCACAGACGATTATCCGACACTTCCAAGAAACACGAGTAAAGGCCTAGCCACACTGCATACGATTTGACCCCAAACACGATGCGATTGTGAGGATATATGTTAGTCAAGATTCACGTCCGTCTAACGCCTTGGTTTTAACCCTTTCACCGCCAAAGTCTCATTTTAGCACCACTGTGATTTAACACCTATGTCACTAAAAGGCACCAAATTGGGGTCTATTATCCAAAGACCCTATTGTTTTAGTTTTGGGAAGTAAGGGTAGACCTTATCTTATACATATCACAGAAGAATCCCCAATACTGCAGATGGATTTTGTTCTCTACCCAGAAAAAATGTAATGGAAATATTTGGCTGAAATATGGCTGGCGGTGAAAGGGTTAAGGCTATGCCAGACCAATTGACAAGGGCTAAAAAAAACCAAGGCTACATCAAAATGTTGTTATGCTCTGCATAGTTATGCAGGGACTGTCTTTAGCCATGACAAGCTCCTAGCATAACATCATCCGTCTTCAAAATCCCCCCGAAGTCGGAGTGTGGCTGCACGCGTGGCGGGGTAATCAAAAACGGTCACACACGTAATATAATGTTCTCATCCTTAGCTGATACATTTGTGCCATAGTGTTCAAGTGCTTCGGCTGTTTGGATGATCCCTGGAGTCTTTTAGCCAGGGTACGACGACAGCAACAACAACAACGTCCGTCTAAAAATAACTCCACTCTTTTCGTTCACTATTCTCGTGTAGACTGCGATACACGAATCGAATACAATGTCCGATTTTTTTTAAAAACAAGCGCGAAATCGTAAAATAGTTTGTGGCACGCGGTCTATTTTTACCACTCCAATCATGAGTCACCTCCCCTGGCTTTTCAATAATTTTAATCTGTAAACCAGAATGTTATCTCTGCACCATTTCGTAACTTTTTATA
>CM065685.1:46044037-46049037 GCA_017654935.2 Phymorhynchus buccinoides | reverse complement strand
GCATATTTCTGAATCAATAAATGAAAGGTGGTTTTTTGGCAGCAACGTTTCCTGCACTGCAGTCTATTTTATTCTGGGTTAAATTTAGTTTCTGGATGACTGTTTTGATTCTGACTCATTCTGTGATGCATATGACCTGTTAAAGCACATCTTAATCCGACATTCACTGAAAGACGTTTTCCATACTCCAGGTACAACTGACACTGACACACTGACACATACACAAACGGCACCAACGGACTATATATTATTTACTAAATCCGTCTCTCATGCTAGTTGTGACACAACTCATTAAAGGTTACCTCACACATAATCACGGTAGCACAATTCTCTAAAGGTGACCTCACACACAGGTGACACACCTAGCAAACGAATCCCTCACACCTAGCGACGCTAGCGCTCTACACTTTCAAAACACACGCACACGGGTACACCACTTAAGGTCGTGATCCACACGTCCAACTGCAGTCGTAAGACTATCCAACTGCGGCATTTGTGAGGCCAAAATCTGAATTAAAAAAACGATACCGCCTAAATCAATCTGTTGAAAGCCTACTCGTTCCCTTCACTAGGGTAAGACGGGGTAGAAAGCCCATGGGCGGGTAAGAAGTCCATGCCAATGATCTCATGAAATAAAGACAATTTCAGTCAAATTTGCCCATGAGACAACTCATGGGCAAATTTGACTGAAATTTTCTTTATTTCATGAGATCATTGGCATGGACTTCTTACCCGCCCATGGGCTTTCTACCCCGTCTTCACCTATATTTGTAGATCCCCATAAACAAATCAAATAGAAAATTAAAAAAATTGTTATGCGTATTTCTGCATCAGATATTTCCCAAGATTCGTGTACTGGGGTCTACATGAAGATAGTGAACAAAACTAGTAGTATTTCATTAGAATCATGCCTAACAGACGCCGTCATAGTCGGAAAGCCGTACGACTGGAATTGTACGTGTGAGTCGTCCCCACAAAGGCCTCCTCAAACTAATCACGGTGGCACGATTCTCTAAAAGGCCTTGTCCGACGATGCTTCCTCTCGCATGCACCTGGTACTGGTAGCTCTGTCACACTGTGAGAATGGTTGAACACTCTTGCGAAAGAGCGAGTGACTGAGAGCATCGTCGGACTAAAGCCGTGTACACACATAAGCGGATATCCCATGCGGAAACCCGTGCGCAATCCATAAATAAGTGAAACAAAGAAGGGAAAAGATTTGCGCACGTGTCGGAATTTTCACTATACGCGTAAACTTGTATCCTTCTTTCTTCCACTTATTTAGGGTTTTCTGTACGGAACTTACTTCCGCGTCTAATGTGAACCCGGCCTTAGCCTTAAAGGTCTCCTCACACACATGGTGACACACTAAGCAAAATCAACTAGCTCTTTACACCTTGGTGACAGAACAGCAAACCTCCCCCAAAAACACACGCACACTACTCACTGGTAACACCAATCAGCGACAGTTGCCCTATAGGGGAGAGGTGGGGTGGGGTGGGGGGGGGGGGGTATGAGCTTACTCACCTTGCCCGTGTTGATGGCCTCCTCTTCGTAGGACATGGCCACCACGGCCAGCATCAGGTTCAGAAGGTAGAAGGCCCCGAAGAAGATCACGATGAGGAAGAAGACCACGTTCCACGGCCCGCTGGTTCGTATCACCTAACACGGGCCAGGGACAGGAAACACACAGTGTGGCGTATCAAGCAGGCAGCTTTAGCAAAGACACTCAACCCGTTCCACACCGCCCAAAGTCGCATTTTAGCACCACGGTGATTTAACACCTATGTCACTAAAAAGGCATCAAATTGGGGTCTATAATCCAAAGACCCTATTGTCTTGGATTTAGCACCTATGTCACTAAAAGGCATCAAATTGGGGTCTATAATCCAAAGACCCTACTGTCTTGGGCTTGGGGAAGTAAGGATAGACCTTATTTTTATATAGGGGAAGACGGGGTAAAAAGCGCATGGGCGGGTAAGAAGCCCACCCCAATTATCTCATGAAAATTTCATGAGATAATTGGGGTGGGCTTCTTACCCGCCCATGCGCTTTTTACCCCGTCTTCCCCTATGTCACAGAAAAAACCCAATACTGCAGACAGATTTTGTTCTCTACCCAGGTAAATTTAATAGTAATTTTGGCTGAAATATGGCTGACGGCGAAAGGGTTAAAGGCCAACCACACGTCAGCTAAAATCGCCCGGCTGTACGATACGATTCGATCATGTGATCTCGAAGCGCGGAATCACGTCTGTCTTGTACACCACGTGATCGAATCGTATCGTACGGTCGTACGATGTTAGTGGATGTGTGTGTGGCTGGCCCTTAGTTTAAGGCCTAGCCACACTCTGCATGCGATTCGATTCACTACGATCCGATTTTGACATTTTTGTGAGGCATGATTGACGTGAAATTCTACTGTCTAAAATAAATCTGATGAAATCCTACTAGTTATGATCACTATTTTTGAAGTCTCCCGTACACGAATCTGAGAAAATATATTTTGTTGTTGTTTTGTATCGGACGTTTTATTCGATTCGTGTATTACGGTTCTGCATGAGTACAGTAGTAGAGTTATTTTTAGACAGAAGTATTTCACGTGAATCATGACTCACAGACATCGTCACAATCGTATCGTACTGGGGTCAAATTGTATGCAGTGTGGCTAGGCCTTTAGACCTTACGCAAATGTCTTTGAATTTAGCCAATCAATCCTCGTTGAAGATGTCTATAATATGTGGATTCGTAGACTCCAGTTAAAACCCTGTCATCTCCACAGTACTAGCTGCTTAGCCAAAGCGGACAAAACGCCACAGGAGCCGCTTACTGTGATTTATGTTGGTTTTAATTTTGTTTTGGGCTCGTGTTTGCTGATCAGTCTATCCCGAAAGTATACAGTTAAAAAAAAAAAAAAAGCAACACTATTCAGAAAAAAATGCAATACTCTTTACTGATTCTGGACGGGGCACACTGGACAGGTACTGTACAATCAACGCACCTTTCAAAGTAAATGAAATGTCGACGGAGGTGTAAAAAGTTTGGGCATTCCTCTTCTTCCATTATTTTTTTTTTAACCACAATTTGTTTTAGAACGTAAATGAATAAAGATGCCGTGAAAGTAGTGGGTTGTTGCATCTGCATCTGCATCGTGGTACGTCGGCAGAAACCAATTCTGGCATAATATTATACCGACGTTGTGTTTCTTTTTATATGAACAGTATGCCCTATACATTGCGAGCAACTGCATAAAATCGCTTTGCATTTTGTAAGAGGTATCTTTGTAAAATTCGGGCTGCTCCCCCACCTGGAGAGTGCGTCGCAGCCAGAGGCGCGCCACCCATTTTTTTCTTTTTCGTTTTGGCATGCGATGTTTGTGTGACTGATGAGGGAGGAAAGGGTGGGGTGGGCTAAATGGTAACCAAATGACAACTTTTTCGTTGCCACTGGGATTAACGTGTGCTCAGTGCATGGGCACACGGGACCTCAGTTTATCGTCTCATCCGAAAGACTCCACGTTCAGACCGCGGTAAGGCCTAGCGCAAAGTGAGAGGAAAAAATCCCCTGTACCCAGGTTCGAACTCGGGTTTACTTGACACAAGGCGAACGCGTTACCTCTGTGCCACATTATGTGTGAGCGCTCGCATTTGCTGCCTACCTACGCAAGTATATGTGAATTTTGTGTGTGTGTGTGTGTGTGTGTGTGTGTGTGTGTGTGTGTGTGTGTGTGTGTGTGTGTGTGTGTGTGTGTACGTGAATAGATGAAGACGGGGTAAAAAGCCCATGGGCGGGTAAAAAACCCATGCCAATTATCTCATGAAATAAAGAAAATGTCAGTCAAATTTGCACATGAGACGAATGCTAAACATTAACACCCGTCTCATGGGCAAAATGTGACTGCAATTTGCTTCATTTCAGAGATTATTGGCATGGGCTGCTTACCCGCCCATGGGCTTTTTACCCCGTCTTCCCCTATAACATGGTATATAATATACGTGCGTGGATCACAGACCTTGTTGTAGGTGTCCTCCCAAAAGTCCAGGGTGAGCAGCTGGAAGGAGGTGAGCATGGACCAGCCGAAATGGTCAAAGCCTGTCAACCCGTAGTTAGGGTTCTCCCCTACGTTGGGTAAACACGTGTAGTTGGCAGTGCATCCACTGCAAAAAAAACAAAAATCAATACCGTATGGTTGGTATTTGCATCCACTGCAAGAAATCATAATGATGCATTTTTTTTTTAAAACAGTAGAAGCTAAAATACAAGTATAGTTGGCAGTGCAGCCACTGCAAACACAAAACACAAGAAGAAATAAAAGAATCAATACCGTATTTGCATTCACTGCAATAAATTAAAATGATGAATTTTTTTCAAAACCAGAAGAAGCTAAAATACACGTATATTTTGTATTGCAGCCACTGCCGCCCCCCCCCCCTCCCCCAAAATCAATACCGTATATTTGGTATTTGCATCCACTGCAAGAAATTATAATGAAGATTTTTTTTCAAAAACGTAGAAGCTAAAATACACGTATAGAGTTGGTATTGCAACCACTGCAGAAAAGAAAAGAACAAAAATCAATACCGTATGGTTGGCATTGTTGCCACTGCAAGAAATTATAATGATGTAATTTTCAAGAAGAGTAGAAGCTGAAATACACGTATTGTTGGTATTGCAGCCAATGTCCCCCCCCCAAAAAAAAAATCAATACCGTATGGTTGGTATTTGCATCCACTGCAATAAATTATAATGATGATTGTTTTCAAAAACAGTAGAAGCTAAAATACATGTATAGTTGGTAGTGCAGCCACTGCAAAAAAAGAATCAATACCGTATAGTTGGTATTTGCATCCACTGCAATAAATTATAATGATGATTGTTTTCAAAAACAGTAGAAGCTAAAATACATGCATAGTTGGTAGTGCAGCCACTGCAAAAAAAAAGAAAAAAAAAAAAGAATCAATACTGTATGGTTGGTATTGGATCCACTGCAAAACATAATAA
>CM065685.1:46009032-46018537 GCA_017654935.2 Phymorhynchus buccinoides | reverse complement strand
ATGGATAGATGGATGGATAGTGGCTGGACAGATGGATGGATGGATAGATGGATTGATAGATGTATGGATAGATGGATGGACAGATGGATGATGGATAGATTGATGGTGTGCACATGTAATGGGTTTAAGGCCTAAGTCCCTAGGGAAGACGTTAGATAATTTGCCTTAGCCCACTTCTCTAGGCTATGGGAGATGAGCAACTTTCCCGGCCCCTTTTCATCTAATAAATTTTATATTTGTGCCCGTTTCTGGCTCGTCAGATGGTTGTAAGAAATACAAGTTGTTGATTGCTCTAAATGGCAGACAGGAAAGTAAGGTTTTTACATGACATTACAAGACTCCGCTCGCATCATCTGCTGACTCAAAGGTTTCAGGATTTCTTTGACACTTGTATTTTTATTTACTCCCAAAATCTGCATAAGATGATGCAACATAATAAATAAGCAGCTCAATGGCGCCAAAACAAATATGGATAAAAACACAATGAATCCGAGAAGTTCACAAGACTTTTGTCTTTCTATAAGGTTCCCCCATGCCGGAAGGGTTACTAATTATTTTCGGTGTCCGTAGGAAGTTCAATGATTGGCGCAGTCAGGTTAACTTAGCTGGTTGAAGTTCGGGCTTGCTCGTCAGGAGAGAGTAGCTCCCAGTCGTTCCTATACGCTTCGCGGGATGGCAGGTTCAGGGCGTGGTCTCCTCGCGGATTCGGGTGTCGGGTTGCTTGGCGACGGACCCCTCTTGGTGCGTGGTGGGAGTCCGGATGATCGTCCCGGCCCCTCGATGCCCTGCTGATACACAGAGAAGTGGATGTAGATCGCTATGGATTAGAGACAAGGGCTTCAGTCGGCAGGGATTAGTGAATCCAACCGCTGAAGGGCTTCCCGTTGTACAATAGCACTACTGTAGTTACTAAATAAACTGAATTTCAGTTTAACAAAACTGAGATCAGTAAACATAAAAGGTGCTAACAGCACTTGGAAAGGAATGTGTGTCCTTAAGTGGCAAATGAATTGCGGCCTCATAGGTATTTCCGTTACCTACTAAGAAATTAGACAAGTATGGGTTTGTAGAGACATAGAACTCACGGCGGTTCCTGGTACCTAGCAAAAAGTGTATCAAAGTCATAAAGGCACAACCACAAGTCACAAAACATGCACACTCACAATTAATCAGTGCACATAAATAGAATAGATTGTTTACCATTTCTTTTCTATAACATATCTATCTACTCTTTTTTCATCATTGAACATAGGATCTAGATCAAAACTAGAGTCAAACACACAAGATCTCAATCACCTGCCATCAATAATACTTACTAGTGGGCTTATGATGACTGGTTGTGAGTGTTGCTCTAGCTACGTTTGATTGCTGTTCTAAATGTAGCCGTGAGGCAATCGCGCGCCTATTCCGTCCTTATGCACATTTCCTGACATTCCTAAACCTTTGTGATTCACAAGGGGAAGGTTTTGAAGGGGCCGGACTGTGGTGGTCCGTTCTGTGATGTGACGGGTAGAAAGGGCGGGGGGGGATGAGGGGAATAACCTCGGTAGATGGTAAACGTGCTGACGCAGGTAGAAAAAAGAAGATAACGCCCTTTCCGCGGCGTTCTTTTGAAGCTGCCGGGCAATTAACGTGGCGGCTGGACAGAGAAATGTAAAGGCGAAGGGGGGGGAGGGAGAAGAAGGGGGGGGGGGGGGTGTAGATAAGAAACGGAGAAAGTGGGTCGCGCGGGACACTTACTTCACAGAGGCCCCCCGAAGAAAAGATTCTGGTACCGGAATCTTCCTGTGGAACGCCGACTCCACTTTCGACTTGGGTGACAGGGACATATTAGTGGGGAGACTGGGTCGGCTGGAATGGTGGAACATCTGGTCGCAACACAGAGTTCAAAGGAGCAGGTGGGTTAGAGATCAGTGGAATGGATTCCGACTGAGGTTGGTGCGGCAATCCTGTGTTGAGTTGTCCCAAGGTTGATTGCAGAAATAGCAAACACCTCTTGCCTGAGTTTCCCCTTTAGCCTGGATTCATCATTGCTGATGATTTGGTTTGGTAGGCCGATTCGGGCGAAAATGGCTTTGAGTGCCGCAGCTATCTGACTAGCATCAAGTGAGGAGATTGGGGCGGCATCGCACTGCATGGTACATATGTCGACCACGGTGACTATGTACCGGAATTTCTTCTTCCGTTTAGGTAGAGGCCCGACCAAGTCGACTGCCACTCGCTGAAAGGGAGGGTTTAGGTGACGGCTGTACGTGCGGCGGCCTGTCCCGATAGTACCTTCGGTGGGTGTTTGCGGTGTACAGTGCTGCCTTTCACCTGAGGTACCTGTGGCGAGGGGTCTTGGGTCGTTAGGCGGACATGCCTTGGGAAGGATTTTCCAAGTTGTGGCGGACTTGGGGACTTGGGACAATCTGGATTGGCTCGCGCGGCAATTTGGTTTGCCGCGTTGAGAGGTTTCTTCCCTGCTGAGGGAGATTTGCTCTTTGGGAAGGAGGGAGGGAGTTGGTTTGTGGTTTGGGGAGAAGGGAATCCTGCTGAAACAATAGCAGGTTGAGAGGGGTGCCCTAAAAACACATACTGTGATCCCAGTATGAGGTCATAGACAGGACTGTCCATGAGCACTGCCTTGATGGGTCCCTTAACATATCTGGTGTCGACATTGATTATGGCGACTGGCAAAGTGGATGGGGGGATTGCAGCATCAGGGCCTTGCAGAGAGATGAAGTCTCCCGTGTATGCTGACGCGGGGACTAGGGATCCGCAGACAATTGCGTCGCATGACAGTCCAGTGTCATAGAGACACTGAACAGGGATGTTGTTGACAGTCGCCTGTCCAACGACTGACGGTGTGCCTGGACACTGTACTGGGGAGGGGTTTGTGCAATTCTGCGAAGTCGAGACGACTTGCATAGTTGCAACATTTTGCCGCTTGTAAGCAAGTTTCCTGCAGTCATCCCGATTGTGGGTGTTCGACTTGCAGTATGAGCAGAATAAGGGTTGCCCCAGTGGTTGTCGTTCATGGGTAGAACCGTTTGACCCACTTTTGGAGTTGGGGTTAAACCTGCTCTGCTGTGAAGCAGTGGACCCAACAACTTGCTGTAGTTTTGGCTTTTTAGGGGCGCTAGGTTCATCATGGGCTAGAGTGTACCTATCACTTAGCTGGATGAGGTCAGCCAGAGTTGTGGCACCTTGCTCAGCAGTAAAGGTGCGTAATTCTGGGGACATGGTTTCGTTTCGCGCAGTTTGCTCATCCAACCATTAGTTCTTTCCCGTAAATCCTCATAGGACTCAGTTTTGGCAGAAAGGGACACCCATTTTGTCAGATAGTTGTGTTTCCCCAGTCTATCTGAAAATTGGGCATAGGACTCTCCCCTACCTTTTCTGGTTGACCGGAACTTTTTCCGGTAGGCAATCAGCTGTCAACTCGTATCTGTTGAGCAGGGCTTCTTTCAATGCTGGGTAGTCGGTAATTTGGCTTGACGGAAGTTTACTTGTATATCTCATAAGCCACACCCCTGAGACTTTGGGCAAGCTTGAGGTTGTACTTTTCCGGAGCAAGCTCAAATTCCTGGGCCAGTCTTTCAAACTCTATCGAGGAATTGCATCGATAGACTCGTTGTCCTTCATTGAATGCCTCCAATGTGAAGGTCATGGCTGAGGTATGAATGGGAGGGGGAAAATTTTGAGGGGCCTAGCGAGTCTGATCAGAGTCTGCTGAGTTTTCTAGCTGCTTCATAGCTAGTTCATGGTCTCGCGCCTTTTTCTCGCTCAGTGGCCTCAAGTTCGAGTTCTTTATTTTTGGCATCCTGCACTAGTTGTCTCTGCCTTAACTCATGAGTACGGATTTGCTCTTGCTCGCTGAGCGTCGCGATGCTTTATCTGGCTTGTTGAGCCTCGCGAGCTTTATCAGGGCCTCTTGAGCCTCATGAGCTAACGATCTCTTGTGTCTTTCTCGCGCCTCTTGAGCCTCCCGAGCTTTGTCAGCCTCTTGAGCCTCATGAGCTCTTTGTTTGTCTTTCTCAGCCTCCTCGCGAGTTTTCTCTTTGTCATATTCAGATATGACAAAATTGGCTAACTCTTGGCCTGACAATCCTAGAGATTCTCCCCATTCTTTAAGCTCCCGCCTAAGTTTAACAATCTCAGCCATGGTTGTAAATACAACTATTCAAAATAAAAACAAAGCTGCTGAGTTGAATGTATCAAACAACACTTAACTATTTCAGCATAAACAGAAATAGCATGCACATCAAAATAAAGTCATAAATAGCATTCAAACAAATCAAATCAAAACACAGTGAACCAAATCACAATAACTTTCCCAGTGGACACAAGATAAGTTTTGAAAAGGAACTACCGTTTGAATTGAAATTTGTTAGACTTTATGAAAAAAAAATATCCCGGACGCGAGCCCCCAATTAGATGTGACGAGGTAATGGGTTAAAAGGCTAAGTCCCTAGGGAAGACTTTAGAAAATTTGCCTTTAGCCCACTTATCTAGGGTATGGGAGATGAGCAACTTTTCCCGGCCCCTTTTTCATCTAATAAATTTATATTTTTGCCCGGGTTCTGGCTCGTATGGTTGTAAGAAATACAAGTGGTTGAATTGCTCTAAATGGCAGACAGAGAGAAGTAGGGTTTTACATGAAATTACAAGACTCCCACTCTCATCAGTCTGACCAAAGGGTTCAGAATTATTTTGTACACTTGTATTTTATTTACTCACAAAATCTGCATAAGATTATGCAACAATAATAATAAAGCAGCTCAATGGCGCCAAAACAAAATATGGATAAAAAATGAAAATGAAATCCGAAAGGATTCACAAGACTTTTGTCTTTCTATAAGGTTCGCCCCATGCCGGAAGGGTTACTAATTATCTTCGGTGTCCGTAGGAAAGTTCAAATGATTGGCGCAGTCAGGTAGACTTAGCTGTTTGAAGTTCTGGGCTTGCTCGTCAGGTGAGAGTAGCTCCCAGTCGTTCCTATTACGGCTTCGCGGGATGGCACGGTTCAGGCGTGGTCTCAACTCAGCGGATTCTGGTCTGGGATTCTGGGTGCAGGTTGTCTTAGGCGACACGGACCCGTCTTGGTGCTTGGTGGAGTCCGGGATGATCGTCCGGCCCACGATGCCCTGCTGATAATTCATCAGGAGAAGGTGGATGTAGATCTCTATGGCTTAGAGACAAGGGGCTTCAGTCGGCAGGGAATTAGTGAATCCCAACCGGCTTGAAGGCTTCCCTTGTACAATAGCACTACATGTAGTTAATAAATATACACTGAATTTCAGTTAACAAACTGAGATCAGTAAAACATAAAAGGTGATCAATCACATACATCACTCTCCATCCAACACCTGGAAAGGAATGGTATCATAAAGTGCAAGATTGCGGCCCATAGGTTTCCTACTAAAAATAGTGCAAGATTATGCGGCCCATAGGTTTTTCCCTACTAAAAATAGACAAAAGGGTTAGTAGGCATAAACTCCTTCGCGGTTTCTGGTACCAAAAAGTGTTCAAGTCAAAAACACACACACACACACACAATAATCAGTGCACATAAATAGAATTAGAATAGTTTTGTTTACCCATATTCTTTTCTATATAACATATCTATCTACTCCCCTTATTCATCATTGAACATAGGATCTAGATCAAAACTAGAGTCAAACACACAAGATCTCTATCACCTGCCATCAATAATACTTACTACTAGTGGGCTTATTGATGACTGGTTGTGAGTGTTGCTCTAGCTACGTTTCAGCATCTTGTGTGACAACTTTTTCTCACCACTCCAATTATAGCCTTCACTTTCAAACAATGAAAGCCTGCTATTGGTGGATTACAGTCCACACGTCACAAGATTGCTGTTCTAAATGTACCGAACAATCACGCGCCTATTCACATCCTTATCACGTGCCTGACATTCAAAACTTTTTGTCATGTGGCTCAGAAAGGAAGGGGTTGAAAGGGGCCGACTGTGTGGTCACTTTCTTGTGATGTGACGGTAGAAGAAAGGGGGGGGGGGGGGGGGGGGTGGATGAAGGGAGATATTACCGCAGTACGGTAAGATGGTACGTGCTGACCAGGGAGAAAGAGATAACGCCCTTCCGCGGGCGTTCGTTTGAAGCAGGCGGGGGACAATTAACCGTGGCGGCTGGACAGAGAAATGTAAAGTAGGCGAGAGGGGGGAGGGGAGGAAGGGGGGGGGGGGGGGGGGGGGGTGTGTGTAGAGTAGATAAGAAATAAAGAAAGTGGGTCGCGCGGGACACTTACTTCACAGAATGGATGGATAGAGTGAATGGATAGATGGATGGGTTGATTTAGAAAGACGGATGATTGAACGAATGAATGATGAATGGATGGATAGATGGATGGAAGAATAGATCGACGGCCTGATTGAACGAAATGGTGAAGGCCCAGATAGATGGATTGCGATGAGTGCGAACGCAATGAATGAATGCGATGGATGGATGAATTAGATTAATGGATGTATGGGTGCGGAAAGAAGGAAAAACTGTTGGTGTACTAACTGCGGAACATTTTGGTCGATTCACCACGAAGGTCTGAAAGACAAGAAAGAGAAGAGAGAAAAAATGAAGATGACAAAATGGATGAATGAAATGAATGAATGAAGAAGGAATGAATGGAACGGATGGACCAGGATGAATGAATGAATGACAATGAATGAATGATGAATGAATGAATGAATGATGCCATGGATGAATGAATGAATGAATGAATGAATGGATGGATGGATGAACTGATTCCAACTCAATAAATGAATGAATGAATGAATGACTGAATGAATGGATGGATGATCTGGATGGATGGATCTGACTGTGAATGGTGGATGAATGGCATGAATGAATGAATGAATGAATGAAGGAAGGAAGGAAAGTAAAGAAATTCGGAAGGAAAATGTTCTTATGCTACGGAACTTTGTGGTGATCACCACGAATGTTTGAAATAAAAGGAGGACGAAAAAATGAATATTAATGGATGGATGAATGAATCAATGATTGAATGAATGAATGAATGAATGAAAGAAAGAATGAATGAAGGAAAGCTATGAATCTGGAAGGAAGGAATGAAGGAATGAAACTGTCTTCTCTGCAACATGGGCGGAATGTTTAGGGCTATGATCACGAAATGTCTGTGAGGGGAAATACAACAAAAGACACAACTACTCTCTATGAATCGCTAATGAATGAAGGAAGGAAGGAAGCAATGAAGGAAGAAAGGAAGGAAAATATACTGACTGTGGGCTTTCTCTCCTCCCCCCCTTTGTAACCAACACAAGGGAAGGGTGGGGGGCAGGTGAAGTAGAAAACAGCATAGAATGTGTGTTTCTTTTGCTGAGACACCTAAAAATATTGTGTTTCTTGTTGCTTGCCTAGCTTTATATTATATTAAATGAAATGAATCATAAGTAACCCACACACAACATCAGTTTCCTCATTCATTTTCAATTTCAAATTCAATTTAACAATAATCCTTTCACCCTTTTTTAATCCCCATACCTTGGGGGTATGAAATATTCAGCTCGGGCAGGGGGGCACGGAGGATAAACAGAATATAAAACAGGTGGCCCCCCCCCCCTAGTACGACGGCGACGTGTCTTGTAAGAAGGGGTGGGCCATGTGGGGGGCTGGGAAGAGGGAGGTTGTGACACTAGATGTATTGTGTGTGTGTGTGTAGTGTAGTTTAGTGTAGTGTAGTTGGAGTGTAGTGTATTGTAGTGTAGTGTAATGTAGTGTGGTGTGTAATGTGTGAAGTGTGTGTGTGTGAGTGTGTGCGCCCGCGCGCGTGCATGTGTTTTGTGTTTGCGCGGGCGGTGCGCAAGTAAGACGCGGGTAGAGGTCAGTTTGCTTTTAATTTTTAAAAAAGAAACATAAACTAAAGGACTATGACATCACATTATTGTAAAAAAAATCAAATTCTCTTTTTTTTTTTTAAATTTTCAAGACAAGTAAAAAGAGGGATAGTGATTCCAAGAAACCTCATATATCAGGTCTAAAGAAAAGAAAAGGAGTGAAATTTAAAACAAAGTTAGCAGCGGAAGAACGATCGACTTGGGACTGATTAACTACATTCTTTGACTTTCCGTGCTTGCGTCTCTTCTCTGTCTGCCTGTCTGTCACGCCTGCTGTACTGTCTGTCTGTCCGCCTGCCGCATTTGTCTGTCCTGTGCTTTGAGAATATCTCCAATTGTCTGTCTCTGATTCTCTCCGTCCTGTGTCTGTCTGTCCGGATCCGCATCCCTCGCACTATCTCAAGTCTACTCTCAATCTACTTTCAAGACAACCATCCCTCTCTCTCCCTCTCTCTCTCTCGTCTCTTCCATCCCTCCGCATCCCTCTCTCTCTCTCTCTCTAGTCTCTCTGCTCCCTCCCTCTCATCTCTCTCTCATCCTCTTCCCTCCCTCTCTCTCTCGATCTCTACTCTCTCTCTCTCCTCTTCTCTACTCTCTCATCCCTCCCTCTCTCTCTACTCTCTCCCCCTCTCCTTTTCTCTCTTCTCCTCTCTCGAAAGTCTAATCCCCCCTCTATCTCAAATGATCTCTCTCTCCTCTCCTCCCTCTCTCTGTACATGGTGCCTGCTCTCTGTTGCTTGGATAACAGGTGCTTGCTGCCTATATTGTTGTGTATATAATTATTTGACTGATTATGCATGTTTTCAGAACGTTTGGCACGAAGGCTGTATAAGTAAAACTTTATAAAATTCTCTCGTCTGCTCTCTCCTCCGAATCTCTCTCTCTTCCATCTCTCTCTGTGAGACACACATAAACACCACAAGCACACAGGACCACCACGCAACTACCCACTGGCCTTCTCAATTATGAACAGAGGTGGGGAAACACACAGTACAGTAAGCTGAAGCAAAGTTTGGAAGGAAACACATATATATGTAAACTCAACCAGTTTTCTAAAGTAGTAGAGCCAACACATCGTCAGACATTACACCAACATTTACTACCTCTCGGACGTCATGAGAAAACTCATTAGTAAAGGTGTCAGAAACCCCCCCCCCCCTCTCCCCCCCCCCCCCCCCCAGATAAAGGCAAGACAATACAAACACATTAAAATGGCAGGCTATCGAGGCAAGAGGAAAAGATAAGATTGAGAGAGAGAGGGAGAGAGAGAGAGAGGTAGAGAGAGACAGAGACAGAGAGAGAGAAACGAAAACGAAAACGAAAACGAAGTTTTATTTAACCAGGGAACATGAGATAAGCCAGTTACATGCTTTTTTTCCACCCAGCCCTGAGAGAGACAGAGAGAGAGAGAGTGGGAGGGAGAGAGAAAGAGAGAGGAGAGTTCTGTGAAGCAGTGATTGTTCAGCCCAACAAAAGATTTGTTTGATAGGCCCCACGTGAGCTAGAGATTTAAAAAAAATAATTAAGCATACGCCGTGCACTATTACAGAGCACACGTGCATATACACTTTACTTACACACAAGGCCCCACGTATACGCGCACGCACGCGCCCCACACGCACGCACGCACGCACA
>CM065685.1:45979032-45984032 GCA_017654935.2 Phymorhynchus buccinoides | reverse complement strand
AAATACACACACAATGAGAGACTTAGTGCGATTTTTCTCACGCCAGAGGGCATGACGCTCGTGTGGGGCTAATCCTCTCTATATTATTAGTTGGGGATAAAGAAAGAGAGAGAGAGAGGGAGTGGTCCTACCACCATTCTCTCTCTCATTACGCCCAAGTAAGAAAATCGCGTGATAATCCCCTAGTGCATTGACTGCCCTCTGGCGTGAAAAATATCGCCATAGGTTGACCATTCGAAAGCCAAAAGGTCAAACGTCACAAAAGGGTACAATTTTAAATTGTGCATATCTGCATTATTTGACAGATTAAAAAAACCAAATCACAGTCAAAGGTCAAGGGCATCATGATATTGAAGATCAGAAGTACTTAGCATTCCATGCGATTAAAGCTAAGTCTACCTACCCACCAAATGTAGGGACCGTAACTGCCAGGATGTAAAAGATATGACCAAAACAAAACATTGAGTGTACAAGGTCAAAGCTCAAGACCAAGTTCAAATGGGTTAAAGTAACCCCATAATTATGATCAACGTGCCAAATGTGGAGACCACAGCTAAGAAAGTTTGGAAACATAAAATGGCCAGGACAAACATTACGACAGCAACAACGTCAACGACAACGTCAACGACAACGACAACGACAACAGCAACAATAATAACAACAACAACGACAACAACAACGACGACGACAACAACAACGACGACGACAACAACAATAACAAGCACATTATGAGCAAGTGCGACGTGAGTTGACATTTTGCAAACGTCTAAGTTAAATTTACACATGCTGCCCGGCAGCCGGTAGTAATTCTTAAAACAATGCAAGCATCTATGTCAAAACACTCAACGCACAGAAGAGACAATATCGATCTTTTTTTTATAAAAAACATTTTGGTCAGAATAATTTGGAGGTCAATCACTTTCCCTACCCCCCCCCCCCCCCCACTCACACACACACACACACCTTCCAACCCGTACCGCTGGAATCAACTATTCATATGCCTATTATGCCTTTGCCCCCTCCCCTACCAACCCTCAGTGCTCCACTCCCTCTATACTCCCTTCCAAATCCCCTGACCTAACCCCGGCAAAAGCATTATACGTGTGCTTGCACCCGATCATGAAGATTGCGACATTCATAGCCCGTACGCACAATGGCCTAATGTGTGTCTCGATTTCGAAACACACACACGTACACACATATTCTCTCTCTCTCTCTCTCTCTCTCTCTCTCTCTCTCTCTCTCCAATATGCGACTGTTTTGTATCTAGTCAATATAAATTACCTTAAGCTTACCTTTAACTCTCCGTTCTCCCTCTCCACCCAAACAAACAAACAAACAACTAAAGAACCAAGCAAGCAAACAAGCAAACTCGTCGGATGATGTAAATACCGATGCACTAGTATATGCCCCAATTCCTCTTAGTTTCATTTTTGTTTGTGGCTCAAGCCACAAACCTATAACTCACTTTGTCGGTCGGTCGGTCTGTCGGTCCAAAATTGTCGCACATATTGACAAAATTGTTGCACATATTGTAAAAGAGAAAGAAATACTTGGGCATAAAGTAACATTTCAGTTGTCATATCTACAATCCTTAGGTAATGAAAGAATTGCATACTGAACAGAGCACATGAATCTTCATTTTAAAGCGTACAAAATAATAAACATACGCAATACAGACACTGCAACAGACACGACGAGTATGCGGTGCTTCTTTCGATGAGTATAAGTAGGATAAATAGTTTTAAATGTTTTCCAAAAGATATAAAAAGTTACGAAATGGTGCAGAGATAACATTCTGGTTTACAGATTAAAATTATTGAAAAGCCAGGGGAGGCGACTCAGTGTATGTAATGATTGGAGTGGTAAAAAATAGACCGCTGCCACAAACGATTGCGAATCCGCGCTTGTCTTAACAGTACTTCTAGTAAATTGAATTTCAAGTCTACACAGGATTCGTAAAGGTCTGTGTAACACGTTAACACTATTCACAAAATATTTCTATTTCCCCATGGCAATCACAGTGAGCTGTATGTCATATTAAGAGCAGGCTATGCACTGTTTTGTATATGGGGAAATATAAATACCTATCGCTGTCATAACTGTTAACGTGTACACAGACCTTAAAGGGAGACAAGGGGAGCTTACAAACAGGCAACACGTGAACCAAGCTACAAAAGCGAAGGTCGCCTGATTCCAAATACCGATGCACTAGTATATGCCCCAATTCCTCTTGGTTTCATTTTTGTTTGTGGCTCAAGCACACAAAACTATAACTCACTTTGCCACTCGCAATGTCTGTCAAAAAGTCAGTCGGTCCAAAATTGTCGCACAGATTGACAAAATTGTCGCACATATTGACAAAATTGTCTCACATATTGACAACAATTGTCGCAACCATATTGAAAAAGAGAAAAAAAATACTTCTGGCATAAAGTAACATTTCAGTTGTCATATCTACAGTCCTTAGGTAATGAAAGAATTGTATACTGAACAGAGCACATGAATCTTCATTTTCTTTACAAAATAATAAACATACGCAATACAGACACTGCAACAGACACGACGACTATGCGGTGCTTCTTTCGATGAGTATCCGTAGGATAAATAGTTTTAAATGTTTTCAAAAAGCCATAAAAAGATTACGAAATGGTGCAGAGATAACATTCTGGGACTATTCATGTCGAGATAGCATGAGACGCATGATGCTAACTTAGAAGCTCTTAGTCCTATAGGATTTAGACGGACTTTGGAAGAGCTTCTAAGTTTAGCATCATGCTAAGTCTCATGCTATCTCGTTGTGAATACCGTCCCTGGTTTACAGATTAAAATTATTGAAAAGCTCTGGGAGGCGACTCAGTGTATGTAATGATTGGAGTGGTAAAAATAGACCGCTGCCACAAACGATTGCGAATCCGTCGCTTGACTTGACAGTACGACCTAGTAAACCGAATTTCTATTTTTAGCCAGGATTCGGGCAAGATCAACATACACGTTAACACTATTCACAAAATATTTCTATTTCCCCATGGCATACACATCAAGGTGTAAGTCATATTAAAAAGATCGCTATCAGTGTGAAAATGGGGAAATAGAAATATTTCGTACATAATGTTAACGTGTACACAGACCTTAAAGGGAGAAAGGGGAGCTTATTCGAGGCCAACGTGTTCACCTAAAAAGCGAAGGTCGCCTGTTCCATTCCCATTGCGGGACTGTGCTTGACTTCTAGCCAACATTGACTTCTAGCCAAGCACCTCTAGTATTTCTGTTGAAACGAGAAACCACCTGCCACTCGCAATGCGAGACAAAAAGTCAGAAACGATTCAACAACACCAAGAAGAAGAACTTGCATGAGAAACAACTCAATCGAAAACAATAATAGCAACCATCAAGAAAATGTAAACATAATATTTCTGAGTAAACTGACAATGCCGAAGAAGGTAGATAGCTCGCACAGTTTCTCCCGACGGCTCTTCCAGTCCAGTTGGAGGGTACCCTTTCTTTTTCTTTAGAAATAACGAGTATGCAGGTTTTGTTGTTTGTGGGGATAAAGACACAAACCTATAACTCACTTTGTCGGTCTGTCGGTCGGTCCAAAATTGTCGCACGCCACAAACGATTGCGAATCCGCGCTTGTTTTTACTTTGACAACATAACTGATCGCTGATGGAAACGACTTTTCATTAGTCCGTCACCAAGACGGACTATTGCGATGGGCTGTTTTTTCATCCCCTCTTGTTTTTTGTTTGTTGTTGTTTTTTTCTTCGCAAGATGCAAGGAACTTTTTTTCTGTCTGTCCCAAAATAGCTCCCGAACCGCTTGACTTCATCGCTTTTTAGGAGTACTTCGGCGCAAACCATTTTGCCGTCGTACACTTGACCGTTGACGTAAGACCTTGAAAACCGAAAATATATTTCACCTATATCTCGAAGGCACCTGTTCCACATAGGATGTTGAAACTTGGTATGAAGGTGGTTTGGCTTATTGACCGTTCTGATGATGGCATACCGATCAAGGTCCAGGTCAAGGTAAAAAAGATCGCTGGAGCCTGAAAATCGGAGGGTCATTTTTTTTCCTTTCTGTCTGTCCCAAGGATATCTCCCGAACCGCTTGACCGAATCGCGTCAAATTTTGTGTGAAGGTGTGTCACCATGATAGGAAGGCATCGGCGCAAAACCATTTTGCCGTCGTGACCTTGACCTTGACGTACGACCTTGAAAACCGAAAATCTTTCAGGGGCCATAACTCCCACACCGTTAGTGTTAGAGTCTTCAAATTTGGCATGAAGGTACTTTGGCTTATGCCCGTTCTGATGGTGGCATACCGATCAAGGTCAAGGTCACGGTCCGGGCGATCCGTAGGCCTTGAAAGTGGTAGGGGTCTACAAATTGGGTTTTAAGCCATATTTTCCACATTGGTACTTGACAGAAGCGCTTCAGATTGTGTGTGGTACTGTATACCCTAGAGAAGAAAACATCCGAGCATAAATTATCACCATGCTGACCTTGACCTTGAAGTGTGACCTTGAAAACCGAAATTTCCTTCTTTGCGCTATATGTTTCTTCTTCAAGCTGTATCTCGTGAACTAGAAGACAGAATCCCTTCCAATTTTGTGTCAGGATGTGACACTCTACGGGGTGTCGCAAGTGCGTGGCATTGCTGGTGACGGACATGTCTGCCGCTCGGCGACGCCCTTGTATTTCAGTTGAAACGAGACACCACTTGCCGCTCGCAATGCGAGACAAACGTCAGAAACAATTTAACAATAACAAGAAGAAGAACTTGCATGAGAAACAACCCAATCAAAAACAATAATAACAACAATCAAGAATATTTCTGAGTAAACTGACAATGCTGACGAAGGTAGATAGCTCGCACACTTTTTCCCGACGGCTCTTTCAGTTGGAGGGTACTATTCCTTTTTCCTTAGAAATAACGAGTATGCATAGGGGAAGACGGGGTAAAAAGCGCATGGGCGGGTAAGAAGCCCACCCCAA
>CM065685.1:45956532-45959032 GCA_017654935.2 Phymorhynchus buccinoides | reverse complement strand
CGCGCGTGTATGTGGTGTGTGTGTCTATGTGTATGTGGTGTGAGTGTTATATATATATATATATATATATATATGTGTGTGTGGTGTGTGGTGGTGTGTGTGTGTGTGCGTGCGTGCGTGTGCTTGTGCGTGCGTGTGCGTGTGCGTGCGTGCGTGAATGGGTAGTGTGTGTGTGTTTGTATGTGTGTGCGCGCGTGTTGTGGTGTGTGTGTCTATGTGTATGTGGTGTGAGTGTGTGATATATATATATATATATAAATATATATATATATATATATATATAGTGTGTGTGTGTGTGTGTGTGTGTGTGTGGTGTCGTGTGTGTGTGGTGTGTGTGTGTGTGTGTGTGTGTGTGGGTGTGTGTGTGTGTGTGTGTGTGTGTGTGTGTGTGTGTGTGCTGTGTGTGTGTGTGTGTGTGTGTGTGTGTGTGTGTGTGTGTGTGTGGTGTGCAGTGTGTGCGTGCGCCGCGTGCGTGCGCGCGCGTGTGTGTGTGTGTGTGCAAACGTACGTGCGTACGTGCGTGCGTACGTGCGTGTGTGCGTGCGTACGTGCGTGTGCGTGTGTGCGTGCGCGCGCGCGTGTGTGTGCATGTGTGTGCTAAATACAAAAAGCACAACTAATTCTCCTGGAAGTCTCCTTAAATTAAAAGCAGATGTGTACAGCATTTATTATGCTGAAAACTGCTACGACGCTGGCATAAATTCCCTTATTGGCTCATAAAGGCTCACGGACACACAAATTAATGAATCCCACGTCGAAGTTAGCTTGACAGTTCCGGCCGGATAACAACAAGAATGATAGTGCGACACCGCTCAGAATAAACACCGGTTGTTGAAAACATTCCAACTTGAAATATATCTTTGGTCTAATGAGGACTGGAACAAAATAAATCAAAGGGTAAACAAATAAACCAGGCAAACTAGGTGCACTTGGGACATGCGGACTCGAAAGAAGACGCAGAATTGACCATTTAGATTATGATTCGTTGTTGTTGTTGTTGTTGTTGCTGCTGCTGCTGTTGATGTTGATGTTGATGTTGTTGTTGTTGTTGCAGAACAAACTGTGATTTGTGAATGAAAAACCAACCGCTGTCAAAAAGCAAACCCTCCCTAACTAAGGTAGTGTTGGTCTGGGCCTGTATTCACGTTGAGATAGCATGAGACTTAGCATGATGCTAACTTAGAAGCTCTTCCCAAAGTCCTATTAAATCCTATAGGACATTGGAAGAGCTTCTAAGTTAGCATCATGCTAAGTCTCATGCTATCTCAACGTGAATACAGTCCCAGTTTTCAGGCGACTTTGATGCAACCGAGTCATACAATAGTCATGTTAAGAGAGTGAATGAAGCACTTGCAAAGACGCACACAAAAAGAAACGTTTCCCTCCAATCCTGGTGCTGCACTGCCGCCGGGCATTGACTCCAGGATCGTTCCCACAATCTTTATATCTACTAATGTCCGATATGTGTCTGTACAAAACCGGAGGACGTTAACCCTATAACCGCCAGCCCCTTTTCAGCAACCCCCCCATTAATCTTAACTGGGCAGAGAAAAATATGAAGTTGCAATACTGGGAATTCCTCTGTGACGTGCATAACATTAGGCCTATCCTTACCTCCCAAAATTAAGAAAAATAGGGTCTTTGGATAATAGGTCCTGATTTGGTGTCTTTTAGTGACATGGGTGTTAAACCATTGTGGTGCATAAATGCGACATTGGCAGTGAAAGGGTTAAGCAGAATTTCATTCATTCCAATCCAGGTTTGTTTGTTGTAGGAAGCACAGGCATGCGTATAAAGCAACATTGCTACCCAAAACCAAAACCCCCCAATAAATTTGCATGTATACCAAATTCTATGAAAACAGGCATGTTTTTTCAGAAACGATCTTATTAAAACTATTATGCAACCGAGTTGGTCTGTTCTATGTAAAGTACTCTCAAAAGGGCAAGCCACACGTCAGCTAAAATCGCACGCCTGTACGATACGACTCGATCACGTGCGAACAAAATGCGCTCGCGCTTCGTGCGATTTTCAGCTAACCTTACATACACACACCCGCGGAAAATTGAAAGCAAAATCCATCTAAAGTTTATCAAACAAAACCAATACAGGAAAGTATAGGAAACACCCCCACCGACACCCACCCTCACTATGACGCACACACAAATACATTTCTGAAGACACCCCCACCCCCACCCCCCCCGCCCCCACACCCGCCCCACACTTCCTTCAAACCATTAACTGTTTTGCAGCCTGCCACGTTCTTGACAACCCCCCCCCCCCCCCCCCCCCCCCTTTTATTGAAGGGGTGTTTGGTTTATCATTGGTGTCTTTCCTATATATCTAGCAGGTGTCGGGTAAGGTAAGGTAATCTAACACCGTACAGTTCCCACTGCGGGGATCGGGTTCCTTGACATGGCTCGAGTAATTTGGTCTCTGTCGTGAAGTTTATAGACGTATGTACGTCAGGGACTTAACAATACTCGTTCTTTGATATCGC
>CM065685.1:45936532-45941532 GCA_017654935.2 Phymorhynchus buccinoides | reverse complement strand
ACCGGGAAACTCGCCACTAGCCACACTAGCCAGTAGTAAAAGGATTACTGCGTTGAATTTGTAGATCTGCATTCGTCTTCGATCGATTTCATGTTAATTTGTATTGTTATTCCTTCTGTGATTGACTGCGTGTGGTATGCATAGCCTACTGGTAGGATTAAAAGCCTCGGGTTTGAGAGAGAGAGAGATATGGGAGGAGAGAGAGTGAGAGAGAGAGAGAGAGAGGGGGGGGGGGGAGAGGGGGAGGAGAGAGAGAGGGGAGTGGAGAGAGAGAGAGGGTGAGAGAGAGAGGGAGAGAGAGAGAGAGGGGGAAGAGAGGAGCGGAGAGAGATGAGAGAGAGAGAGAGGGAGAGAGAGAGAGAGAGAGAGAGAGAGAGAGAGAGAGAGAGAGAGAGAGAGAGAGAGAGAGAGAGAGCGAGAGCGAGGGGAGGGTGGAAACCAATCGAACACAGAATCATTGAAGGAGAGAGAGAGAGAGAGAGAGAGAGAGAGAGAGAGAGAGAGAGAGAGAGAGAGAGAGAGAGAGAGAGAGAGAGAGAGAGAGAGAGAGAGAGAGAGAGAGAGAGAGAGAGTAGAGAGAGAGAGAGAGAGAGAGAGAGAGAGAGATAGAGAGAGGGGAGACAGACAGACAGACAGACAGACAGACAGACAGACAGACAGACAGACACAGACAGAAATAGACACAGACAGACAAGCAGGTACTGTTCAGTTTTGAGTTGAGAAGGTCATTTATACAATCAAAAGTATATGGTCGAATGGCATATAGGAGTATGAATACAAAATAAAGAAAACAACAGGTTGCGTAAATCTAGCATCAGGCTACATCACAACAACAACAACAACAACTAACAAAACTGTGCTAAAACATATTTTTGCGTTGTTTAAAATCGGACCAGTATTTGCGTACATTAAGAAGGTAGAGACTAACGTTTTCTTACTTTCGTGTTTCATTTTAGTCGTTAGTTGTTGTCCTTGTTTTTTGTCCTCATTATTTATGTACAATAATGCGACACATTATGTCCCTCCCACATTCAAACACATAAATGCAGCATATCGGGGAAGAATTAACCCTTTCACCGCCAAAGTCGCATTTTAGCACCAAAGTGATTTAACACCTAAAAGGCATCAAATTGGGGTCTGTTATCCAAAGACCCTGTTGTCTTAGTTTTGGGAAGTAAGGATAGACCTTATTTTATATATGTCACAGAAGAATCCCCAATACTGCTGATGGATTTGTTTCTCTACCCAGGTAAATTTAAAGGACATTTTTGCTGAAATATGGCTGGCGGTGAAAGGGTTAAAAACATGGAAGACTTAAAACAAATAGAGGAAGCACAGAAAATAGATGAAAAGCTAAAATACGAAGTAATCTGTCCAATGAATTAACTAACGAACTAACTAACCAACTACAAAACTAAGTGATTGATTAACTAACTGGATTACTGACTTACTGACTGCTAACGAAACGCTGAACACAAGAAACAAGCTATAATTCTATAAATCTATTTATAAAGACATACAGCTATAAATCTGTCTCACACTATCTTTTTTTCCCCCAACAACAATGATAGGCAAGTCTAGGTCCTCTAATTCTCAGGTAAATGAAGTGGAGAAACTTTAATTAACAAATCAACTTGCATTAATATGATAGGACACCCGGCCGTAAATGAACATCACCCACTACAAATAGACCGAACAAGAATAACAACGAGAAGCTACGATTGTCTACTTTTTGTAATCGCCAAACTGTTTTTCATTCTTCTTCTTCTTCTTCTTCTTCTTCTTCTTCTTCTTCTTCTTCTTCTTCTTCTTCTTCTTCTTCTTCTTCTTCTTCTTCTTCTTCTTCTTCTTCTTCTTCTTCTTCTTCTTCTTCTTCTTCTTCTTCTTCTTCTTCTTCTTCTTCTTCTTCTTTTGCGTCCCCAGGCCACATGGCCATAACGGGTAAGGTACGTATGTGTCCGGTTTTCAGTTTCCACTGGTCTCCCCGCTGCGTACAGCCGACACATTCCGATTTCGGAGGAGCTCAAAGGAGAAAAGGTATTTGGAAGATTTTTTTTTTTTTTTTTTTGAAAACAAAGGCAGGAGAATGGGGCCAATAAGTCAGAGAGATAGTAGATGACAGAAAGCAAAAGGGGAAAGGCAGTGTCAAAGAGAGTGGCAGATTAGAGGAAGTTACAAGCACAGAACTTCCAGAAGGTGGGGGAACTATTTTTACGAAAGACCCGCCGGTATCCCCACGGGGAGGTTTTTCATAATAACCTTTTATTACTCTCAATTCTACGTAACTGCAACCGAAATGTGTAGCAACCAATAATAATGAGACTAAACACACGAAGAGAGAGGTAAACGAAACGATTTATCTCCTTCAAAACTCAAAATACTAGCAAAGAAGTCTCGACAAAATAAAAGTTTTTATTCTCTCTCTCTCTCTCTCTCTCTCTCTCTCTCTCTCTCTCTCTCTCTCTCTCTCTCCTCTCTCTCTCTCTCTCTCTCTCTCTCTCTCTCTCTCTCTCTCCCCCCCCCCGCAAATAATAACCAGATCGAAAATATGGAATTCTAACAGATTTGCTCAGATCCCTCCCTGATTGTGGGTGTGGATCATCATCCACTCTTCTGCACTCTCAACCACACGCTTCTCTGGTCTTCGAATGTTATTAGCTCACTTAATAAGTATTCGATTCAATCGAAAGCTACACAAATAAAGGATCACATTTTGTTTTAACTTTGTTCTAATTTAGCATCTCTCCCCTAATGTTACACTCAAATATGCACTTAAGCAATAACGCACCCAGACGCACATGCACATATGTACGCACGTGCGCGCACACACACACACACACACATACACACAGACACACACACACACACACACACACACACACACACACACACACACACACACACACACACACACACACACACACACACACACACACACTTCACTCTCTCTCTCTACTCTCTCTAGACATACCTTGAATCAGTCGCCTTCCATCGCTAAAAAACAGTCTAGACGGACTAATCAGTCGCCTTCCACCACACATAAAAAAAAACAACATAAAAAACACACCCAAACAACTCGGGTATGATGCAAAACACTCAAACAAAAAATAACGACAGACACATAAACACGCAGATCTCACTCGGGGTAGTAAGTAGTAGGGCCTAGCCTACCCCCCCAAAAAAAAAAAATGTTTACCGTACATACAGTCCAAAGAAGACGACAACAAAAAGAAGAAGAAAATGTTCCAGAGAACAACGAACACACTGGCACCCGTATATTATTATTGTCGATTTCAGTCTAAGTCTGCGACAAGTAACTCGCATGCCAAAGCCAGTAGCGAGCTAGCTAGTAAGCTACCCAGGCGGGTAGGTCGGGTGGGGGAAAGTGCGAGAAGCGGCGACCCATAGAACTTGGCTCTGTGACTAACCCTATCCAGACATGGGCCAGCCAACACGGTGCTAGGACCACGAACTTGATAGGTGATTGGGTTGAAAAAGTGACCCCCCCCCCCCCCACACACCCCACAACCACCCACACACACACACACACACCGTATAGCTAATATAAACTCAAAGTCAAACTCTTTTAGTTGTCGTAAAACCATAAATTAATGAATCTTTAATTTAATGTCTTTTCACACGAATAGTGATTTTTAGACAACATGCAAAAATTGAATCAATTAAAAAACAAACATGCAAGCTTAAAAAAAGAATTATAACAACACACAAAGCAAAACATCTACAGTAAGCTTCCAAAGGCTCCCCCCCCCCCCCCACCCCCCCCCCCCACCTGCGTGCGCATCTCGACCCTTCCAACGGAAGTGTCGCCATCTTAGTCAGATTTGTGTGTAAACAGCATTGATCTGGCATTTTTCAAACAAAGTTACTGACTAAGATGGCGGTCTCCCATAATATGGCACGCTCCTTGTGGCCGGATATGACGACACGTGGGTACAAGCCATAGGCGTGGACAGCATTATGATTTCGCAATTAAAGCAATGTTATTTTTTGCGTCACTTAAGATATCATTGGTGTTATTATACTTATGAAAAAAGTCCATATTGAACATTCGGTATTTAGAGAGCAAAACATTGGGCATTCTAATAGTAAATGATGAATTCATAACCTCTGAGTGCAGAGACAATTAGTTTCTATGTATTTAGTTTTAAAACGTAAAACCATCGTAAAACCATCAAATGAATTATTGATACAGAAGTGGTACACACATAAAACACGAAATAAAATAAAACAAAAAGCACAATGTAAAGTTCGTTGACGAAGTAAATGCAGCAGATACAAATTATAATAAAACATTTATTATATTCTTGCTTAATTATTTACTGCGGACAGCAAAGCATTCATAAAATATATCTTGCTATTTCAGGTTGAAAGGAATTTGATTTGAGTATGAAACTTGGAGACTGAAAATCTGTTAACAATTTAGAATGCATAATAGGAATTGTTTGGAAATTCCACGTGGGGATACCGGGAGTATCTTTCGTAAAAAAAATAGTTCCCCCACCTTCTGGAAGTTATGTGCTTGTAACTTCCTCTAATCTGCCACTCTTTTTGTACTCTGCCTTTTCCCTTTGCTTTCTGTCATCTACTATCTTTCTGACTTATTGGCCTCATTCTCTTGTCTGTCTTCACACACAAAATAAATCTTCAAAATATTTTATTCTCATTTTGGCTCCTCCGAAATCGGAATGTGTCGGCTGTACGCAGCGGGGAGACCAGTGAAAACTGAAAACCGGACACATACGTACCTTACCCATTATGGCCATATGGTCTGGGAATGCAGAAGAAGAAGAAGTTCGGAAATACTTAAGGGGAGTAATTTCATGGTGTGTGGGAGTGATCTTGCCCAATTCGATCGCTCAAACAGGGGGAAGCTACTCTACCATCAGGTAAGAACCCCGGCTCTCCTCGTCTCGTGTGCTTGAGTTGACATACAGCACTTAATAACACCGTGCGTCGTTCTAAAATTGATGTCAATGATA
>CM065685.1:45929032-45931532 GCA_017654935.2 Phymorhynchus buccinoides | reverse complement strand
TTCTGAAACAAACAGTAATTCCCTATGACAAATTGCTCACACATGAATGAAACCAGCAGACCGATTTTGCCTACAAATCTATCGCATGATGAACAGGTTGTTAGGCGTTATTAGCATTAATTTGCATCGTGAGCAATCAATCCCCCCCCCCCCCCCCAAAAAAAAAAAAAAAAAGAGAAAAAATCCCAACATCTTTGCATAGCAATGCACTTGTGTGACAACCAATGTTCGATCGACAGGAAGTGACATATGTTGGGTTGTCATTTCCGTTTCCTGTTTTATCCATCCAATCGCGATGCTTGTCTCATTGTTTGTTTGTACAGTCTATAACTATTATGTCCGTTTTGTTTTTACTGTCTCCCGGCCGATGTCATTGACTCTTGTATAGGTGCAGAGGTGAGAGAGAGAGAGAGAGAGAGAGAGAGAGAGAGAGAGAGAGAGAGGAGAGAGAGAGAGAGAGAGAGAGAGAGAGAGAGAGAGAGAGAGAGAGAGGAGACTGAGAGAGTCGAGAGAGAGAGAGAGAGAGAGAGTCAGAGAGAGATAGAGAGAGAGAGAGATGAGAGAGAGGAGAGATCAGAGAGAGAGAGAGAGAGAGAGAGAGAGGAGAGAGAGAGAGAGACTCAGAGAGAGAGAGAGGGGGGAGAGAGAGAGAGAGAGAGAGAGAGAGAGAGGAGAGAGAGAGAGAGAGAGAGAGAGAGAGAGAAGAGAGAGAGAGAGAGAGAGGGAGAGAGAGAGAGAGAGAGAGAGAGAGAGAGAGAGAGAGACCGAGAGAGAGAAGAGAGAGAGAGAGAGAGAGAGAGAGAGAGAGACGTGAGAGAGAGGGGAAGAGAGAGAGAGATAGAGAGATAGAGAGAGAGAGAGGGAGAGAGAGAGAAGAGATGAGAGAGAGAGAGAGAGGGAGAGAGAGAGAGAGAGAGAGATGAGAGAGAGAGATATGCAGAGCGAGGGAGGAAGGGAGGGAAGAGAGAGAGAGATAGAGAGAGAGAGAGAGAGAGAGAGAGAGAGAGAGAGAGAGAGAGAGAGAGAGAGAGAGAGATAGGGGAGAGAGAGAGGAGAGAGGGAGAGGAGAGAGAGAGAGAGAGAGAGAGAGAGAGAGAGAGAGAGAGAGAGAGAGAGAGAGAGAGAGAGGGAGGGGGCGAAGACGGGAAGGGAAAGAGAGAAGGAACTGTCTTTAAACTGCACATAAGACAAAGAGTAAAACAAAAAGAGTGAGAAATAGCGATGAACAGACAGACAGACAGACAGACAGACAGACAGACAGACAGACAGACAGACAGACGGACGATAGAAATGCAAGCAACATCGTTAGCTTACTGGACATTACGGACAGTGTTTAATGCACGAAGCATTTCAATGCGTCATCTCACCCCCGAGTTCTGATTCTAAAGGGTAAATTAATCTCAAGCGTGGTTTGAAATCGTAGGCGGGATGATTTGAGAGGTCAAGTGCGCACATGCGCACACTCTGTACGTTTTCAGAAACCCCGATGAAGAATAGACAGAAAACAAGTTTAAGCATAAACAACCAAACAGAACTCCAAATTCCATTGTTCACATAACAACAATGGGAGACTAAGGAACAGACATGTGTTATCGTCTATTGGTTTTTCTCTCCACTGGTCGAAAGGGTTTAGTCTGTCATAGTACTAACGACGAAACACTACTCTACGAAAGTGTGAAGATCTGAAAGTCTGATTCAAACTAGAGCGTTAAGACGTCAGATCACCAGCTGCGTGGCAGTATGTATTTTCGGCCGCAGTGCTTCGCAGACCTGTTTACCCCCTACACAAGTCTTGAGTAGTCTGGATAGCTAAAATGAGTAGTTTGGGTGCAAAATGTGTAGTTTTATTAATTAAACCATCAAATAATGGGAAAAGGTACAGATGTGCCACCCCCCCCCCCCCTGCATTTCTCGGTTAATTGTATTTGTTCGTGTTTGCCTTTCTTACCATACATAAAGCTGTATTTTAGGAACATTTGGAGCTAATTACCTTTTTGGAATACTAACCCTAACCCTAAACCTAAACCTAACCCTACCTCCCACTATGTACTGCAGTACACCGCGATTTGTCACAGTTGTGGTTCGTTGCGTTTTTCCGTCTTATAGGGTGGGGGTAGGGTTAGGCTTAGGGCTACGGTTAGGGATAGGGTTAGTATTCCAAAAAGGTTATTAGCTCAAAATGTTCCTAAAATACAGCTTTATGTATGGTAAGAAAGGCAAAAACGGAAAAATACAATTAACCGAGAAATGTAGGGGGAGGTGGCACATCTTGAAGAGTAGTCGAGGTCCAAAATGAGTAAAATACTACTCGAAAAGAGTAGAGTAAACAGGTCTGGCTTCGCCTCGCCTGATTTGATCTTTGACCAATGACCTTCATTTTGGAACCTGGCCTAGATATTCTAAGTACCTGTCCGCATTCAACATTTGAGCGTCCTAGGTTCCTCCGTTCAAACGTTATCGTACCATGCTCGGCAGTATATTCGGCTCAAGTTACCTTGTC
>CM065685.1:45886532-45896532 GCA_017654935.2 Phymorhynchus buccinoides | reverse complement strand
GAAATGCCGGAGATACGGGCGCCAAGAGTCCAGCGGATACGCGTTTCGCGCATTCGCCAAACCGCGCAAATGACACAGCCGCCTCGGTTGCCGTTGCCATCGCCCCGTTAGGGCTCACAGCAAATTTGAAGCGATTCGGTCAAAAAACGGCGGAGTTATAAGGCCCGTTTTGTGTTTCAGACAGACAGGCAGACACACGGACACTTGGCTTTTTACTATATGATGATGATGGGTATCGGAAACGGGTGCATAGGGTTAGGGTTAGGGTGGGTAGGCGGGGCAGTTGGTGGATGCCTCGTGCCTCCATACGGGGAGTTGGACAACCCCGCCCTTTCCTCGAGTCTCTCCCTGTGGGGATACCGGGGGGGGGGAGGGGTTGTCTTTCGTAAAAAATAGTTTCCCCACCTTCTGGAAGTTCTGTGCTTGTAACTTTCTCTAATCTGCCACTCTCTTTGACTCTGCCTTTTCCCTTTGCTTTCTGTCATCTACTATCTTTCTGACTTATTGGCCCATTCTCCTGCCTTTTTTTCTCAAAAGAATCTTCCAAATATTTGTTTCTCCTTTGAGCTCCTCAGAAATCGGAATGTGTCGACTGTGCGCATCGGGGAGACCAGTGACAACTGAAAACCGGTCACATGCGTACCTTACCCATTATGGCCATATGGCCTGGGAACGAAGAAGAAGCAGACGAAGAAGGGTGGTGTGTGGGGGGGGGGGGGGGGTGAGAGGGAATAGTAGAAGGAAAGAAAATGAAAAGAAAAGAGCATGCAACGTGAAAACAAATGAATCTAATTGATGTATTATTCGTTCGTGCAAGTTCTACATATATCAATGTATGTATTAGCAGGCGCATCTAGTATGTCAGAAGAACACCTAATACGCAAATGCTCGAGAATGCACGCATGCACATGCGCGCAAGCCTACACGCACACGCGCGCGCATGCGCGCACACGCGTGCGCATGCGCACGCACGCACGCACGCACGCATACATGCGTGCATACAGACATATACAGACGCGCGCGCGCGCGCGCGCGCGCGCGTATTTATTTACACCCACATATGCGCACGTGCCAACACACACGCGCGCACACTCACGTTTATTATATAGGTCTACATTATGCTACACGCACGCACGCGCATGCACAAGTCACGCACGCGCGTACACACACGCACACACACACGCACGCGCGCATCCTATACATATACAGGCCCAGACATACATACACTTACACACACCTATACACAAATATCTGTTCGTTCTTTATGCAGACACACACACACACATATACGCGCGCGCGCGCGCGCGCACACACACACACACACACACACACACATACACACACACACCACGTATTCAAACACACACATACATACATACACAACATACATAACACACACACACACACACACACACACACACACACACATACACACACACACACACACACACACACACACACACACACACACACACACACACACACACGCATACACACGCACCACATTTTCAAACACACACATACAAACAACATACACACATACACAACACACATAGCACACACACACACACACACACACACACACACACACACACACACACACACACACACGCGCGCGCGCACGCATACAGGCCCAGACATACATACACTTACACACACCTATGCACAAATATCTCACTCACTCACACACACAAACAAAACATACACACATGCTCACTAAAACACCCACACACCCACGCTCGTGCAGCAACTCGAAGAATCTCCTATTATATGGCCTACCCCCTTTGACAGTAAAGTCATATAATCGGATTGTATGTAGCGAACGTTTGCCCGCACATAAGATGAAAGGGCTGTGGGTGTTGGTGTGAGTGTATTTATGCATAGGGGCGTGATGGGGGGGGCGATAGCGGATTGCAAACGTCAACAGAACGTCAACAGGTGTTTCTTTATTGCTTCGTTTTCTTGGCTAAATTCATGTTTGCTTTTCAGCTGAATACTGGCTGTCTAGCCCCCTTTTAACACTAAAGTCATTATAATCGGATTGTCTATGAACGTTTGACCGCACAGTCATGCTTTATAGCATTGTTTTGGTTCAAGCAACGCTTTGTTATTCAATGTCAAATAATACATACAATACAACAAATGCTGTGCGATAAGCAGCAACAAGCATCGTTTTCTCTTTGCCAAGTCATCCGTTTGTTTTTCAGCTTGATACTGGCTGTTTTTGGTGAGAGCGAGAGAGAGAGAGAGAGAGAGAGAGAGAGAGAGAGAGAGAGAGAGAGAGAGAGAGAGAGAGAGAGAGAGAGAGAGAGAGAGAGAGAGAGAGAGAGAGAGAGAGAAACAGAGACAGAGACAGAGGGGGGGGGGGAATGAGAGACACAGAGGAGAGAGAGACAGATATATAGAGAGAGAGAGAAAAAGAGAGAAAGAGAGAGAGAGAGAGAGAGAGAGAGAGAGAGAGAGAGAGAGAGAGAGAGAGAGAGAGAGAGAGAGAGAGAGAGAGAGAGACAGACAGACAGACAGACTGGGACAGAGAGAGACACACACAGAGAGAGGCATCTAGCCGAAGACCACGGAGAATATAATACAATTTTTAAAACATGAAAAGAAAGTGGGAAAGTTGCAAAGTTGCAACACTCAGAATCACAACCATCATTAAATCTTTTCAGCCAATGTTATATCATGCAATCTAATGAAACATTGCAAAAAAACATAATTTAGAAAAATTGCAATTTTGTCTCAAAGCGTAAAGTTCTACAATATAATTGGGTGGTTGTTATTTTAGTTCTTGCGAATTGCTTTATTGATTCGGAATTCCTGATGAAAGATGATTTGAAACGGATGAATGCTTGTTCTTTCTCTTTCAATGGTCAACGTAGGACGCCCATTTCACCGCCAGGGGGCAATCAAACCAGTAGGGGCTTAGCGCGTGATATTCTTAGTTGGGAGTAGAGAAAGAGTTAGAGAGGGAGGGACTCATCTCCCCAGCTCTCTTTTCTCTCAACCCCCAACTAAGAATATCGCGCGCTAAGCCCCTACTGGTTTGATTGCTATCTGGCGGTGACATGGGCGTCCTAAGTCGCTCATTATTAAAACATGTTGCAAAGGAATAGTAGGCCTACCTTTGTAGCACTATAAAAGGCTAAAGGCAATGATTATGTTTCAATGGGGGAGAAAAATGACAACTGCGACATCAAGATTGATCGATCAGCTAGCGTCCGTTAAATGGTAGCAACCTGCCTGTAGGAAATCTAACACACAATGAATTCACACACACACGCGCGCGCGCGCGCACGCACGCACGCACGCACACACACACACACACACACACACACACACACACACACACACACACACACACACACACACACACACACAAAGAGAGAGAGACAGAGACAGAGAGAACACTGAACGATTGTAATGAATAGGCCATTGGCACATGCCATTGGGAATGGTTGCAAATAAGTGGGCTAATTATCATTGATTTGAAAGTACATGCACATATGCACAAACATGTACAAACAATTAATCAAACAGTCTCGCGCATTTGATACATATGGATACAGGATTCACTCAAGCATATTCATTCAATAACGTACCTTGAATGCCTTATCTAAATACACAGCCAAACGTAAAACCACAGATTTGTTTTCACATGGTAATACTAAAGTCAGTCTGAAGAGAGATGGACTATTATCATATTTAGCCTCCCCGTGGGGATACCGGGGGGTCTTTCATAAAAAATAGTCTCCCCACCTTCTGGAAGTTCTGTGCTTGTAACTTCCTCTATCTGCCACTCTCTTTGACTCTGCCTTTTCCCTTTGCTTTCTGTCATCTACCATCTTTCTGACTTATTGGCCCATTCTCCTGCCTTTTTTCATAAAAATCTTCCAAATAATTTTTCTCCTTTGAGCTCCTTCGAAATCGGAATGTGTCGGCTGTACGCAGCGGGGAGACCAGTGAAAACTGAAAACCGGACACATATGTACCTTACCCATTATGGCCATATGGCCTGGGAACGCAGAAGAAGAAGATGAATATTCAGCAGGGATATACATGGGACCTCGTAACACAAAATGGACCTCTGCTTCTCTTTGGGACTCACAGAATGGGCATGCTAAGTCTTCCTCTCTTGGAGAGAGAGAGAGAGAGAGAGAGAGAGAGAGAGAGAGAGAGAGAGAGAGAGAGAGAGAGAGAGAGAGAGAGAGAGAGAGACAGACATACAGACATACATACAGACAGACAGAGACGGACAGACAAGGCACGGGGGAAAGGTGAAGAAAAGATGCATGAAGAGACAGAGAGAGAGAGAGAGAGAGAGAGAGAGAGAGAGAGAGAGAGAGAGAGAGAGAGAGAGAGAGAGAGAGAGAGAGAGAGAGAGAGACAGAGAGAGAGAGAGAGAGAGAGAGAGAGAGAAACAGAAACAAAGAGACAGAGACAGACAAGACACGGGGGAAAGATGACGAAAAGATGCCAGACGAGAGAGAGAGAGAGAGAGAGAGAAGAGAGAGAGAGAGAGAGAGAGAGAGAGAGAGAGAGAGAGAGAGAGAGAGAGCGAGAGCGAGAGCGAGAGCGAGAGCGAGAGAGAGAGAGAGAGAGAGAGAGAGAGAGAGAGAGAGAGAGAGAGAGCAGTGCACGCTTTCTACCGGACGTCACGGGGGGAAAGGTGAAGAAAAGATGCGTAAAGGAATGAATCAGGATGCATGCTGCATGGGGGGGAAATCGAAGACGAAGATTACCTATTGTAAGTAGAAGATCAGGAGGGGAGAAGGAAAAGAAGGGAGAAAAGGAAGAAGGACACGAATGCTATGGCGCGCCAAAGATACAAAACTCAGTTCGATAGAGTTTGAAAACCCTATCTAGCTGTTCGATAGAGTTTTAAAACTCTGTCGAAAACAGCTAGATAGGGTTTCCACAAAATTATCCTATCGAGATATAGTTTTTCTATCGCGATTTCTGATTGGTACATGGCTTCAGCGACAAGTATGTGGCCTTGGCAGGGCAGTGACCCGTGAATTTGAATAAGACAATAGGCCTAGGCCCTACACAGTCAAAGATACTAGTCCTATCTACCAATGAAATGCTTCGTTTAAAAAAAGTATCAAAATGGCGCGTTCGATAGAGTTTTACGACGATAAACTCTATCTAGCTGCTCGACAGAGTTTTGAAACTCTATCTAACTGCTAGCTATAGTTTAGAAACTGTATCTAACAGTTCGATAGGGTTTTTAAACTCTGTCGAACTGCTAGATAGAGTTTTGGTCATTCGGCGCGCCATAGAATGCTAAGGACGAAAGCAGGAGGATGAGGAGGAGGAGGAGAATAAAGAAGGAATGAGGAGGAGGAAGAGGGGGAAAAGAGCATTTAGGCCAATCCCCTTCGATCTTTCCCATGTGCCCTGTTAGAAATTCGGTGGTGGGAGCAACGCAGTGCCAGTTATATATTAAGGGCTCCGATCAGCACGCCCAACCGCGGTCGTACGACCGTCCTACAGTGACGACATCTAGTGAGGCGTGACTCTGATCAAAGACTACCGTTCACGTGAATCTAAGAAAAGAAGAAAAGAAGATTAGTAAGTTTTGTTCACTCTAATTCACGTACTAGACCCCGATGCACGAATCTGATGACTCGACATATGTGACCCAGCACCACGAAAGGGACATTAAGTCGCTGGGCTAGTTTCGCACAACAGGCTTGCAAAGTAAAAAATCTCATTTTTTGGTCAATTTTGAGTTATGGGTATTTTTGTGTTCTCTAACATCATGTCCTGTGTATAAAGGATCATCTGTAGTAATATGGTCTCTAAATTGTCTTATAAGTGTATTAAAACGAGTAGGTCAATGCATTTTGTCCAGCTAGGCTAGACTTTAGACTCTGTTTTCTCAAAATGGCTGACTCTCACCCCCACTAACTTTAATAAATGCTCATAACTACGGAATGGGAAAAGATACAAGAATGGTTCTTGCATCATTAGAAAGAGAATGGTCTGAAGTTTGCAGGTGCATAATTTTCTCAGAATGGTCAGTTTTACACTTGTGGTATTTGGTCACATATATATATAGAAATACGGGTGCTACGTCAGATGCGTGTACGAAACGAGTGAGACTTTATCATATTTATTTTTAATCAGCAGTACTTCATCAGATTCGTGTCTCACAAATGTCGTAGTTTGGATAGTCGCACGACTGCAGTTGAACGCGTGGATCGGCTCCTTTAGACAGACATACAGACAGTCCGATAGACATACAAACAAACATAATAATATACAAGCCAAATTGATCGACCGCTTTAAAGGCCAGCCACACGTCCACTAAAATCGCACGACTGTACGATACGGTTCGATCACGGGGTCTCCAATAACAAAATCTGATTCGCGCTTCGAGATCACGTACTCGAATCGCATCGTACAGTCGTACGATTTTAGCTGACGTGTGGCTGGCCCTTTAGACAGACAGTCAGACAGATACACATACAAGCAAACACATACACAAGCAAATTGATCGACAGACAGACAGACAAACAAACAAGCAGACAGAAAAAAAAACCTGACAAACAATCATAATGGCAAACAAAATTCACAAACAAAAGTAACAAACAGACAGTTTAAAGACTGACAGAGAGAATTATGGACAAACTGATCGACAGAGAGACAGACAGTTGTTATTGTTTTTGGACAAACAAGCAGCTTTATGAACAAACTGATCGACAGACAGTTGTTGGTTTGTGTGTTTGGGACAAACAAGCAGCTTTATGGACAAACTGATCAACAGAGAGACAGACAGTTGTTGTGGTGTTTGTTTTGACAAACAAGCAGCTTTATGGACAAACTGATCAACAGAGACAGACAGTTGTTGTTTTGGGCGTGTGTTTTGTTAAAACAAACAGCTTTATAGACAAACTGATCGACAGAGAGACAGACAGTTGTTGTGGTGTTTGTTTTGACAAACAAGCAGCTTTATGAACAAACTGATCGACAGAGACAGATAGTTGTTGTTTTGGGCGTGTTTTTAAAATACAAACAAGCAGCTTTATGGACAAACTGATCGACAGAGAGACAGACAGTTGTTGTTGTTTCTCTTTTTACAAACAAGCAGCTTTTTTGACAAACTGATCGACAGAGAGACAGACAGTTGTTGTGGTGTTTGTTTTGACAAACAAGCAGCTTAATGGACAAACTGATCGACAGAGAGACAGACAGTCGTTGTTGGATTTTGTTGACAAGCAGCTTCATTAATGAACACACTGATCGACAGACAGCCGTTGTTGGTGAGTTGTTTTCATAAAAAAGCAGCTTTATGAACAAACTGATCGTCAGAGAGACAGATAGTTGTTGTTGGTGGTTGTTTTGTTACAAACAAGCAGCTTTATGAACAAACTGATCGACAGAGAGACAGACAGTTGTTGTTTTTGGACAAGCAGGCAGATTTATGAACAAACTGATCGACAGACAGACAGTTGTTGGATTTTGTTGACAAACAAGCAGCTTTATGAACAAACTGATCGACAGACAGACACACAGTTGTTGTTGGGCTGTGTGGTTTTTCTTTACCAACAAGCAGCTTTATGAACAAACTGATCGACAGACAGACACACAGTTGTAGTTGGGCTGTGTGGTTGTTCTTTACCAACAAGCAGCTTTATGAACAAACTGATCGACAGACAGGCAGTTGGTGGTGTGTTTTTTACAAACAAGCAGCTTTATGGACAAACTGATCGACAGACAGACATACAGATGTTGTTGGGTTGTTGTTGGGTGTGTTTGCTTTTTACAAACAAGCGGCTTTATGGACAAACTGATCGACAGACCTGACAGTTGTTGTTTTGTTACAAACAAGCAGCTTTATGGACAAACTGATCAACAGACAGACAGACAGTTGTTGTTTTGTTACAAACAAGCAGCTTTATGGACAAACTGATCAACAGACAGATAGTTGTTTGTTTGTTTTTGACAAACAAGCAGCTTTATGGACAAACTGATCGACAGAGACAGACAATTGTTGTTTTTGTATTTTGGACAAACAAGCAGCTTTATGGACAAACTGATCAACAGACAGACAGACAGTTGTTTTTTGGGGACAAACAAGCAGCTTTATGGACAAACTGATCGACAGAGAGACAGACAGTTGTTATTGTTGTTTTTTGACAAACAAGCAGCTTTATGAACAAACTGATCGACAGACAGACAGTTGTTGTGTTGTTTTTTGACAAACAACAGCTTAATGGACAAACTGATCGACAGACAGACAGACAGTTGTTGTTTTTATGGACAACCAAGCAGCTTAATGGACAAACTGATCGACATAGCGACAGACAGTAGTTGTTTTTTGGACAAAGTAACAAACTGATCAACAAAGAGACAGACAGTTGTTGTTTTTACAAACAAGCAGCTTTATGAACTAACTGATCGACAGAGAGACAGATATATTTTTATTTTTTTACAAACAAGCAGCTTTATGGTCAAACTTATCGACAGAGAGACAGACAGTTGTTTTTGGACAAACAAGCAGCATTATGAACAAACTGATCGACAGACAGACAGACAGTTTTGGGTGTTTTTGACAAACAAGCAGCTTTATGAACAAACTGATCGACAGAGAGACAGACAGTTGTTTTTTGGACAAACAAGCAGCATTATGAACAAACTGATCGACAGAGAGACAGACAGTTGTTTTTTGGACAAACAAGCAGCTTTATGAACAAACTGATCGACAGATAGACAGACAGTTTTTTAGACAAACAAGCAGCTTTATGGACAAATTGATCGATAGAGACAGACAGTTGTTGTTGTTGTTGTTGTTTTTTGACAAACAAGCAGCTATATTGACAAACTACCTGATGTGAAATATGTTAACGTGTACACAGGCCTTTACAAGTTGACAACACAAATATATAAAATAAAAAAAGCTGTCTACCCCTCTGCCAATTTAAATAATCAAAGTCCAAACAGTAGTGTTTAAGATAATCAATGCACAGACACACACACAGACACACAGACACACACACACAAACCAATCGCAAAACAAATAGTGTAGCCGTGTAAGCTACGTATATACTGTACAATGGCACTTACCTCCTCCATACACTGGAATCATCACCAAGGAGTCGTATCCTCTAGTTATAGCCGGGGCTGAATAGTACTCGTCAGCACAGTTCCCACGAGCAACGGTGTAACAATAATAATCCCAGACATTGTTTCAGATAGTGATAAACCAAAACAATGTCAACGCAGGTCGTACGTAACTAACATTTTCAATTCTTTCTTCATCACACTGAAGATCATCAGCACATTGCGGTTTCGTTTTTGTTTGTTTGTTTTTTTCTTTTTTTGTCCATTCGTTTTTCCTGTTGTTTCAGTCTACAGACCGCTATAGTCTTGCTTCAAATGAAAAAAATGTTTTGCTTTGTTTTTTTACAAGAACACACCCTTTGTAAAACCATAAGCTATGCGAACACTATATCGTCATGATTTGTAGACACACTCAGTTAGTAGTAGTAGTAGTAGTAGTAGTAGTAGTAGTAGTAGTAGTAGTAGTAGTAGTAGTAGTAGTAGTAGTAGCAGTAGTATCAGTAGTAGCAGTAGAAGTAGTAGCAGTAGTAGCAGTAGTAGTAGTAGTAGCAGCAGCAGCAGCAGCAGCAGCAGCAGCAGCAGCAGCAGCAGCAGCAGCAGTAGTAGTAGTAGTAGTAGTAGTAGTAGTAGTAGTAGTAGTAGTAGTAGTAGTAGTAGTAGTAGTAGTAGTAGTAGTAGTAGTAGTAGTAGTAGTAGTAGTAGTAGTAGTAGTAGTAGTAGTAGTAGTAGTAGTAGGCCTGTCACGCAGTAACAGAGGTTAGGCTTCGCTCTCAACGGTGGAAATCTTGACTGGGCCGAGCCTTCTTGGAACAGGAAAATGCCACAGACAACATGAATTGATTATGTTGTTTTCAAAGTTTAGCCAACGGCGGATAAAAAAAAGTAATAACAGTAGTAGTAGGCTCAATACGGAAACATGTCAGCGCAGCGTGAT
>CM065685.1:45866532-45881532 GCA_017654935.2 Phymorhynchus buccinoides | reverse complement strand
CATCCCCTCTTTCTCTCTCTGCCTCATCTCCTTCTCTCTCTCTCCTCCTCCCGTTCCTTCGCGCCATCCTCTCTCTCTCTCTCTCTCTTCTCTCCTCCCTCTCTCTCATACTCACACACACATCACCACACACCAGCACACCACACACACACACACACACACAACACAACCACTCTCGCCTCTCATATCAGTCCTTCAGCATTCTCGTCCGAATCCTCAGCGTCTTCTACTTCGTTCTCTCTCTCTCTCTCTCTCTCTCGGTCTCACACAACACACACCCACACATCAGCACACACACACACACACACACACACACAAGCACGACACACAACACACACACACACCCACACGCACCACACACCACCATACACACACCACATCACACACAGGCCACAGACACACACCCCCTACCACACACACACGCCCACACACCTACACACCCACACACACACACAACCGACTTCTGTCAGCATTAGTTTTACCATGATCCGCCGTTTCTCGAGTTGGCATATAAAACTGCAATAAACATAAAACATATATTTGAGGTTACATGTGGCGGTGCCATGGGCGATGGGGTTTTGGCCAGTGCGTGGTTGCCGCTGCACCTAGCTGTATTGTTAAAGACTCGGGACTTTACTGTGTTGCACTGCCCTCCGGGCGGTGCCGTACCATGTTAGTTCCCACCATCTTTGTATTTCACTGTCCCATGGTGGTGTCTCTGACCGAGAGACGTGAACAACCATTTTTTCATTCAAAAACATATATCTTCCTCTTTTACAGAGTGCCAGATCGTCAATTACCACAAGTACCCGGCTGTAATTTACAACAATGGTCATTAGACGTTGGAGCACATGGAACGGGTGTCGAGTGTTGTATTTTGCGGGGGGTTGTTTGTTTGTTTGTTTGTATTTTGTTGTTGTTGCTGATTTGTTGTTTTTGTTGTTGTTGTAATTGGGTTGTGCTGCGGTTGTATCGGTTGTTTTTGATTGCCCTTGTTCTAGGACCTCCTTATTAACGTTTGCTTTGTGTTGTTGCTGTTATCTGCTGTTGTTGATTGTGACTGGGGATTAGTGTCTGATGATATGAGACGACGCCGAATGATGACGACGACGATGACGACGATGATGATATGATGATGATGATTATGGATGATGGATGGATGATGCTGATGATAACTATGTGCAGGGGATACTGATTCTGATTATATTATTAACATCCTTATCATCATCATCCATCATCATCATCATCATCATCATCATCATCAATCCATCATTAGTAGTAAGTATTATTATTATTATCATTATTCAGCGTCTTGAAACCAATTGAGTTGTCACTCCGAAAATTTGCGTTAACGAGGCACAAATAAATAGAACGGTAGTATCAAGCTATCGTTGCATCCATAACGTTCCTCCCCTCTGTTCCATGTTTCGACGTAATTTCAGATGCAAAAACGTATGGACGACAAGAAACTGTTCTCCCAAACCACAAACAAAAGGCGTGTCCATACACAGACGGAAGCCCTCACCTTCAATGCAACAAGACAAAACAATCACATGTCCAAAAAAGACAAAAAGGGGCGTGGCCATATTTACAACTGCAAGCCCTCAACCTTAGAATAAACAGAATATTCCAATGCTATCATTAGTCTCCAGAGTACGAGACACGGATTACTAGGGCCTATCCGCCATACTAAGCTTTACACAATAGCGGATACGTGTTTTTTTTTGCGCAGGTGATGGGATCTATTGCGATTGCGCAAAAAAATATTTATCTATACATGTTCACTTTCGATTGTACTCGCACAACACTTATCAAATTTTTATGTTAAGAAACGCTATTTTATGCTTGTTCATTCTGAGCAATACACACACACGAAGTCCTTATTTGTTTTAGTTGACAAACCAAACACGCATCTTGTTCTCTTCACTGACTAGAGAAGCAATGCCAGAGACGGGGTTGTCCTTGCCTGTGACATTATAGCGTAACAGGCCTGTCGTGTCGTGGTGTTGTTTCGTATTGTGTTTGTGTGGTGTGTGTTGTGTGTGTTGTGTGTGTGTGTGTGCGTGGGCGTTGGGCGACGGTTTGCGTGTGCGTGCGTTGTGCGTGCGTGTGCCGTGTGCGTGTGTGTAGTTGTGGTCCGTGTGTTGTGTGTGTGTGTTTGTGTGTTTGTGTGTGGTGCGTGCGTGTGCGTGTGCGTGCGCGCGCGCGGTGTGTGTCATTCATCATTCATTTTACTCTAATCTCCACTAATCGTGATATTAGACGGGAGTGTGTGTGTGTGTTGTGCGTGCGTGTGCGTGCGCGCTGCGTGTGTGCGTGCTCGTGTTGTACGCGTGTTATGTGTTTGCGTGTGCGCGAGCGTCTGTGTGCGTGCGTGTTTTGTGTTTGCGTATTATGTGATGTGTCAGTGATGTCAATGGGCAAATCGTTTTCCATGTGACGCTTTTTGTTGTTTCTCACAAGGCTGACATACCGTGGGCCCTGTATGTAATTTTCTGTACTGACATTTTTCATTAGCCTGGTGAAAATCACGTGAATACGTCCACACACGCGCGCGGCGGCGCACACAAACCCACACGCATCACACGCACGCACACATAACAGCTGACGCACAGGCACAACACACACACACTAGCACACGCACACACATAGAGAACACGCACGCAACAGACACACGACAACACATGCACACAGTATAACACGCAGCGACTCTCTCTCTTCTCCTTACTCTCTCCTCTCCTCTGTCTTCTCTACATCTCTCTCTCGGTTTTCTCTCCTCTCTCTCTCTCGTTCCTCTCTCTCTCTCTTTTCTCTCTCTTTCCTCTCTCTCTCTCTCTCTCTTCACTCTTCTCTTCCTCCCTCTCCGTCCTCTCTCTCTCTCTCTCGTCTCTCTCTTCTCTCTGTGTCTATCTCCGTGTTTGTTGGTATGTGTATGTGTGTGTGTGTGTGTGTTGTGTGTGTGTGTGGTGTGTTGTTGTGTGTGTGTGTGTGTGGTGTGTGTGCGTGTGCGTGCGTGCGCGCGTGCGTGTGTGTGTGCGTGCGTGTGCGCGTGTGGCGTGCGTGTGTGTGTGTTGTGTGTGTGTGTGTGTGGGTGTGTGTGTGTGGGTGTGTGTGTTGTTGTGTAATGAGGTTGGTTGACGTCTATCACGCGTTTCCTCTTAATTCTTATGGACCTAACATATAATTATATATGAAGACTGGGTCTTCTCGGTTGAAGATTATGATGAGAGATGACGATGGGACGGAGTCTTGACGTGGCAAGCCGTCATCGTTGATAATTCCGGAGAACACGTGCTCTCCTGAACGCGGTGCGTTGTCTGTTAACTGTAACATTCGGACGGATCCGAGTCGAAGGCCTTTCTTATCTCCTAGACGCTCGATTGGAGATCAGCATCTGTGTCGCGGTAGAAACCTTAAGCATTGTGAGACAACCAAAAGGTTTGCCAGGAGCTCCTGTAGTCCGCTTGTATGTCTTGTCCTGGTTTTGGTGGCACAAACCCCCCCCCCCCCCCACAACACCCACACACACACACGTACACACCCTCCAATGCTGTACTTCATGACCACAGGCGACCTGCTCCGTCCGGGTTTCGATGTTGTTCGCACGGCGGACAGGAAGACCTACAGAGCGATCAGGGGGAGGGATGCATCCCAGAGGATGCTTCTGCGCTGCCCTCCAACACAGCCAAAGCCCACTGGGCACCGCGCTGCAAGACTGACCAGTCTCCGTACATCGATCTTGTCCGCTTTCAGTCTCAACTTCATGGTGGAGGGGGAGGACTGTTGTCGCCCTTTCCTACTATCTGCCGCGAGTTAGGACTTTTCGCAATGCAATCTGCCACCCTTACCATCTGAACTCACTGAGCGCGCACAGAGAGAGGAGAGAGTCCTACAGTCGACCCCTCTCCGGACGGATACCAGGGTTAGGAATGTGTGTGTGTGTGTGTGTGTGTGTGTGTGTGTGTGTGTGTGTGTTGCGTTCGGTGTGCGTGTGCGTGCGTGTCGTGCGTGCGTGCGTGTGCGTGCTACGTGCGTTGCGTGCGTGCGTGCGTGCGTACAGTGTGTGTGTGTGTGCGCGGTGCGTGGGTGCGTGTGCGTGCTGCACTGCGCGGTGTTGGTGATTAACATTTCACCTGTTTTGTTTGGCCAGAAATTAATATAGCTCTGAACTCTTTTGTATGTGTATGCTTTACACTAAGACGGCTCACTCACTAATCATCATCATCATATAGTAAAAAGCCAAGTGTCCGTGTGTGTGTGGGTGTGTCCCTTCCTGTCTGGCTGTCTGTCTGAAACACAAAACGGGCCTTATACTCTGCCGTTTTTGACCGAATCGCTTCAAATTTGCTGTGAGCCCTACGGGGAGAGGCACGGCAACCGAGGCGGCGCGTGTCATTTGGGCGGTTTTGCAAATGCGCGATAACGCGCATACCACCGTCCTTTCGGCGCTTGTATCTCCGGTATTTCCAGACCGATTGCCTTCAATTTTTGGCAATATATGACCGGGGATTGGTGACTATGGATGCAACGCGGAAGCGAAGTCGCTTACTTAGGCTCATAACAGCAGCATGAAATGCAAAACGGGTCCTTAAACTCCGCCCGGTCTTTACCAAATCGCGTCAATTTGCTGTCAGGCTTGCTATCCACCGGGCAAAGACTGCCAGCGTTGTGAGAGCCCATCTACTCTCATAGCAAGCGCCAACGGGACAACGAGGCCTTATAACTTGCCGTTTCTTAAGACGAAATTCGCTTCAAATTTGCTGCAATCAGCGTTGCCAGTACTTGGCTTTTACCGTTACTAGCGTTTACCGTTACTAGGGAGGAGCGGTCACTCTCAGAGCAGCGCCAACTGCGAAACGGGGCCTTATCACTCTGGCCTTTTCTTATCCGAATCGCTTTTCAAATTTGCTGTTACTTCACGTTACCAGTATCTTGGCGTTACCGGGTACTAGGGCGGTTTACCGTTACTAGGCGTTTCTGTACTTCCGCGTTGCGGCTAGGACTATAAATGTCCAAGCCTTTAATTCATACATGCGACTCTCCTCTCTCTCTGTCTCTCCTCTCTTTCTCTCCCACCCTCGCTCTCCTCATCTCTCCCTCTCCATCCTCGTCTTACTCTCATCTCTTCCTTCTCTTCGTCCTCTCGATCTCTCCACCTCTCTCTCCCGCTCATCTATCTCTCTCTCTCTCTCTCTCTGTCTCTGTTATTTAGAATGAACACAGATAAGTATCAGTTTTGTATTCTTCTCAATTTCAGTGTGTTTGGGTGCCTGTGAATGCGTTCCTCTTCATTCACTGTGTGTATCGTTGTGTGTGGTGTGCGTTGCATGCGTGCGCAGGGGGGGGGGTGTGTGTGTATGTGTGGTGTGTAATGGATGAGACCGTCCCTTCCTCCTCCTCTAAAAAAAGAAAGCCCAACGAAACAATTCGAGTGTCATGGAAATCTGTCAAATACCAACAAACATTTTCCAACATTAGTTTCTTTTCAATCTAATTTCCTTTTTATCAGTAATTTAGCTTCTGACAACTAGCAACAGCACAATACAGCACGTATCCAATGAAGAGAAAAAACTATCCAAACGCATGCTCAGATAGAACGAACAACTATAAATAAACTCGGGCGACAGACTATAACTCCTTTTTGCTTCTCTGTAATGTGACAGTCACCCCGCCTGCATCTGACTCCAAGAAATGCCTCGTACGGCCTGGTCTACTTGTCAAAGGAGTTATGCACGGATGTCAATGTGGCTTACGTCGCTGTAATAAATAATAAATACACAGACAAGTAAGTGCTGAAATATTCAAGATGTGGGGGGTTTCCTTTTTTGCGCTATTTTCTTCATCACTCTTGACATGCCCACGGACTCACAAAAATTTTTTTTTTTCGTTGTAGGCCTATCCTTTTCCCATGGAAATGATTGCTTTGCCTTTACTGATTGTTATTTTTGCTTTGTTTGTATGTCAAAATGTCTTGTCGTTCCCATTCCATAGACGATTTCGGAGAGAGAAAAAAAACTAGCGGAGAACACTTCCGTGCAAATTAGTTTGATTACCATGATTTACCCTCGGTCAAGCCATACAGAGCATGGCGGCATGGCGTGGAAGCTTGAAACCGCAGATGCGAGTCAGCGACTTGCAAGCATTTGGGTGGTTTTTTTTAGAAAAAATGAGGGCGGGGCCAGTCTTCCACAACTGACAGAACTTGCTAATTAACAAAATGTGACTAAACATATAAATGACATCAATTTTAGAATGACGGCACAGGGTGTTCTAAGTGACGTAAGTCTACTCAAACACTGATTTACCTGATGGTAGAGATAAACTGTCCCCTGTTTGGCCGATTGAATCAGTCAAGGATCGCTCACCACAACACAATGAACCATGAATTACCTCCCTTAATTATGTCCGACCAATCCTATTATTGGCCTGGTGGGTTTGGTTTTTGAATGAATCTGTTGTTTTCGGTCTGTTTTTATTGGATGAAACAGCGCATCTGCCAAACCGTGCAAATGACACGTCCGCCTCGGTTGCCGTTGCCATCCGCCCCGATTAGGGCTCCAGGAGTACAGCATTTGAAGCGATTCGGCGAAAAACGGCGAGTTATACGCCCGTTTTGTGTTTCAGACAATCCCGAAACACAAACACAAGCCCACACACACAACGACACACACACTGCACATTGGCTTTTTTTACTATATGATTTGTCATAAAAATGAATTCAAAACCCAAATCCTTGGGATAGTTTTGGAGTATTATTTAGAACCTACCTTGGTAACATTGAGCAGGCAATTTCTTTTTCGTCCGGTTGAGTTATGGCCTACGATTTGTTTCCCACTTGTATTTCCATGTCTTCGCACGTTGAGGGCAGCTTTAACTCATTCAACGTCGTTCCACCCATATATGGCCCGAATTAATATAACCTGTCAATTTGATGAATTTGTTCAAGGGAAGTAAATCTGTGTGCAAAACACACTTTGGTCACTTCCTAAACTCGCTGTGTTCCTTCGAAGACCACCTTATTGTCATCTATACCACCCAAAGAAATTAAAGGCGCCTTGTGTGGTTTGAAGTTGGGGTAACTAATTGCTGTAGAGAGTTTTTTCCTATATACAAATGTCTGACCTAGCCAACCTTCCCTATTTCTAACCTGAAGTAAAACCCTGTAATTATTATATCTTTCTTATTTCTCCTTTTTGTTTAGGGTCGTTTCTTTGTGTGCTGTCTGGAGTAGTTTTGAGGTTTTTTTTAAAATAATTCCAAATCACTCTGTCGTGCGAATGAGTTAACAAATCCGATTTTTTGGTTTTAAAAAGTAAAAAAAGACTCAATCGTTGTGAATGTTTTTTTTAAAACAAATACTTAGTATAAAAAAAGGGTTATAGCTGCCACGATGGCAGACCTGTTCAACGCCCCCTCACAAGTCTTCGAGTAGTCTGGATGGCTTGAAATGGTAGTTTTTGGTGTCGCAATGTGGTTAGTTTTAGTCATATAAACCATCAAATAATGTTCACTTGAGAATGCGGCTCAGTAATCGAGAATTAAAGGCATTATTTTCAGTTTTTTGAATAGTAGTGCGTTCATCAAACTGAATAGAATCACTAACTCGAAAGAGTAGAGTACACAGGTCTGGTATCGGGCTTGTGTCGCCTTAGTGGTGGCCTGTATGCCCTACTTACTATGTTTTCATTTAGTTCATAGCTGTATTTTGGAAAAATGTATGATCGTCCTAGCTCTCATATTCACATGTTTTTAATTCTACAAGTTTATATTTTGTCTAAGAGTAGGCCTACTCATAATCAGATGCCCTCCCGTGGGGATACCGTTTTTTTTTTTTTGTATATATAGTTCCCCCCACCTTCTCGAAGTTCGGTGCTTGTATTTCCTCTAATCTGTCACTCTCTTCTGACTCTCTGATTGTCTGCCTTTTCCTTTTTGCTTACTGTCATCTACTATCTTTCTGTACTATCATTTCTGCCTTTACCGGTCCATTTTCATGCCTTTTTTTTTTTCTTCAAGAAACATTTCACAAAAAAATTCTTCCAGCCGAAGTCGGACTTGCTGGGACCAACTATTTCTTAGTTAGACGCATAACGGCAGCATGACGCACTGCACACCGCTACATATTGACCAGGAAACTATCTGGCGCAATCGGCGAAGATAATCAGATAATCAAGAACAAGGATTGCCCTTATTCCATTGTACTTTCATTTTTCATTGTTTTGGTGTGATTAGAAATGCCTCAAGTTTATTGGATGGGTTCGAATAAAGGGTTTGTATGTTGTTTCCAGTTTATCCGTTCATTTTTTTTCCACCCATAGGATTTTATATCATAAACTCCACCATTAACCCCTTAACCTTTCAACACCAGCCATATTATCAGCCACAAATTCCCATTACATTTACCTGGGTAGGAGAACAAAATTTTCTGCAGTATTGGGGTTGTTCTGTTCTGTACATGTATAATAAGGGTCTATCTATCCTTACTTCCCAAACTAGACCATGGGGTCTTTGGTAAATAACCCCAATTTGATTGCATTTTGTGACATGGGTGTAAATCACTGTGGTTGCTAAAGAATGGCGACTTTGGCTGGTGAAGGGTTAATGGATGTGACGTTTATGTAGTTATCGTGATTTCGTTCGTGTTGTTTCCTTAGGATACTGCAGGTTTTTTTTGTTTGGTGTGTGTGTGTTTTTTAATGGTGTGCTTTTTGCTTTGCTCAGATTTGTACCTCTTTGTGAAACGTTTAGAAACCCCGTAAGGAAAATAAGTCGCCTAGAAAAATGGTCATTATTATTATTATTATATATTAATTATTTTATTATTTTAGTATGGGTCGCTATTGTTTAAAGAAATTGCTGTAAAAGTCAGAATAAAGGGAAAACAATTCCGTTTCAGCTAGTCATTGTTAAAAATTGCAGGATTGTTCTTTACGGGTCCGTTATGACAACTTTTGTCCGAGTTTTTCACACTCTCACCCAGTTCCCACCCCCCACCCCCCACCCGCCCGCCCCACCCCTTTCCAATTCACCATCCCCAACCCCACCCAGGAATGATTGACCTCCGTAACCATAACTAAACTTACCGGCCCCCATCATCACCCATATTCCGGTGCTAGGGTGTGAGACACACACCCGTCCTATCGTGTGGCAGACATAGGAAGGTCAGACGCAGTATCCCCTCCCTCACCCTCCCTCCCGGCACGGATGTTGTGCTGGGTTTGAGACAGCACACAAAGTCCCTAATCGGGTGGAAGACAGTAGGCAATGGCCAGCGCATCTCTCCTTTCCACCACGGGTTTGGTTTTACTTGGCACGCGGAGCAGGGCTACGTACTATGGCGACTTGGAATGATCTCTGCAGTGTTGGCAGAAGCCGTGTATCTAATACAACCCCGCCTCTGGTGTTGGCCTTTGAGTCACATGACCGCTGCAGTGCCGGTAGGCACCAGTTGCAGTCCTCCAAGGCTTTGGCTTAAGTGGGGCCAGCTCCCCACTTGCCTGCATAGACTGTCGCGACCGACCGTTCGTGTTCTTGGCCTGTGGTCGTTGACGACGCCAACACACCATAGAGGTTAGTGGACAGGGCTGGCCCGGTGCCGTGGGTCCTGAAGACGGCCTTGTTGGGAGTGAGGGAAAGGGGTTGCTCACCAAAAACCACGACAAGCAAGCGGACTACAGGACCCCAGTAATCAACCTTGGCTGTGTCACCAATGCTTTCATCTGCCTACTGCGACGGACGCCTATGCTGTCGCCGACCACAACTATAAAAGCATCAAGGAAAGAAACAACACCACGACATCGGGCCTCCGTTCGATGAATCCGTGCAGTTTTCAGAGAACGCGACCCCCTACTACGATTCAGGTCCGCGCGTGTTACCCGGATCATCCACGACGGCTGCTACGTGCTCGACTTCTGTCTCCATCGTCATCTCATCATCCTCTTCATCTCCAGGAAGATCAAGTCTTCACATGAACCTTGTCTTTAAAAAGCTCCGAACTAACAGACGTGTAAACAAGTCTTCACCATCACCAAGTAACTTCAGGAACCATTGTCTTGAATAGTTCCCAGACTAACAACGTTAAACAAAGAACTTTCACCATCACTCCAGTCTTCAGGAACCTTGTCTTTAAAAGAGTCCAGACTAACAAGCACGTTAAGCAACAACCTTCATCATCTCAAGTCTTCATGAACATTGTCTTTAAGAGTCCAGACTACAAAGACTTAAGCAAACCTTCCCATCATCTCCAGTCTTGCATCTCCAAGTCTTTCAGGAACATTGTCCTTTAAAGAGGAGTCCAAGACTCACAAGAACGTTCAGCAAACCTTCACCATCTCCAAGTCCTTCATAGAGCATTGTCTTCTAAAATAGTCCCAAGCTAACAAGGACAGCTAAGCAAACCTTCATCATCTCCAGTCTTCAGTAACTTGTCTTTAAAAGAGTCCAAGAACTAACTGGACGTTAAAACACACCTTCACCATCTTCCAGGTCTTCAGAAAAAACATTGTCTTTAAAAGAGGTCCAAGAACCTAACAGACGTTGGCAAACCTTCACCGATCACTCTTCACTCCTCCCGAAGTCACTCTCCCCCCCCCCCACCATCACACCCCCATCACCCCCCCCCCCACCGCCCCGCCCGCCCGCCCCTATTTTTGTCATTACACCTATTCAGAAAGGCGCTCTTGTGACCCCCCCCCCCCCCTCCCCTATACGACCCACCACCACACCAATCACAACTCCGCGGGTCCTCTCGTGAATAACGATTACAACCTTTAGTCACACACCGACCCAATTATATAACTGAGAAGTTAGGGCCTACTCGTATTCATGTAACATGAACAACTAAAGATGGATTTTTCCTAGAGAGCTAGGAGATATCGAGAGAGAAGAGACGATGAGGAGAGAGAGAGAGAGAGAGAGAGGAGAGAAATAACATAGAGAGAGAGGAAGAGAGAGAGATAGGAGGGAGAGAGAGAGAGTAGGAGAGAGAGAGGGAATAGGAGAAGGAGGTATAGAGAGAGGAGAGAGAAGAGATTGAGAGAGAAGAGAGAGAGAGAGAGAGAGAGAGAGAGAGAGAGGGAGATTGAGAGAGAAGAGAGAGAGAGACAAAGAGAAGAGAAAGAGGGGAGGGGGGGGGGGGGGGTGGGCAGAAAGGGGAGAAGCCGAGGGGGAATGGGGAAGGAGAAAGAGAACAACATAATGTCCCTATTTAAAAAATTACCACTTTGTGGGTAAGAATAGCCACTTATTCGGTTAACACAAACGCAGCGTTTTAGAAAATGTTGCGCTTCAGTATATAGATAAAACATAAGGTTCGACGCCAAACAAATCATCATGTGTCTAAATTTAAGTTATGTTATTATGTTGTTTTAATTAATTATCAGTGAGTGATGCCTATTCGTAAAATTCGCCGTTGTCGCGATCAAAATGTGGCCATTCTCCGTGTGTGCGAGAGAGAGAGAAGAGAGCGAGGAGAGAGAGAGAGAGAGAGAGAGAGAGAGAGAAGAGGCGAGAAGAGAGAGAGAGGAGAAGAGAGAGAAGAGAGGGGGGGAGAGAGAGAGAGAGAGAGAGAAGAGAGAGAAGAGAGAGAGAGACGAGAGTAGTAGAGAGAGAGAGAAGACAGAGAGGAAGAGGATAGAGAGAGAACACAACAAGGGGGGAAATGGTTTAAAAAAAGCCCCACAAACTGGGGAGCAGATACACCCCCTCCCTCAACGAATAGACCGGCGTCCCACAACCAGCCCCTCCCCCCAACGTCCACGTGTCACAAAATTCCCTCCTTATTTTGCTGCAAAGGAGATTTGCAAATTTTCTTAAGGATTCTTCTTTCCTTTTCTTTTCTCATTCCTTCTTTCTAATGAGAGGGGAAAACTCGTCAAAAAAAAAAACCATGATTTTTGACTAGTTACTGGGTGGGTCTCTATGTTGGTATATAGAAATAAATAAGGTTGATGGTATAAAAATTAATTAAAATTATCGGGCTTTTTTTTTGTTTTTTGTTGTTGCCCCACAGAGGATCATATCAAGGACTGGGTGAGAAAGCGAAATTATGGGAGAGAGGAGAGAGAGAGAGATAGAGAGAGAGAGAGGATGGAGAGATAGAGAGAGAGAGGACTTCTCGATGAGGATTGATCTATGATGTGGTAGAAGAAGAGCGAGCAGAGTGCTTCAGCCTCTCTACTATAGCTCGATGAGCTCTCAGATACGGGATATGACTTCTCTACCTATCTATAATTATATTTTCATCATCCCCATCTCCTGTCCCCCCTTAGATTCTCTATCTCTTCCCTTCTCTTCTCTTCCTATTCTCTCTTCTCTCCTATATTACCACTCAACAATGACTTCCCTATAGTTTACTAATCAACTCTTTATTCTTTGTTCACCTCTCTCTCTCGATCACGTTTTTTTTGTCTCTTCTCTCTTCTCTCTCATCCTCTTCCTCCTCTCCTTTTCCTTCTTCCCTGCTGCTTCTCTTCTTTCATCTATTCTATTCTATCCTTGCTCTGCTGCTTCTCTCCTCTCTCTGCTTCTCTCTCTTCTTTTCTCTCTCTCTCTCTTCTCCTCTCTCTTCTACTATCTCTCTCCTCTGCCTCTGCTCTTTTCATCATGTCCAATTCATGAATCGGATGCCTAGTTCCTTATTTTTCAATTTTGGGTGTAGGACTCACTGACTCTCGAATTTCGTTTTTGGTTTGTGGCACACGCCCACCAGCAAACCTACTATAAAACCTACAAAATAAAACTCACTGTGTGTCGGGGTCTGTCTTGTGTCGGGTCGGTCCGGTGTGGGTTGGGGGGGGTTGGGGGGCTCTTTTCCCGGTCGCAGCGCGGTTCTGTGGTCGGGTCCACAACATTGGGCGCTTTGCCCGCCCGCGCCAAAATTTTGTCCGCAAACCACAGCCCGCCACAAACGATTGCGAATCTGCCTTGTTTTTTAAATAAATAAAATGTCGGATTATAAAGAGTAAGCATCCCCAGTGTTGTTTGCGACCCCACGCGTTAATAAAGGCCGGGTTCACATTAGAACGGCGTAAGGTTCTGTATCGGGAAAACCCTACATATTCAGTGGAAGAAAAGAAAAAGAAGGATAAAAGTTTAAACGCAATATAGGGAATTCGTACAACGTGCGCACATCTTTTCCCCTTTCTTTTTTCAAACTTTATTTTATGGATTGCACAACGGGTTTCCGCATGGAATATCCGCTTAATGTTTGTACTCGTCTGAAAGAAGAGCTACCATCAAAACAATAAGTAATTAAATTTTCTAATGTTTAGTTGTATTGGCCTATTACAGCTCATCCGTCCAGTGTAGGGATGTCGTTCTCTTCTTTTTCTCTTTTTTTTTTCTTCCTATATGAGTAAGCTGAGGACAGAACACTGGGTATTGGTCCCTTTGGAAAACGTGACAACATTTAAAACATATCATCGATAGGCCAGTTGAATTTTTCTCAGTTCAAGTTCCAGTCCGAGTTTTGGGATAGTCCCTCCACTGTGAATATGTAAAACACGTCCGCACGTAACGATAAAACAACTCCCTCTATCAGCCCGGTTCGCCCGAGCCTTTTTAAGAAGAAAGAAGTAATCCATCTGTGCCCACTCCTTTTAGAATATATTTGATGTAGTAAAACCTGGTAAAAAAAAAAAAAAAAAAAAAAAAAAAACTATAACAAAAAAAAAAAAACAAAAAACTATTCCACCCCGGCCCTCCCCCACCATAAGATCCCCCAACCAAGGAACTTTTTTATAATTTCGCAGTCACGTTAGCAGGTATGGTCATCTTTCATTGTCCATTGTGAAAAAGAAGAATATTGAGGAATACAAAAATCCCTTGGACCATCTCGTATTTTAAAACCCCTTATTCAACAACAACTCGCCATGTCGCTTCATGTGCACCACAATGGTTTTAGAACACCCATGTCATTAACCCTTTCCCGCCAACATATTTCAGCCAGGGCACAACTGTCCTTAAAACAAAAAAAAAAATAATTTACCTGTGTAGATAACAAATCCGATCTACAAAAGTATTGGGGTATTCTTCTTTTCTGTGACTAATATAAATAAGGTCTATCCTTACTTTCCCCAAACTAATACCATAGGCGTCTTTGGGTAAAGTAACCCAAAATTATGCCTTTTGTAGGGGGTGCATAGGTTTTAAAATCGCTGTGGTGCTAACTTGCCAACTTTGGCCGGTGAAGGGTTAAAAGGCAAAATCAAATCAGGGCCTGTTATCAGTATCCCTTATCTTATATTCTTTGCTTTTGGTCGGTAGGGGCAGACGGGGTCAACAACAAAAAAACAGCGCATGGGGGCGGGGTACGAAAAGCCCACACTCCAATTTATGCCTCTGAAAATAAATAAAATTGCATTTTCATCAAAAAAAAAATTAAATTTTTTTTTGCCCATGCGACGAAAAAAAAAAAAAAAAAAAACGAAAAAAAGATAAAAATGGTGCTTGCTAGAAAACATTAACGGCCTCGTCTCCATGGTCAAAATGAGACTGAAAATTGGCTTCATTTTTCATGAGCATATTGGGGGTGGGCTTCTTTAAACCCGCACATGCTGCTTTTTTAACCCGATCTCTTCCCCCTAAGGACTTCTAGGCCTAATGTGTTATATACTGTCCACAGATGTTATTCCCAATATCGCAGATCATTGTGTTTCTCGTCTACCCAGTTAAGTTTTATTTGGTATTTTGAACAAATGGCTGGCGGCGAACGAGTTAGAACGATATTCATATTTAAAATATCATAGAAATATCCATAGCAACGACATGTTTATATTATTAATTTATCATGAAACAAAAAATTATGGGGGCACAAAAAGGGATTCAGCAGACAGCCATCGATACGGTCTGGGTGGCCGTACAAAGTATTTTTGTTATTCAACATAACATTCTGGAAATAACAGACCAAAAAAAAAATGAAAGAGATTCTGTACAAATTCCGTCATGACTATGCATGAAGAAAATTTATAGGGTTAATTTTTCTTCCCTTGTTGAGGATGA
>CM065685.1:45864471-45866032 GCA_017654935.2 Phymorhynchus buccinoides | reverse complement strand
GTGTTTGTGTGTATCGGATCGTCTAGCGCTCTAGTCTGGCGCTCGCGCGCGGCGCGGCATCGGCTCGCGCTCGCTGTCTTCGCGCGCTCGCTCTGCCTCGCGAGATAGAGATAGAGAAACTAGAACGGAAACATTTGATGTTAGGAATTTAAACCTTTTGTACATATGATTACATTGTTCATTGATAAGACTCCCTTATCTTGAATCAATTTGTTCAGCACGTACGCAGTTTTGCTCGTCTCGTTTTCATATATTTTAAAACTCACTCAGATTGTGTATTGTTAAAAGTTTTGTCTCTTGCTATACTAAGTTTAGTTGACGGACCCCAGACGTGCAAGTTGTCGTTTCAACATATGTGTTTGCCTAATTAGTTTTATAGTTGTTTTTTGCGATTCTAATCTGTGTGTATTTTGGCCTTCTCTAGTCACACTGTACTACCAAGGCTGTACCTCGGAAACTGTGAATTTAGTTTGTTTTATTAGTACCTTAAACTGTTGAATTTTTTGCTTTGTTTGTGCTCATTCACAAGCATATAGTTTGATCGTGTTTTTGCAACTGACTATATATGTCAGTGCGGCATTTTGTTGCGTTTCTTTATTTGTCTCACTTCACAAGTACGTGTTGTTACATATATGTAGATTTTTTCATAGGTTGTAGTTGTGACATCTGGGCGCTATCGTTGTGAACCTGTTGTTAGAGTGAATATAACTCTTGTAACGTGAGTTATCTTGGAATGTTGAAATATTAACTTGAATATAATTCAAATCCATTTGGAAAGTTGACTGACATAAGTGTAGATGTATTGGGAAATGCATTATGGTGTTTTTCATTCGTGAACAGTATCAGCTGTTAGCAGTTTTTTTTTTTTTTGTTTGTTAAGTTTTTTGTTTGTACACTTATTTGGTTTAATCGTTACTCGTATTTCCTGTAAATATGCTTTTTATGATATTGTTGTCTTTATTGTATTTGAACAGGCGTATTTCGTATTTCTTATTGGAATTACCCCCCCCCCCCCATTCCCAAGCATCAAGAATACAAATTAATCCATCAACCTCGTCTCGTATTTCAACGTATGAATGATCCCTTCCCCTTCCCCTTCCTGTCCCTCAACTGTCCCATCTACTGTTTTCCTTCGAAGATAGAACCCACATCACCCTCATGCAGTACCAGTTCAAAAGTCAACAACTGCATACGTGTGATAATGTGTGTGTGTGCGTGTGCGCTGCTTGTTCGCGTGTGTGTGTACGTGCGCGTGCGTGATTAAATCATGCTACAAGGCAAGCTCTCGACGCTTCACAAAACTTTGACGACAGAACTCAGTGGTGAAATGGACTGAATCAACTTCAGAAAAATGCAAACAGCATTATTATGTTCATATCGTAGGTGAAAGAGGACGGACTGCTTCTCATATTGGCCTCTGCATCTAGGGTTATTAACGCCCTTGACAGTGAGAGTGATTCCCTTTTTGGTCAGTACTGAACAGGGCATTCACTCTTGCGAAAGGCAGCCCATTTATGTGGCCTCAAATATGGTTATTGGCGAGCGTTATGCCCTTGTTTTG
>CM065685.1:45846971-45849471 GCA_017654935.2 Phymorhynchus buccinoides | reverse complement strand
AGCAAATTTGAAGCATTTCGGTTAAGAAAAGGCGGAGTTATAAGGCCCCGTTTCCCGTTGGCGCTGCTCTGAGAGTGATGCTCTCTCCCTAGTAACGGTAACGCCTAGTAACGGTAACGCCAAGTACTGGTAACGCCAAGTACTGGTAATGCTGAGTACAGCAAATTTGAAGCGATTCGGTTAAGAAACGGCGGAGTTATAAGGCCCCGTTTCGCGTTGGCGCTGCTCTGAGAGTGACATACTTTCCCGATTCTCTTCAACTTTGCTGCCAGGCTTTGCCCGGGCCATCGCAAGCATGATAGCAAATGTGAAGCAATTCGGTTAACAAACGGCGGAGTTATTTGTGAAAAGGGGAAGCGGCGTATATCGCGCGCGTTTATGACTCGATTCGCTTCCGGTTTGGCACACCGACAGTCACCATCGCCAGTCATCCACCTACTAAATGTGAAATGCCGGAGATACGGGCGCCAAGAGTCCAGCGGATACGCGTTTCGCGCATTCGCCAAACCGCGCAAATGACACAGCCGCCTCGGTTGCCGTTGCCATCGCCCCGTTAGGGCTCACAGCAAATTTGAAGCGATTCGGTCAAAAAACGGCGGAGTTATAAGGCCCGTTTTGTGTTTCAGACAGACAGGCGGACACTTGGCTTTTTACTATATGATGATGATGGGTATCGGAAACGGGTGCATAGGGTTAGGGTTAGGGTGGGTAGGCGGGGCAGTTGGTGGATGCCTCGTGCCTCCATACGGGGAGTTGGACAACCCCGCCCTTTCCTCGAGTCTCTCCCTGTGGGGATACCGGGGGGGGGGAGGGGTTGTCTTTCGTAAAAAATAGTTTCCCCACCTTCTGGAAGTTCTGTGCTTGTAACTTTCTCTAATCTGCCACTCTCTTTGACTCTGCCTTTTCCCTTTGCTTTCTGTCATCTACTATCTTTCTGACTTATTGGCCCATTCTCCTGCCTTTTTTTCTCAAAAGAATCTTCCAAATATTTGTTTCTCCTTTGAGCTCCTCAGAAATCGGAATGTGTCGACTGTGCGCATCGGGGAGACCAGTGACAACTGAAAACCGGTCACATGCGTACCTTACCCATTATGGCCATATGGCCTGGGAACGAAGAAGAAGCAGACGAAGAAGGGTGGTGTGTGGGGGGGGGGGGGGTGAGAGGGAATAGTAGAAGGAAAGAAAATGAAAAGAAAAGAGCATGCAACGTGAAAACAAATGAATCTAATTGATGTATTATTCGTTCGTGCAAGTTCTACATATATCAATGTATGTATTAGCAGGCGCATCTAGTATGTCAGAAGAACACCTAATACGCAAATGCTCGAGAATGCACGCATGCACATGCGCGCAAGCCTACACGCACACGCGCGCGCATGCGCGCACACGCGCGCGCATGCGCACGCACGCACGCACGCACGCATACATGCGTGCATACAGACATATACAGACGCGCGCGCGCGCGCGCGTATTTATTTACACCCAACATATGCGCACGTGCCAACACACACGCGCGCACACTCACGTTTATTATATAGGTCTACATTATGCTACACGCACGCACGCGCATGCACAAGTCACGCACGCGCGTACACACACGCACACACACACGCGCGCGCGCATCCTATACATATACAGGCCCAGACATACATACACTTACACACACCTATACACAAATATCTGTTCGTTCTTTATGCAGACACACACACACATATACGCGCGCGCGCGCGCGCGCGCACACACACACACACACACATACACACACACACCACGTATTCAAACACACACATACATACATACACAACATACATAACACACACACACACACACACACACACACACACACACACACACACACACACACACACACACACACATACACACACACACACACACACACACACACACACACACACACACACACACACACACACACGCATACACACGCACCACATTTTCAAACACACACATACAAACAACATACACACATACACAACACACATAGCACACACACACACACACACACACACACACACACACACACACACACACACACACACACACACGCGCGCGCGCGCGCGCGCACGCATACAGGCCCAGACATACATACACTTACACACACCTATGCACAAATATCTCACTCACTCACACACACAAACAAAACATACACACATGCTCACTAAAACACCCACACACCCACGCTCGTGCAGCAACTCGAAGAATCTCCTATTATATGGCCTACCCCCTTTGACAGTAAAGTCATATAATCGGATTGTATGTAGCGAACGTTTGCCCGCACATAAGATGAAAGGGCTGTGGGTGTTGGTGTGAGTGTATTTATGCATAGGGGCGTGATGGGGGGGCGATAGCGGATTGCAAACGTCAACAGAACGTCAACAGGTGTTTCTTTATTGCTTCGTTTTCTTGGCTAAATTCATGTTTGCTTTTCAGCTGAATACTGGCTGTCTAGCCCCCTTTTAACACTAAAGTCATTATAATC
>CM065685.1:45839471-45841971 GCA_017654935.2 Phymorhynchus buccinoides | reverse complement strand
GTTGTGGTGTTTGTTTTGACAAACAAGCAGCTTTATGGACAAACTGATCGACAGAGAGACAGACAGTTGTTGTGGTGTTTGTTTTGACAAACAAGCAGCTTTATGGACAAACTGATCAACAGAGACAGATAGTTGTTGTTTTGGGCGTGTTTTTTTAATTTAAAAAACAAGCAGTTTTATGGACAAACTGATCGACAGAGAGACAGACAGTTGTTGTTGTTTCTCTTTTTACAAACAAGCAGCTTTTTTGACAAACTGATCGACAGAGAGACAGACAGTTGTTGTGGTGTTTGTTTTGACAAACAAGCAGCTTAATGGACAAACTGATCGACAGAGAGACAGACAGTCGTTGTTGGATTTTGTTGACAAGCAGCTTCATTAATGAACAAACTGATCGACAGACAGCCGTTGTTGGTGGGTTGTTTTCATAAAAAAGCAGCTTTATGAACAAACTGATCGACAGAGAGACAGATAGTTGTTGTTGTTGGTTGTTTTGTTACAAACAAACAGCGTTATGAACAAACTGATCGACAGAGAGACAGACAGTTGTTGTTTTTGGACAAGCAAGCAGATTTATGAACAAACTGATCGACAGACAGACATTTGTTGGATTTTGTTGACAAACAAGCAGCTTTATGAACAAACTGATCGACAGACAGACACACAGTTGTTGTTGGGGTGTGTGGTTTTTCTTTACCAACAAGCAGCTTTATGAACAAACTGATCGACAGACAGACACACAGTTGTAGTTGGGCTGTGTGGTTGTTCTTTACCAACAAGCAGCTTTATGAACAAACTGATCGACAGACAGGCAGTTGGTGGTGTGTTGTTTACAAACAAGCAGCTTTATGGACAAACTGATCGACAGAGAGACAGACAGTTGTTTTTTGGACAAACAAGCAGCTTTATGAACAAACTGATCGACAGAGAGACAGACAGTTGTTTTTTGGACAAACAAGCAGCTTTATGAACAAACTGATCGACAGATACAGACAGTTTTTACGACAAACAAGCAGCTTTATGGACAAATTGATCGATAGAGACAGACAGTTGTTGTTGTTGTTGTTGTTTTTTGACAAACAAGCAGCTTTATTGACAAACTACCTGATGTGAAAAATGTTAACGTGTACACAGGCCTTTACAAGTTGACAACAAAAATATAAAAAAACCAAGCTGTCTACCCCTCTGCCAATTTAAATAATCAAAGTCCAAACAGTAGTTTTTAAGATAATCAATACACACACACACACACACACACACACACACACACACACACACACACACACACACACACACACACACACACACACACACACACACACACACACACACACACACACACATACACACAGACACACACACACACAAACCAATCGCACACAAAAATAGTGTAGCCGTGTAAGCTACGTATATACTGTACAATAACACTTACCTCCTCCATACACTGGAATCATCACCAAGGAGTCGTATCCTCTAGTTATAGCCGGGGCTGAATAGTACTCGTCAGCACAGTTCACACGAGCAACGGTGTAACAATAATAATCCCAGACATTGTTTCAGATAGTGATAAACCGAAACAATGCCAACGCAGGTCGTACGTAACTGACATTTTCAATTCTTTCTTCATCACACTCAAGATCATCAGCACATTGCGGTTTCGTTTTTGTTTTTTTGTTTATTTCTTTTTTTGTCCATTCGTTTTTCCTGTTGTTTCAGTCTACAGACCGCTATAGTCTTGCTTCAAATGAAAAAAAATGTTTTGCTTTGTTTTTTTACAAGAACACACCCTTTGTAAAACCATAAGCTGTGCGAACACTATATCGTCATGATTTGTAGACACACTCAGTTAGTAGTAGTAGTAGTAGTAGTAGTAGTAGTAGTAGTAGTAGTAGTAGTAGTAGTAGTAGTAGTATCAGTAGTAGCAGTAGTAGTAGTAGCAGTAGTAGCAGTAGCAGCAGCAGCAGCAGTAGTAGTAGTAGTAGTAGTAGTAGTATCAGTAGTATCAGTAGTAGCAGTAGTAGTAGTAGCAGTAGTAGCAGTAGTAGTAGTAGCAGTAGCAGCAGCAGCAGCAGCAGCAGCAGTAGCAGTAGTAGTAGTAGTAGTAGTAGTAGTAGTAGTAGTAGTAGTAGTAGTAGTAGTAGTAGTAGTAGTAGTAGTAGTAGTAGTAGTAGTAGTAGTAGTAGTAGTAGTAGTAGTAGTAGGCCTGTCACGCAGTAACAGAGGTTAGGCTTTGCTCTCAACGGTCGAAATCTTGATTGGGCCGAGCCTTCTTGGAACAGAAAAATGCCACAGACAACATGAATTGATTATGTTGTTTTCAAAGTTTAGCCAACGGTGGATACAAAAAGTAATAACAGTAGTAGTAGGCTCAATACGTTAACATGTCAGCGCAGCGTGATTCCATAGTCGAATAGCCGATAGGTACTAATTTTTTGTGTGTATGGCAGTATATTATATAAGCCCCTAATAATAACATAAATTTATAAATTAAAAAAAACCT
>CM065685.1:45824471-45829471 GCA_017654935.2 Phymorhynchus buccinoides | reverse complement strand
TACGTCGCTGAAATAAATAAATAAATAAACAGACAAGTAAAGTGCATGAAATATTCAAGATGTGGGGGGTTTCCTTTTTGGGAGGCTATTTTCTTCATCAACTCTTGACATGCCCACGTCAAAAAAATGTTTTTTTCGTTGTAGGCCTATCCTTTTCCCATGGAAATGATTGCTTTGCCTTTACTGATTGTTTTTTCTTTGTTTGTATGTCAAATGTCTTGTCGTTCCCATTCCAAGAGACGATTTTCGGAGAGAGAAAAAACTAGGGGAGAACACTTCGTGAAAATTAGAGTTGATTACCTGGACTTACTCGGTCAAAGCCATAGCAAGCATGGCGGCATGGCGTGGAAGCTTGAAACCGCAGGATGCGAGTCAGCGACTTGCAAACATTTGGGTGGGTTTTTTTAGAAAAATGAGGGGCGGCCAGTATCCACAAACTGACAGAACTTGCTAATAACAAAAATGTGACGTAAACATATAAATGACATCAAGTTTAGAATGACGCACAGGGTGTTCTAAGTGACGTAAGTCTACTCAAACACTGATTTACCTGATGGTAGAGTAACTTCCCCTGTTTGGCCGATTGAATCAGGCAAGATCGCTCCCACACACCATGAAATTACTCCCCTTAATTATGTCCGAACAATTCCTATTATTGGCTGGTGGGTTGGTTGTGAATGAATCTTTGTTTTCGGTCTGTTTTATGGATGAAACGCGCATCTGCCAAACCGTGCAAATGACACGGCCACCTCGGTTGCCGTTGCCATCGCCCCGTTAGGGCTCACAGCAAATTTGAAGCGATTCGGTCGAAAAACGGCGGAGTTATAACGCCCGTTTTGTGTTTCAGACACACACACACACACACACACACACACACACACACACACACACACACACACACACACACACACACACACACACACACACACACACACACACACACACACACACACACGGACACTTGGCTTTTTACTATATGATTTGTCATAAAAATGAATTCAACCCAAATCCTTGTGGATAGTTGGGAGTATTATGTTAGACCTCACACTTGAACATTGAGAGGCAATTTCTTTCGTCCGGTTGAGTTAGGCCTACGGATTTGTTCCCACTTGTATTTCCATGTCTTCGCAAGTTGAGGGGCAGCTTTAACTCATTCAAGTCGTTCCACCCATATATGGCCGGAATTAATATAACGCTGTCAATTTGATGAATTTGTTTCAAGGGAAGTAAATCTGTGTGCACAACACACTTTGGTCACTTCTAAACTCGCTGTGTTCCCTTAGACCACGCTTTTGCCTCTTACCATGCGCTTGTGGTGGTTTGAAGTGGGGTAACTAATTGCTGTAGAGAGTTTTTCTATATACAAATGTCTGACCTACCACCTCCCTATGTCTAAACCTGAAGTAAAAACCTGTAATTATCTTTCATTTCTCTTTTTGTTTAGGTACGTTTTCTTTGTGTGCATGGCTGGAGTGATTTGTGAGGTTTTTTAATAATTCAAAATCACTGCGATGCGAATGAGTTAACAAATCCGATTTTTTGTTTTAAAGGACGCAATCGTTGAATGTTTTTTAAACAAATACTTAGTATAAAAAAGGGTATACTGCAGACCTGTTTACCCCCTACACAAGTCTCGAGTAGTCTGGATAGCTGAAATGAGTAGTTTTGGTGCACAATGTGTAGTTTTATTCATTAAACCATCAAATAATGTTCACTGAAAATGAGCAGTAATCGAGAATTAAAGAGCATTATTTTCAGTTTTGAAGAGTAGTAGAGGTCCAAACTGAATAGAATACTACTCGAAAAGAGTAGAGTAAACAGGTCTGGTATAGGCTTGGTGTCCGCCTTAGTGGTGGCCTGTAGGCCCTACTATGTTATTCAGCTTTAGTTCATAGCTGTATTTTGGAAATGTATGATCGTCCTAGCTATCATATTCAACATGTTTTTATTCTACAAGTTATATTTTGTCTAAGAGTAGGCCTACTCATAATCAGATGCCCTCCCGTGGGGATACCGGTTTTTTTTTGTATATATAGTTCCCCCCACCTTCTCGAAGTTCTGTGCTTGTAATTTCCTCTAATCTGTCACTCTCTTTGACTCTGCCTTTTCCCTTTGCTTACTGTCATCTACTATCTTTCTGCCTTTACCGGTCCATTTTCATGCCTTTTTTTTTTTCTTCAAGAAACGCTTTCAACAAAATTTCTTCCAGCCGAAGTCGGACTTGCTGGGCCTAACTATTTCTTAGTTAGACGCATAACGGCAGCATGACGCATCTACGCTCATAATTGACAGGAAACTATCTGCGCAATCGACGAAGATAATCAGATGAATCAAGAAAAGGATTTGCCCTTATTCATTGTACTTTCATTGTTTTGTGTGATTAGAAATACGCAAGTTATTGGGATGGGTTCGAATAAAGGGTTGTGTATGTTTTCAGTTTATCGTTCATTTTTCCACACCATAGATTTTATAATCATACTCACATTAACCCTTTCAACACCAGCCATATTTCAGCCACAAATTCCCATTACATTTACCTGGGTAGAGAACAAAATTTATCTGCAGTATTGGGGATTGTTCTGTGACATGTATAAAATAAGGGTCTATCCTTACTTCCCAAAACTAAGACAATGGGGTCTTTGGGTAATAGACCCCAATTTGATGCATTTTAGTGACATGGGTGTTAAATCACTGTGGTGCTAAAATGCGACTTTGGCGGTGAAGGGGTTAAATGGATGTGACGTTAATGTAGTTATCGTGATTTCGTTTCGTGTTGTTCCTTAGGATTACTGCAGGTTTTTTTTGGTGTGTGTGTGTTTTTTATGGGTGTGCTTTTTGCTCAGATTTGTAACCTCTTTGTGAAACGTTTAGAACCCCGTAAGGAAAATAAGCGCTATAAAAATGGTCATTATTATTATTATTATTATTATTATTATTATTATTATTAAATGGGGTCGCTATTGTTTAAAGAAATTGCTGTAAAGTCAGAATAAAGGAAAACATTCCGTTCAGCTAGGTCATTGTTAAATTGCAGGATTGTTCTTTACGGTCCGTTAGTGACAACTTTTGTCCGAGTTTCACCCTCCCGTTCCCACCCCCACCCCCCACCCCCACCCCTTCCAATCACCATCCCAACCCCACCCAAGGATGACCCCTTAACCATACTACCGGCCCCCATCATCACCCATTCCGGTGCTGGGTGTGAGACAGCACACCAAGTCCTATCGGGTGGCAGACAGTAGGAAGGGCAGCGCAGTATCCCTCCCTCACCACGGATGTTGGTGCTGGGTGTGAGACAGCACACAAAGTCCTATCGGGTGGAAGACAGTAGGAATGGCAGCGCAGTCTCCCTTTCTCACCACGGGTGTTGGTTGACTTGGCACGCGGACAGGGCTACGTACTATGGCGACTTGGATGATCTCTGCAGTGTTGGCATAGCCTGTGTATCTAAATACACCGGCTCTGGTGTTGGCCTTTGAGTCAACATGACCGCAGATGCCCGGTAGGCACCAGTTGCAAGTCCTCCAAGGCTGGCTTAAGTGGGGTCCAGCTCACCCACTTGCCTGCAGAGACTGTTCGACTCGACCGTGCGTGTTCTGCCTGTGCGTTGACGACGCCAACACACCTAGGTATGGAACAGGCTGCCCGGTGCCGTCCTGAAGACGGCCTTGGAGGGAGGGAAGGGTTGCTCACCAAACCAACGACAAGCAAGCGGACTACAGGACACCAGCATCAACCTTGGGCTGTCACACAATGCTTTCCATCTCCTACCGCGACGCCTATGCTGATCGACCACACTATAAAGCATCAAGGAAAGAAACAACACCACGACTCGGGACTCCGTTCGAATGATCCATGCAGTTTCAGAACGCGAACCCCTACTACGTTCAAGGGTCCGCGATGTTACCGGAATCATCCACGACGGCTGCTACGTCTCGACTTCTGTCTCCATCGTCATCATCATCATCATCTTCATCTCCAGGAAGATCAAGTCTTCAGGAACATTGTCTTTAAAAGAGTCCGAGACTAACAAGACGTTAAACAAGTCTTCACCATCACCAAGTCTTCAGGAACATTGTCTTTAATAGTCCAAGACTAACAAGACGTTAAACAAACTTTCACCATCACCAAGTCTTCAGGAACATTGTCTTTAAAAGAGTCCAAGACTAACAAGACGTTAAGCAAACCTTCATCATCTCCAAGTCTTCATGAACATTGTCTTTAAGAGTCCAAGACTAACAAGACGTTAAGCAAACCTTCATCATCTCCAAGTCTTCAGGAACATTGTCTTTAAGAGTCCAAGACTAACAAGACGTTAAGCAAACCTTCACCATCTCCAAGTCTTCATGAACATTGTCTTTAAAATAGTCCAAGACTAACAAGACGCTAAGCAAACCTTCATCATCTCCAAGTCTTCAGGAACATTGTCTTTAAAAGAGTCCAAGACTAACAAGACGTTAAGCAAACCTTCACCATCTCCAAGTCTTCAGGAACATTGTCTTTAAAAGAGTCCAAGACTAACAAGACGTTAAGCAAACCTTCACCATCACCCCCCCCCCCCATCAACCCCCCCCCCCCATCCCCCCCCCCCCCCCCCCCCCCCCCCCCCCCGCCCCTATTGTTTGTCATTGCCCGATGCAGAAAACTGGCCTCTTGTGACCCCCCCCCCCCCCCTACCACCCACCACCACCACCACCACAACCCGCGGTCCTCATGAATAAAGATGACAATCCTTAGTCACCACCAACCCAATGATATAACTGAGAGTAGGCCTACTCGTATTCATGGTAACATGACAACAAAGAGGGATTTCCGAGAGAGAGAGAGAGAGAGAGGAGAGAGAGAGAGAGAGAGAGAGAGAGAGAGAGAGAGAGAGAGAGAGAGAGAGAGAGAGAGAGAGAGAGAGAGAGAGAGAGAGAGAGAGAGAGAGAGAGAGAGAGAGAGAGAGAGAGAGAGAGAGAGAGAGAGAGAGAGAGAAGAGAGAGAGAGAGAGAGAGAGA
>CM065685.1:45819471-45821971 GCA_017654935.2 Phymorhynchus buccinoides | reverse complement strand
ATTCTTCTGTGACATATATAAAATAAGGTCTATCCTTACTTCCCCAAACTAAGACAATAGGGTCTTTGGGTAATAGACCCCAAATTGATGCCTTTTAGTGACATAGGTGTTAAATCGCTGTGGTGCTAAAATGCGACTTTGGCGGTGAAAGGGTTAAAAGGCATCAAATCAGGGCCTGTTATCAGTATACCTTATATTCTTGATTTTGGTAGGTAGGGGAAGACGGGGTAAAAAGCGCATGGGCGGGTAAGAAGCCCACCCCAATTATCTCATGAAATAAATAAAATTTCAGTCAAATTTGCCCATGAGACGAATGCTAGACATTAACGCTCGTCTCATGGGCAAAATGAGACTGAAATTGGCTTCATTTCATGAGATAATTGGGGTGGGCTTCTTACCCGCCCATGCGCTTTTTACCCCGTCTTCCCCTAAGGATCTAGGCCTAATGTTATATATATGTCACAGAGGTATTCCCAATATCGCAGATAATTGTGTTCTCTCTACCCAGTTAAGTTTATTGGTATTTTGAACAAATGGCTGGCGGCGAAAGAGTTAAGACGATATTCATTTAAAATATCATAAAATGATCCATAGCAACGAATGTTTATATTATTATTATCATGAAAATGGCACAAAGGGCTTCAGACAGCCAATCGATACGTCTGCCGGACAAAGATTTTCAACATACATTCTGGAAATAAAAGACCAAAAAAAAGAAAGAGATTCTGTACAAATTCCGTCATGACTATGCATGAAGATTTAGAGGGTATTTTCCTTGTGGAGGAGGAGTCGTCCATCGTAGGGCAAAACTGGGTACCACGACTGTCAGATGAACGGCTGTCCGATGAACTGCTGTCAGAATTTAGATAGGCAGGCAGACATGACAGACAGACAGACACAGACACACACGCACACACACACATCCACATAATTGTCTGATATCACGTGTAGTTGAAAGACGTTAAATGAAAGACACACACACATCCACATACACACACTCATAAACATACTATATCTCTCAATCCCTCTCTGTCTATGCCTCTCTCTCTCTCTCTCTCTCTCTCTCTCTCTCTCTCTCTCTCTCTCTCTCTCTCTCTCTCTCTCTCTCTCTCTCTCTCTCTCTCTCTCTCTCTCTCTCTCTCTCTCTCTCTCTCTCTCTCTCTCTCTCTCTCTCTCTGTCTCTCTCTCTCTATCTCTCTTTCTGTCTCTGTCTCTCTGTCTCTCTCTCACTCTCTCTCTCTCTCTCTCTCTCTCTCTCTCTCTCTCTCTCTCTCTCTCTCTCTCTCTCTCTCTCTCTCTCTCTCTCTCTCGCTCTCTCTCACTCATTCGCATTAATTGTATGTCGTGAAAACCCTAACCTTATTACCAAGCTGTCACTATTAATTGTCCACAAAGCTCTTTCCTTGGGAAGGAATGTATGAATGCAGGTTGAGTGTCCATGCCATTATGCATGATGTAAATTATTGTTTGTTTATTGTAACATTGTGAACTCTATTGTTATGGGCCAGAGGCCTAACAATTAAACATTTTTTTGACTTTGACTTTGACTTTTGACTCACTCTCACTCACTTTCTCCCCCCCCCTCTCTCTCTCTCTCTCTCTCTCTCTTTTCTCTCTCTCTCTCTCTCTATCTCTCTTTCTCTCTCTCTCTCTCTCTCTCTCTCTCTCTCTCTCTCTCTCTCTCTCTCTCTCTCTCTCTCTCTCTCTCTCTCTCTCTCCCCCTCTCTCTCTCTCTTTTTCTATCCAAAGCGTTTGGTTTTAGAAGTCAATCGCTTGTCTCTGAATAAATTATGTTTCTCAAATTATTTCTCCCGATTTATGGATTAATACGTATGTGCATGATTCTATTGTTCTAGTTTGCATTACTATATTGATAAAAAGTATTGATACGGGCAGAGAGGCATAATTAATAAAAACTTCAAACTTCAGACTTCTCTCTCACACACCGTCTCTCTCTCTCTCTCTCTCTCTCTCTCTCTCTCTCTCTCTCTCTCTCTCTCTCTCTCTCTCTCTCTCTCTCTCTCTCTCTCTCTCTCTCTCTCTCTCTCTCTCTCTCCTCTCTCTCTCTCTCTCTCTCTCTCTCTCTCTCTCTCTCTCTCTCTCTCTCTCTCTCTCTCTCTCTCTCTCTCTCTCTCTCTCTCTCTCTCTGTGTTTGTATATCTATCTTAATCAGGGAGTGGGCGGTGAGTGGGCTTTTTTGTTGTTTGGTCTTCATTCAAAGAAAGAATAATTACATCATATTATAATTATGTTAGTGAATGGACAACTGTAGTCTCAAGCAAAGCACGGATTGTAATCAGCGGATTCTGACGGAGGGTGAAAATATCATTCCATCACAGACCGTGATAGGTTGTTTTTTTATCAGTAATACAGGCCAGGTAGTTAGGACATTAGACCTCGCGGCCTCTTCACTGTCCTTTCATTTTTGTTTCAACTTTTGCACAGCTGAGAGGTTTTTATAGTTTGTTTTTAGCAAATCTGCCTTTTAGTCATGCTCATA
>CM065685.1:45796971-45806971 GCA_017654935.2 Phymorhynchus buccinoides | reverse complement strand
GGTCGATTGTTTTAAACAAAACTGGCACGCTACTATTGGCCTCTGCAACTAGGTTTATTAACGCCCTTGACAGTGAGAGCGAATCCCTTGCTGGTCAGTGCGGACAAGGGAATTCACTCTTGCGAAAGGCAGCCATTTAGTGGCCTCAAATGGTCAACCTATGGCGATATTTTTTCACGCCAGAGGGCAGTCAATGCACTAGGGGCTTATCACGCGATTTTCTTACTTTGGCGTAGTGAGAGATAGAGTGATGGTAGGACCACTCACTGTCTCTCTCTCTTTCTTTATCCCCAACTAATAATATAGAGAGGGTTAGCCCCACACGAGCGTCATGCCCTCTGGCGTGAGCAAAAATCGCACTAAGTCTCTCATAGGGTTATTGGCGAGAGTTAGTCCCTTGTTTGGTCAGTGCGCAACCATCTCCCCCCACCCACCAAGGGCATTCACTCTTGCAAAATGTGTTATTTGCAGTAGCCAATAGCTGGACACAAAGACAAATATAGTTGGTACCATTCTTTTAAGGACGGATTGTATCCTGAAAAGTATCTTGATGTTTTAACAAATAAATTGTGTAGGGATGCCTTTATTGCATTTAGAACGAGAGCTCTAGGCTTGTATTGTAACACATTGTGGTTCACTCGTGATTTGTTCATACATTCTGTTTGTCAACATTTATGTCCTCTCTCTCTCTAGCATGCGATTCACCAATTTCCATTCGTCATGTCCTTCTGGACTGCTGGGATTTATACGACATTAGAAGGAACAACTACACTGCGGAGTCAATGAAAATGTTGTTCCTTGCAAAAAAACTCATCCGTCAGGGTGCACCTTTAACAAACAAAGTAACTGGTTTTGGCTCCAAAATATAGCCTACCTACCTAGGGATCACAAACCCCTTGGCTAGTTTGTGTGTCATTCACAAACCCTTATACCTTAGCTTGGCTTATGAGTCCGAGGCACAAAATCCCCAGAGGCACTGGCAGTAGCATCCGGGTCAGTGGAACGCATTTTTAGTCCCCGAGCCGAAGGTTCGGGGAGCTATTGTTTTTGTCTGGTCCGTCCGTCCGTCCGTCCGTCCGATCCGTCCGTGCGTCCGTCCGTCCGGCTATTCGTCCGTTTTTCTCAAAAATTATTCAGTCTATCATCATCAAATTTGGTATACTAGTTTGCCAAGATGCAAGCTATCCACTGATGTATTTAGTTTTACATTAAGGTCAAGGTCGCGCCAGTTACGGGGCTCACACCCCGAAACACATAATCGCTAATATCTCGCGAAGTTTTGCATGTATTTTAATCCAGTGTTTTTCACAACATTTCTTGATGAATGGTCTATAACACAGTTGTCATGACTTTTTTCTGTGCGCGCGTGTGCGCATGATCGCGCGCGCTCAAATCACGGGTCCGAACCCCAAGGCTATATATAAAAAAAACTATTCAATTACGTGCTGTTTTGATGCGTTTTTAATTATTAGTGTGTAGTAAAAAATAAAATAAAAAGCAACACGCGCATCGCCAAGCAGCAGATAAGTTCCCGAGTTGCTAAACATGGGATAAGCCCGCTGTGCCCTAGGCCCTTTGTGTCACAGGCCCGATATGTCCCAATTCTTTCCGGCCGTCCATCCGTCCGTGCGTGCGTCCTGTTTTCAGTTCTCAATGGTCTCCCCGCTGTGCGTACAGCCGACTCATTCCGATTTCGGAGTAGCACGCGATGCTGCGAGGGGACTTTGCAGCCGCCCGGCGTTGCACTTGTTTTCTTTTCTTTTCTTTTCTAATGGCGTCATTGTTCTTTTGGGTGCCGTCCACTTCGCCTACGCGCGTTTCGCCTACTCTTTGATGTACGTAATCTGCCGCTTCATTTGCGTTTATTGCGTCTGCTGTGTCGTGTCGCCCACACTGAGTGTCTCGTTTCGCCCACCGCATCCCTAGTATTTGCCAGCACATAATGTGGTTATAAGTCTTGACTTTTTTTCGCTGTTTGTTTACTTTTGAACTTGCTGTTTATATTATTAAACCGAGAGCGTACTGCAATTAGAATGAAGGTTTGTGAGTCTGTCTTTCTGTCTGCATCTCTCTCTCTCTCTCTCTCTCTCTCTCTCTCTCTCTCTCTCTCTCTCTCTCTCTCTCTCTCTCTCTCTCTCTCTCTCTCTCTCTCTCTCTCTCTCTCTCTCTCTCTCTCTGTGTGCCTTAAAACTCTTTCTACACTAACCTGCGCTCTCGTCGCAGGGCATGCGCACAGCGCCTCGTTACTAATATAAGGTAACGGGAGAGAGAGGGAGAGAGAGAGATGCAGACAGAAAGACTCACAAACCTTCATTCTAAACTCTCTGCTAGGGCTGGGTGGAAAAAGCATGTAACTTGCTTATCTCATGTTGCCTGGCTAAATACATTTTCGTTTTCGTTTACGTTTTCGCTCTCTCTCTCTCTCTCTCTCTCTCTCTCTCTCTCTCTCTCTCTCTCTCTCTCTCTCTCTCTCTCTCTCTCTCTCTCTCTCTCTCTCTCTCTCAATAAGGTAGACCTTTACAGCTTCTAAGTGTATCTTAATAGCGACCATCGAAATATTTTAAGAGTTTTTTGGTGTGTGGGTTGTTTTTTTACTGAAAATGAGGCCATGTCCTTTCACGGATTTAATAACTTAACTTTGTGAGGACAGTCAAAGCAAAATGAGTACATAATCATTGGGGCAGTGTTTCACTTTACCTCGGAAGCATTAAACATTACTTCCAGCTTAGTATAATGTCCTGTTTTAAGGGTGGTATGTCGTTATTTAGGCGAAACGAGACTACTTATCAGTTAGTCCATGAAACGTGAGCAGGCGAGACGCGCGTAGGCGAACAGGGGCGCACCGGTTCTTTTTTGTTTTGGTTTGGTGGTGGATGACAAACTGTCGCCAATTTTCTTTGACAAAGCTGTCACCCAGTAGACGACTTTCGTTAGTGATTGTCTGACGGTCGCTGTAGCGTCGTTATTTCTTTTCTTCTTTTTCTTTTGTGGTCAGAAATCCTTGAGGAATAATACCAAGTAGCCAGCTATAGTAGGTGATTTCTGGAATCAACACCGCTGTTGATTGAAAATCGAAAGCCTCCTGTCCCCCTCCCCCCACCACCCCCCCCCCCCCCCACCCCCCCCCCCCCCCCCCCCCCCCCCCCCCCCCCCCCCCCCCCCCCCCCCCCCCCCCCCCCCCCCCCCCCCCCCCCCCCCCCCCCCCCCCCCCCCCCCCCCCCCCCCCCCCCCCCCCCCCCCCCCCCCCCCCCCCAGTGGGGATACCAGGTGTCTTTTGTATGGAATAGTCCCCCTGCTTTCTGGACGTTCAAGAGACCGCCTCCACTTTAGCGTCGGGTAGGGTATCACATGACTTTTGACTGTGAATGGTCACGTGGTTTCGGCCAGTTCCATGGACTGTGGAAGAGCACGTGACCTGCTGGGCGCATCAGAGTTGTCTTCCCTTTGTCATTGCAGTTGTCTGCCCTTTTTAATTGAGCGTGCGACTCTACATGTAATGTAAGTCCGTGGGTGCGACGCGCTGGTGGATCATTGAGAACCTCATGAATATGCATCAGCTTAACAGACTGGTGACCAGAACATGTTAACCTACAGAGTTAGGCTGTGACTGCGTCTCTCTCTCTCTCTCTCTCTCTCTCTCTCTCTCTCTCTCTCTCTCTCTCTCTCTCTCTCTCTCTCTCTCTCTCTCTCTCTCCTCTCTCTCTCTCTCTCTCTCTCTCTCTCTCTCTCTCTCTCTCTCTCTCTCCTTTCCGTTGTTTTGTCGCCATTAATTTAGAAGTACTTTCAGTACCAATGCACTTCCTTGGCAGAAGAGCTAGGTAAGCTATTGCCAATAAAATGTTTGCGTTTGCATCTCTCTCTCTCTCTCTCTCTCTCTCTCTCTCTCTCTCTCTCTCTCTCTCTCTCTCTCTCTCTCTCTCTCTTTTCATCTCTGCCTTGCACGGCTTCCAATTTTGTTTCCACATACCATCTCTTTTTGTCTTTGTCTTTCGGCCTGTCTTTCCCTGCCTCTCTCCCTGCTCTCTGTCTCTGTCTGATTGTCTGTCAGTGTCTCTCTCTCTCTCTCTCTCTCTCTCTCTCTCTCTCTCTCTCTCTCTCTCTCTCTCTCTCTCTCTCTCTCTCTCTTTCTCTCTCTCTCTTAACTAGGCTAGGCTAGTAGGGCCTAGTGTGTGCTGCGTGCCTAGCAGTAGCCTATTGCTTCCACCACACTTTCTCCACTGGAGTTGGTGTCGTCTGCTAAGCCTCATTATTCTCTCTCTCTCTCTCTCTCTCTCTCTCTCTCTCTCTCTCTCTCTCTCTCTCTCTCTCTCTCTCTCTCTCTCTCTCTCTCTCTCTGCTTACTCGCACTTTCATTGTAATCTCCTCCCCCCTCCTACCCACCCTGGGTGTGTGCCTGTGTAGGTGTTAGCCTACTGTGCTGTGATGTTGATTTTCTATGCCTAAGTCTCTTTATAGCTTACAACAATGCGTGCGAGTGTGCGTAAGCAGCGTTGCATCCACTGGAGTTCGTGTCGTCTGCTTAAACTTGCGTGCACCACACTGCTAAAAAACATTTTTATGATGTATAGCATACCAATAGCATGCAAAAGATTTATAGAATTTTGAAAGCCAAACGATTTTACATTAAAGTTGTGTATTACGCTTCTGCAAAGAGTATTGTGAAGAAAACAAATTTTGTGTTGTCTTATAGTAAAAACCAGGCGTGAATTGTATGATGATAAAACACTTGACAGGGCTTCATCCTCATTTTGGCTTCTTTTTTTTAAGTGTACAACCACCATTACTAAACCTTTGCAAAATCACAGAAGTGCATTGCTAAACTTTTGCAAAACAACAGCAATTGCATTGTCAAATAATAAAAACTGCATTCATCATAAAAATGACAACAAAAAATAAAAGGACTGCACACATAGCATTTTTCGTCCTCGCCTTTTAGGCGGGAAAAACCTGTACAGGGCCTCAAATGGCACACTGTTAAAGGGGCACCCTGACAGATGAGTTATTGTAAGAAACACGCTGAGGAGTTTTACTCACAACAAAAGAACCAGCTCAATTTTTTGTTTTTACTGCACTACAAAAAAAAAGAAAACGCTTCAACCACAATGACTGAGGTGGTGTAGAGTGGCACAGTGGTATTGCGTTCGCTTCGTGTCAAGTAAACCCGAGTTCGAACCTGGGTACAAGGGATTTTTTCCTCTCACTCTGCACTAGGCCTTACGGTCTGAACGTGGAGTCTTTCGGATGAGACGATAAACCGAGGTCCTGTGTGCCCATGCACTTAGCATACGTTAAACCCAGTGGCAACGAAAAAGTTGTCATTTGGTCAAAATTTCCGCCCCCCCCCCCCCTCCTCCCTCATCAGTAACAATATTTGCATGCAAAAAAAAAAAAAATGGGTGGCGCGCCTCTGGCTGCAAACCCTTTATTTTGAAGAAATACTTATGGATGGATTTTACATTCTTCTATCCTCACGTTCATTTATCAGTTGACTATTCCTTGAACCCTCCCCCTCCCTTTCTTTTTCATTGATGCACACACTACCATTGAGAGACTCATGAATATGCGTTAGCCTAGCAACTGACCAAACCCGTTAGGTAGGCTTAGTGATGTGACTCTCTTTGTGCTGTGGTGTTGAGCTATGGAAGCAGGGTCAGTCCCTGTAGGCCTAGGCCTAGTACAAAGGTTAGCAGACGGACACAATCAGTTGACAGTGAAAGATGAATATGAGTCAAGTTGGTTCTTTTCAGTTTTATTCACACAACCGTAGGCTGAGACAGAGCCTACCCTACTCTCTTTGTGTTCATAACTCTCTATCTCAAAAGTCGAAGTCTGGTTTCTTTCAGTTTCATGACAACATTAGGATCACAAATACTTTGGAAGACGAATCTCATCTGCTTACAGAACTAAACCGTCATTTTCAGCACTTTACTGTGTTGAACTTCTTTTTTGTTCTTGTCTGAGCGGTCGATGACGAACGTATTTCATGACACGTTCATATTTATAACTTTTTTCTTCTGCTTTTCTAAAGTAGCCAACTGCATCACCTTGAAGATATTTTGAAAAGACATACATGTTCATACACATTTGAGGTGCAATACACTCTTCTACATAATGTTAACACTGTTTGGCCTCCTTTAGTTGATATTTATCAACTGAATTTTCTTGTAACTTCCTCTAATCTGTCACTCTCTTTGACTCTGCTTTTTCCCTTTGTTTACTGTCATATCTACTATCTTTCTGCCTTACCGGTCCATTCTCCTGCCTTTTATTTTGTATTACGAAACACTTTCAAAAAAGCATTTCCTCCAGCCGAAGTCGGACTTGCTTGGGCCTAACTTGAGATACTTGAGGCCCTTCAGGAAAACACACCAGGAAAATGAAGCGTGATTTTCGTGAAACCTGGGGTGGTACGGTACCACAGAGGACGGCAACGGTGAACCTGGAACACCCGTCAACAATGAAAATCTCCATACATGACTGTGTGCATTGAGAGTGACTCGTTTACAAGAACAACCCCCCCCCCCCCACCCCCCCCCCCCCCACCCCCCACCCACCCCTGGGGATACGGGGGGGGGGGGGGGGTCTTTTGTACAAATAGTTCCCCCACCTGCTGGAAGTTTTGTGCTTGCAACTTCCTCTAATTCTGTCATTCTCTTTGACTCTGTCTTTTCCCTTTGCTTACCGTCATCTGCTATCTTTCTATCTTACTGGTCCATTCTCCTGCCTTTTTTTCTATGCATTCTTACAAAAGATTTCTTCAGCCGAAGTCGGACATGCTGGGCCGGCCGAACTATTTCTTAGTTAGGCGCATAACGGCAGCATGAAGCATCTACGCTTATATGACAGGAAATTGTCTGAGCGAACGAAGAAGAAGACAGGAACGATAATGTTTTGTGATTATGTGCAATGCGCAATCATATACCAAATCAACTTCTGTGATCTGGAATCCAAATCGCGATAAAGCAATGTGAAAGAAATCGATATTCGAATAACGATCTTGTTTCTGTCCAACCGCTTGCTTGCAGGGCTTTTGTAAAAGCTAAAGGCAATAAACCCCCCTTTGTCATTGTCATTCTCTCTCATCTCTCTCTCTCTCTCTCTCTCTCTCTCTCTCTCTCTCTCTCTCTCTCTCTCTCTCTCTCTCTCTCTCTCTCTCTCTCTCTCTCTCTCTCTCTCTCTCTCTCTCTCTCTCTCTCTCTCTCTCTCTCTCTCTTCACACACACACACACACACACACACACACACACACACACACTTTGTCTCTCTCGTCTACTAAAAGCTGCTCAACCCTTATCTTCTTCCCCAGGTGAACAAGTGTGGCTATATGAATGATTTTTTTAAAAGTCATAGGCCTAATTAGTAATTACTAGCGTGGAGCATTCCGTGCTCTCTGGCATTCAAGTTGCAATAACATTTTGGCATGGGCGTATATTAGTGTTAAAGGGGCACCCTGACTTCTGAGTTTTTTTTGGTAAGAAACACGTCCAGATCACCAGGAAAACACCCTTTACAGAGATCGCAACACCCACTTTGCTCTGGTTTCCTATAAACCAAACCGTCAAATCGGCGATTCCTCCTTGGCGGAGGTGCTGGAAGTCAAATTATTTTCCTGAAAGAGAATGTGTGTGCCGTCTCCTTTGTAATGGCCGCCTGAGTTTTGACCAAATTGTTTGCACGAAATTGATGTATCACGAATGATATATTTATTTTTAATTTTATGTAGTTTATCTAAAGGAGTTTCGCTCGCAACAAAGGAAATAGCTTCTTTTTTTTTTTACTGCACTACAAAAAGAAAAAAGTTTCAACCACAATGGGATTGACCTCCACCCACCCCATCCAAAACGGCTTCTCTCTCCGGCATCTCCGCCAAGGAGGAATCGCCGTTTTGACTGTTTGATTTATAGGAAACCAGAGCAAAGTGAGTGTTCCGATCTTTGAAAAGGCTGTCTTTCTGGTGATCTCGACGTGTTTCTTGAAAAACCTCGTCCGTCAGGGTGCCCCTTTAACAACTTAAACCCGTAGTTACACTCAGTTCTGACGGTTAATCGTGGCGGTTCTTTTGATCCTGAAATCGTGTCACACCCCACCCTCAACCCCACCACCCAAACCCCCTCTACATTCTCAACACCCGTAATGCCCCTTCACCAATCTTTTCCGTATACACTGGTCACAAGAAGGTAAGGGTCCCTTCTTCAAAGTGTCTTCTTTTCCCCGCATGTTTCTTTAGAATGCCATAGCTCCCTTCGTCTGATTTATCTACCAACTTCTCTTCTTTTCCCCGTATCTCTGTTCTTTAGCTGCCTCTGAGTTCTCTACCAATTCGTCTTTTCCCCCAGTATTTCTTTAGAATATCATAGCTGCATTTGTCTGTGTCAGAATTATCTACCAACTCTTCTTTTCCCCGTATTTCTGTAGAATACCATAGCTCCCTTTGTCCGAAATCTCTACCAACTAGTAGTTTGTGATACGTGTTCACAATACCTTGTTATTGCATGTCGATTTTTGTCGATTTTCTTTATGAGCCATATACTATCAAAGGGAAAGGCTTGTTGATCGAATGTTTAGAAAAAACCCGACCAACTGTTGCATTTAGAACTTCCGTAAAAACGTTGAATGAGGTGTAAAATAATGTAATTAGAATAATGCACTTTGAGTAACATGTCATATCCTGTATTGTATTGGTATTTCATCGCGAACCATGTGATTGCTTATCTGTTAATTTCAAATTGTGATTTTTCGAATTTAAACGTTTATGAGCAGAATAAAGCAAATTAATTCAATAGCCGTGGACTAGTCGACACAGCAACCTTAAAATAGTGACCCTGTTTTGTTAGAACCAATCATACTTTTCCTTAAAGAAAATTAAAAAGAGGAAGAGAAGAAGATGCAGACACTTTAATAGGAATTGTTCGGAAATAATTAAGGGGAGTAATTTCATGGTGTGTGGGAGTGATCTTTGTTAGAACCAATCATACTTTTCCTTAGAAAACAAAAACGAAAAAGAGAAGATGATGCAGACACTTTAATAGGAATTGTTCAGAAATAATTAAGGGGAGTAATTTCATGGTGTGTGGGAGTGATCTTGCCTAATTCAATCGCTCAGACAGGGGAAATCACTCTACCATCAGCTCTCGTAGCCTATCGACTCGTGTGTTTTGAGCAGATATACAGCACTTAGAACACTGAGCGTCATTCTAAAAATGTATGTCATTTGTATTTTTACGTCACATTGTGCAAGTTTTATCAGTTTGTGGCCCCACCCCTAATTTTTCTTTTAACAAAATGTTTGCAAGTCCCTGACTCGCATCCTGCGGTTTCAAGCTTCGACGCCATTGCTGCGTTGCTGCTATGGTACTTGACCGAGTAATGGAGGAAAACGACTCTAATTTTCACGAAGTGCTCTCCCCAAGTTGTTTTGCGAAAATCGTCTATTGGGCTATGTGTGCAAGCGAACGCACACGCTCATCATGTCTTTGCGTAGGCTTTGCTAGATTGCATTTGCTCTTGCTTGAATGAAAGGTGGTGTTTTACGTCCTCTCGACCCGGGAAGGCACATATGGGACATGTATTGTCTGTGATTTGCTCTTGCTTATCTCTGATGTTCATTTTTATGGTGAATTGATTGAACGCGCTTCGTTTTAAGATAACCTTGAATTGACTTGTAAAATGCATTTGAACAAAGCCATAAAAAAACACCAAAGTGGTACGTAACCTCTTATGACTAGTTTAGGTCTTGGCAATGATTGACAGAATGCTCTTTCGGGCCGTGCATTGCCTTATTGCCATTCTTTAACAATCCATATGAAAAGATCATTTCGGCGCCGAGGTCTTTTTGCAGCTGAAAGAGCAATAGCCTCTCAGGCGTGTCCCGTATTGAAATCATGACGAAGGGAATTTTTTTTAATATAGATACGCCTAGTTCTTCAAGACTGGGAGCATATTGAATCGGAACGAAGGCCTCTCTCTGTCTCTCTGTGTCTATGTCTCTGTCTCTCTGTCT
>CM065685.1:45754749-45769749 GCA_017654935.2 Phymorhynchus buccinoides | reverse complement strand
ACTCCGAATGTGATGCACTGGTAAAACTCCTCTTGAAACGGCCCCTTTAGCACGTGAAACACTAGGGCCTGTCAGACAGATACAGACAGACACATATGTAACATGTAAGTATGTACAATCCGGAGGTGACACAGTGGCAAATCTGATTTTGTAACGGCCCCCTTAGCCTGCGAAACACTATGGCCTGTCAGACAGATACATACAGACATATATACAAGTCTTAAGTATGTACGACCAGAACGTGATGCACTGGTAAAACTCCTCTTATGTCATCTTGAAACGGCCCCCTTAGCACGTGAAACACTATTGGGGGCCTGTCAGACAGATACAGACAGACAGATATACAAGTCTTAAGTATGTACGACCAGAACGTGATGCACTGGTAAAACTCCTCTTGAAACGGCCCCCTTAGCACGTGAAACACTATGGCCTGTCAGACAGATACAGACAGACAGATATACAAGTCTTAAGTATGTACGACCAGAACGTGATGCACTGGTAAAACTCCTCTTGAAACGGCCCCCTTAGCACGTGAAACACTATGGCCTGTCAGACAGATACAGACAGACAGATATACAAGTCTTAAGTATGTACGACCAGAACGTGATGCACTGGTAAAACTCCTCTTGAAACGGCCCCCTTAGCACGTGAAACACTATGGCCTGTCAGACAGATACAGACAGACAGATATACAAGTCTTAAGTATGTACGACCAGAACGTGATGCACTGGTAAAACTCCTCTTGAAACGGCCCCCTTAGCACGTGAAACACTATGGCCTGTCAGACAGATACAGACAGACATGACTATACAAGTCTTAGTGTATGTAGAGACAGAGGAACAGTGATGCACTGGTAAAACTCCTCTTGAAACGGCCCCCTTAGCACGTGAAACACTATGGCCTGTCAGACAGATACATACAGACAGCATATACAAGTCTTAAGTATGTACGACCAGAACGTGATGCACTGGTAAAACTCCTCTTGAAACGGCCCCTTTAGCACGTGAAACACTATATGGCAAGGCAGACAAAAAAAAATGGACATGTGCATAACGATGTAGAAGTGCCTACGTAGAGACAGAGGAACAGAAGACTGAGACACAGACACAGACACCCGCAGAGAGACAGACAGGCACAATACACACAGACATAGTCAGACGGAACACTCTCTCTCTTCGATAGAAGATTCTTCCCCCCCCCTCTCTCCTCTTCTCTTCTCTCTCTAGAAATCTCGCCCCTTTTTCACACACACACACACACTCCGAACAGATTACGTGGCAACAATACGCAACAAAAAAAGCCACTGTCAAAGAAATATAGCCAGGTTACTAAACAAATACTGTCTGTTCTGTTTTGTTATATAGCAAATATTATGTGTTATTTGTTTGTGCTGGTTTTATTGCTTGTTTTTTGCGTTGCGGTTGTTTTGCAATTGCTGTTGTTGTGTTTTTTCACAAAAGGTATGTTTTGTTACACACAAAACGAACACTTGACACAAAAAGCTTTGTGGGGAGCGAAATAAAACAGCAGAAACGAAACAAAAATTATCGATTCAAAACCCATTTTCCATAGAGAACGGGACGTCTGGGTTACGATTAAGATAAAAACGTATTTACCGCCTCGCCAAGAGCCCCCTCACCGGTACTCGATAAAAGAATAAACGGCGATAAAAAACCTCTAAATCAATGAGATCTCTCGTGCTCTCTCTTCTCTCTCCCTCTCTCTCCTCACTCTCGGATCGCGCTCTCTCTCCTCTCGAAGGTGGAGCCTCCTCGCTCTCTCTCGTTCTCCTCCCTCCGTCCAAGGGCCCCTCTCCTCCTCAAACGTTAACTCATCTCGACTCTCGGTCACTCTACTGTTCACCTCCCAGGTCGCTCGCTCTCTCGTCAGGTCTCGGAGAATCTCGGTATCTAAGAAACTCTCTCGTCTCCTCTCTCTATCGTCGGCATCGAACCAAGTGCAACTATTCGGCCTCAAGTCCCCCTCTCCTCCCTCCCTCCTCTCTCCTCTCGATCCAAACTCACTCCTCTCTGCTCTTCGTCTCTCTACATCCTCTCTCTCTTCAAAATCATCGACTCTCGTCTCTGGTCTCTCTCTCTGGCTTCCTAGCTCAGTCTTACACTGAGGAACAGACCCTGCCCCAAACCCACAATTGGCTATAGCATCGAGATCGTGGCTGCGGACGCGCTCGGAATCTAAGCCACTTGGGAGCATAACCCTATTTCATAGAGACCGAATCTCTGTGTCCCTAAAAGTCGTCCAAACCCGATACTAGCTCACCTCTCGACTCGCTCAGCTTGCTCATCTCTAACTTCTCCTCGTCCCTCGTCCTCAGAACATCTCCAAGTTCTCCTTCGTTCAAATCTCTCTCTCCTCTCGATCTCTCTCTCTCTGCTCTTTTGCGCGCTGCGCGTGCGTACGCGTAACTGTCTAAGGAATACTTTATGAGCAAGCAGTATCCACATTTCTTTGTACGAAAGTCGCATTATTTACCAAAGATACCAAGAGAAGAGAGAGAGAGAGAGATCGAGAGAGTAGAGAGAGTGTGTGTGTGTGAGAGAAGAGGAGAGAGAGAAGAGAGAGGAGAGAGTAGCGAGAGAGAGAGAGAGATTGAGAGAGAGAGAGCAGGAGAGAGAGAGAGAAGAGAGAGAGAGATATAGAGAAGAGAGTGATATAGAGAGAGGAGAGAGAGAGAGAGAGAGAGAGGAAGAGGAGAGAGAGAGGAGTGCAGAGAGAGAGAAGGAGAGGAGGAGAGAGAGAAAAAGTAGGAGAGAGAGGGAGAGAAAGAGGGAGAGGAAGAGAGAGGAGAGAGGAGAGGAGGTTGGAGAGAGAAGAGAGAGAGAGGAGGAGGAGAAGTAGGAGAGACAGAACGAGAGAGGAGTAGAGATCGAGCGATATTTTTGATATTTTTTATTTTTCTAACACACACTATCGTTAGCATTTCCAGTGTTGTATGTGTATAATTATAATGTGGCAAAGTCAAAAGGCAAGTCAAGCTCAAAATTTTTAACATTTCCGAGAATGGGAACAACTTGATTAAGGCAGCAGAAAAAAAAATTATTACTGCTTTTTTTCAACAAGCCATCCATAATAAAAATGAGAGTAAAGAAAAAATAAAGACACTAAACATTACCAAAGTAGCGACATAAAGAAAAGGAAAATAAACAAGTAAATAAATTTAATTAAACGACAAAATGAACGCAAATAACCTCATACATAAATTAACAATAATTATGTGAGGTATGTGTGTGTGTGTGTGTGTGTGTGTGTGTGTGTGTGTGTGTGTGTGTGTGTGTGTGTGTGTGTGTGTGTGTGTGTTTGTGTGTGTGTTGTGTGTTGTGTGTGTCTGTGTGTGATGAAGGTGTGCGTGTGGTGTGCGTCCTGTCTGTTCATATGTGTGTGTGTGTGTGTGTGTGTGTGTGTGTGTGTGTGTGTGTGTGTGTGTGTGTGTGTGTGTACGTGTGTGTGTGTGTGGTTGTGTATACGTGTGTGTGTGTGTTGTGTGTGTGTGTGTGCGTGTGCGTGTGCGGTGTGCGTGGTGCGTAGTGCGTGCGTGCGCGCGGTGCGTTGTGTCCTTTCGTGGTTTAAGATTGATTTAAATAATTGATTTAATTGTTGAGTTTTTTAGGACCCGGAAGTCTTACATTAATTATAGCTCCTCTTGAAACGGATGTTTAAGCATGTGGAATACTGGGTTACCTGTTGCTTCATACACACGTGCGCACAACACACACACACACACCCCAGACGACGACAACGCACTGCCCTACCGTACACACAAACAAACACACAACACACAACACACACCACACAACACCCGCACCTACACACAACCACACTCAGACAATACGACCCACTCACACACTACAACCAACAAACACAACACGGACACCACAGACACACACACACCACACACACGACACACAATACGAAAAAAGGAGGGAAGAAAAAACAGAACAGAGATCACACACACACAAGAGATACATCGTGCCGACAAAACAAGAAAAACATAATGTTATACACATAAATCTTTTGTGCAGCCGGCCTATCGCGAAAGGGTTTTATAATTTTGGTTTTGTTTCTCTTTCCCCTTTTACCAACAAAGTGTTGGATGAAAAGAAAATACAGAGAAAGAAAATCCAAAAGGGAATGACGCTTATCAAACAAAGAAAATACGTACGAAGGAAGCTTACCACCTTTCGCCGCCACCCCCCATTTTCCCCCCCCCCCATTTTCAGCTGAAACATTTTCCATTAAAAAACTTACCTGATTATGGTAGAGGAAACAAAGAACCATCTGTCTGTGTCTATATTGGGGATTCTCTTCTGTGACATATTTAAAAAAAGTAAAAAGGGCCTATCCTTAACCTCCCCACAAATTAAAGAGAATGTGGGTCTTTGTGTTGATAACGACTAACCAGACCGCTGATTTGATAAGCCGCATTTTTAAAAGTATACATGGGTGTTTAATTCATTTGTGGGTGCTAAAATGCGGACATTGGCGGTGAAATAGGGTTAAAATTGATTTTATTTTTTTGTTTAATATAATCTCTAAGATTCCCCCCTTGGGAATACCGGGGGGTCTTTTGTACAAATAATTTCCCCGTCTTCTGGAAGTTCTGTGCTTCTAATTTCCTCTAATCTGTCACTCTCTTGACTCTGCCTTTTCCCTTTGCTTTCGCCTCTATATCTTCCTGCCTTACCTGTCCATTCTCCTGCCTTTGTTTAATCCAAGATACACTTTCAAAAAAGATTTTTCCCTTCCTTCAGCTGAAGTCGGACTTGCTGGGCCTAATTATTTTCTTAGTTAGGTGCATAATGGTCAGCTTGACGTCATCTGCGCTCATATATGACAGGAAAACTGTCTGAGCGATTAAAAGAAAAAGAAGAATATCTATAAAAGATAGAAAGATAATTTTACAGTTAACAGATTGGGGTGTTAGGGGGTGGGGATTGGGAGTACAGCCTAAAAGCATAGGGGAAGACGGGGTAAAAAAAAAGAGCATGGGCGGTTAAGAAGCCCACCCCAAATATCTCATGATAAAATAAAGAACCTTTCGGACAAATTTGCCCATGAGACGAATGCTAGACATTAATGCTTGTCTCATGGGCAAAATGAGACTGAAAGAAGACATCAGACCAATTTTATAAAATGAGAAGGAGATGAATAAAAGAACGAACTGGAGAATAAACAACCAAATATATCGTCGAAATGTAATCAATAAGCATTCACTTACAACTTCAAAAGTGGGGGGATTCATTCGGGGGGGGGGGGGGGGGGTCCATCAGGGGGGGGGGGGGGGGGTGGGCAAGACCAATGGCAGCGCCTGGCTGTTGAAACCCGGCTACTGGAAACCCTGGAGAAGTGGAAAGAATGGTGTTCTAGGAGAGACCAGAGAGGGAGAGAGGAAAGTAGAGAGACACTCAAGAGAAGAAAGAAGATGGTTTCGGAAGGTTGCTTGTCCCATCCAATGGGAAACTTTGTGGGCCCCCCCCTGCCCCTGCCCAAACGGGGGGTGGGGTAAAGAACAGTGGGCAGACCGCTGATTGAAACCGTGGGCTACTTGGAACCTTGGGAAAAGAAGTGGGGAAAAAAATGGTGGAGGAGGAAAGGTGGGAGAACCAGATAAGGGAAGAAGAGATCCCTATGAAACTCACAGAGGAGAGAGACTCAGAAAAGAGAGAAGGAAGAAGAAAGGGTTGGGGGCGTCCCCACAAACGTGCAAGATTTTTGCACCCTGCCCTGCCCAAGCGTGGGGGGGTAAAAAGACAAGTGTGGCAAGCCCGCTGGTGAACACCACGGCTACTGAAACCCTTGGAAGAGTGGGAAATGGGGGGTTGAAGTGAGTAATAATGTGTGAAGAGAGATATAATGTTAGGGACCCCGTCCCATTGTTTGGCAAGTGGTTGCCTGCACCCTTGCCCCAACGGGGGGGGGGGGGAGATTTGGCAGCCGGACCGCTGTTTGGAACACTGGCCCCCTACTTGTAAAACCTGTACAAAGATTGTAACGTGCTGCCTGGATAAGGGTAACCTAGAGAAGTTTCTTTTTAAGGAGAGGCATTTATATGGGGGGTGCTACCCCGTTCCAACAAGCCCAAGTTGGACACCCTGCCTGACCCCCAAAGCAATGGGGGTGGTGGGGGGTGGGGGGGGGGGGGCAGATAACAGTGCTAGAAAAGCCCCGCTGTGCAACCCGGCTATAACTTGTAGGACCGTTGCAAGTGGGGGGAAATGGTTCACAAGGTTGAAGAAGAGATCGGAAGTTGTAGAGACAGAATGGGGGAGAGGAGACGACTCCGGAAGAAAGAGAGGGTTGTGAACTCCCCCGTCACCGGCAATGTATGGGTGGCCCTTTGCCCCTGCCCCAGCGGTTGGGGAGGTAGACAAGTGCAAGCACGTATGTACGTGGACACCTGGGCCTACGTACGAAACGTATGGATGTATAGTTGCATGTTAAAGTGGAATTGGTGTGGGGAGATGTATGTAGAGAGGAGATGGATGAGAGAGAGAGAAAGGGAGGGGGAGAAGAAGAGGGGATATTTATTAAAATTAAATGGGAGAAGTTTAGGTGGGAAGATGGGAGAGAGAGGAGGACCCGGGGAGGTTTATTATTACAGAGTAGGGAGGGAAGAGGAGAGGATAAAAGGCCAAAAAAAAAATACCATTGAGCATAACTGGGACGCAGCCAAAAATTGATCTAGAATTTTGGTAAAAAAACTGTGACAGGTATAACCCATTTTACCCCTATAATTGTCCCATAAAATTGGCAAACTGGTGAACCACAGAAGAAGAACAGGTCCCAAGAACAAGCCTTTGGGTGATTTTTTTGATAAAAAAACGGTTGTTTTGCATAAGGGCTGACGAGGGCGTGTGACGGGGGCTAAACCTCCCTGTCCCCCACCCAACGGGGGTTCCCCCAGCACTACAACGTGCATGGAGAAAAAGCGGGGCCCAGTGCCCCAAGGTTATTGGGGCAAAAGCCCCGGGGGGCGTTGTTGGACATGCCCAGAACGCTGCGACATAGTGGCCAGTTTGATTCCTAGCCTTCGGCCCCTGTTCTCCGAGAAGACCGTGTTTTGTCAGGGTTGAGTAATCCCCCTTGGGGAGAGAAAAAGAAGAGAGAGATGGGGGTGAAAAGGGAAGTAGGTATAGAGGGCTTTGAAATTAGATAGGCCGTGCGTGCGTCACGAAAGTGTGTGTGTGTGAACGTGTGTGTGTGGAATGTGTGTGTGTTTATGTATTTACCCAGGAATGAACGAGAATAAGCAAAGAAAGAAAAAATATTACCAGTGCGTTACCCCCTGCGTGAATGCGTGTGTGTGTGGTGTGTGTGTGTGTGTGTGTGTGTGTGTGCGTGGGGGTGGCGTCCTTGCCGTGTGTGTGAAAGGTGGTGTCCCCCCCTTATGTGTGTGAACACCCAGCATGTGTGTGATAAAAGTAACAGAACTACGCACAAGTGACGTGAAGGGAAAAAATCAAGGAAGTAAATCCAAACACTTTTATGTGTGTAGGTTTTTGATTGACAATAACTATGTGGTCAAATTTGTATTTATTGAAACCCACGAAAGAAGCCACGAGAAAGGAAACCTAAAAGAAATCCAACCAACAGGTAAAATAATAACAATGAACTGTAAAGACAACAAATACATTGTAACCAAACACAATTTCCTGTGGGGGGGTGTGTGTGTGTGTGTGGTGTGTGTGTGTGTGTGTGTGTGTGTGTGTGTGTGTGTGTGTGCGTGTGTGTGTGTGTGTGTGTGTCTGTGTGCACATGCATGGTGCATCTCTTTCTCCCTCTTCCTTTATATGTGTGCGTGATTAGTGTCATAGATGTCTTTGAAAGAACACGGGAAGACAGAGAAAGACCAAAAGGCATGGTGGTGGGGAAGGAGAGAGAGAGAAGCGAGAGAGAGAGAGAGGGACGATTGAGGGAAGAGAGAGAGTGAGGAGATGAGAGAAGAGGGGAGAGAGAGAGAGAGAGGAGAGAAAGAGAGAAAGAGTGAGAGAGAGTGAGATAGAGAGATAGATAGAGAGAGAGAGAGAGAGAGAATAAGAGCGAGAGAGAGAGCGGAGAGAGATACAAAGGAGAAAACGCCCCCAAGAAAGACAGATAAGGACCGAGAGAGAGAGAGAGAGAGAGATTTTGGGAGAGAGAGAGAGAGAGAGAGAAGAGAGAGAGAGCCCCGTCTAGGGCCAAAGTTGCCATATGAGGTTACCGGGGCGGAAACTTCCTCCACGCAAAGGTTTAGGGGGGCCCCGCGGGATTCCAATGGAAAATTCCATTTTGTTTTTTTTACAGTTTCTGACTTAAAACCCTTTTTCCATCGAGAAGATCGATTTTGGCACGAAAACGGACCTCCAAAAAAGAATTAAGGATTTGGCGGTCCAGCCCATCTGAACTCCCCTGGAATCGGGTTCCGGAGTAAAATCCGGGAAACTCCATGAAAAGTCCGGTATTTGTTGCCGGCAATAGGATATAATAGTTTGGGAATGGTTGTTATGCGGGGGGAAAATGTAGATTCCAATGAACAAAATCATCTTCCTGCTAACTTATTGAATAAAGGGGACAGGGTGGAATTCCCCCCCGCAATTTTTGCAGAAGCGTCTCTTATTAGAGGGGTACCACTAGTAAAAAATTACATTCTGTGGGGTGGTGTGTGTGGCCCAGGCCCTAGTAACCTGAGTGTTCGGCATAAAAAGAGGAATCGTTGACTTTTGTTGCATGCAACAAACATTACTGTGAAACTGTCTGTCTGCCTTCCTCTCTCTCTCTCAAATCCTCTGTATAGTGATCCGATCCCCTCCCTCTCTTCTCTCTCTCCGCCATCATCTCTCTCTCTCCCTCAGCTCCTCATCCTGTCTCTCTCTCCCATCATCCTCTCTCTCTCGCCCGGTCGATATCACTGCAAGCTAATCGAACATCAAGTCCAGCCTCAACCCGTCAACCTAGAATTCATCACTCATCAATCTCCCCAACTCTCCCTTCTCTCAATCCTCGTCCTCTATTCCTAAACTCCCTCACATCTATTCCGCTCCCTCCATCGATCTTTCCTTCGCTCAATCGTTACATCCTCTCTCCCTCCTCCCGGGGCAGTCTCTTCCTTCTCATCTATTCTCTCTGTTACGTTCCACTAGTCGCTCTTCCGCATCACTCCTCACTCGCAAACATTCCTTCCATTCCGTCACAACTCTTTCTCTACGAAGGCGTCTTCGTCTCTCCAGTCTAGTCTTCTCCTTTACCTCGCATCCAACATCTACGCATTCTCCTCTCACCACCCGTTCTCATCTCTTCGGTCATTGACGTCGTAATCCGATTAACCCCTCCTTCTCTCGTCATCTCTCTTCGGTCCTCTTACTTCGTCTCGACCAACTCTCCGAGAGCTCTCTCTCTTCTCTCGGCTTTTTCCTCCTCTCTTCATCTAGTTCTACCAAACTATCCCTCGTCCATCTCCCGCTCTGTGCCTCTTCTCGTCACCATCCTCTCTCCAATTTCATTTTTTTTCTGCTCATCCATCTAGTATTTAGCTTTCTTGTTGGATTTACTGTTACCTTTTTCCCCAGGGCTGGGGAGGAAAAAAAAAAATTATGATAAAAAATCTTGCTTTATTCTCGTGTGTTCCCTGGTTAAATTAAAATTGTCGTTTTTTCGTTGTTCGTTTTGGGGTTTCTATGGAAGACTCAAACTCTCGCAGACAACTCTCTCTCTCTCTCTCTCTCTCTCTTCTCTCATCTTGGTTCTCTCATCTCTCTCCTCTCTCTCATCTCTCTCTCTATGAGTTGAACAAGGCAGATAGTATGTGATAAACATATTTGTTTGATACTTTTGTATGACATAACTTAAGTTGTTTATTGCTATCATACTATTACTGATAATGATAATGATGAGGAGTGTTATCCTTAGCTGATTTTATGTTTGCCATGATGTGACATTTTTAAAAAATTATTTTGGCCTGTACTTTAAAATTCCAAAATGTCCCCAAGCCTTAAAATATGATATCCCCAGCCTTTGATTCCCCCTCTGTTGACCTCCTTACCCCCCTGCCTCCCGCCCTTTTTCTTCTCATTTCTGCATTTACATATATTATTTAGTCTTTCCGTTGTTTTGGGATTATTTTATTTTTCCCCAGGGCTGGGTGGAAAAAAGCATGTATATTGCTTATCTCATGTTCCCTGGTTAAATAAAATGTCGTTTTCGTTGTGCTGTTTCTCTGTCTTTCTGTCTCTCTCTCTCCTCTCTCTATCCGTCTCTCCTCTCTTCTCTATCTCTCTCTCTTCTCTCTTCCTCTCTATCTCTCTCTCTCTCTCTCTAGCTCTCTCTCTCTCTCTCTCTCTCTCTCTCTGTGAGAAACACAGATACAATACACGCACACGTACACGCACTTTCGCATTCATGCACATCGACACTTGTTGCAATCCCGTTTCGACATCTTTTTGTTTGTTTTGTTTTTTGCTTTGGTTCGTTTTGTTTGCTTTCCGGTCCCAACCTAACGTATGGTCGCTCCAAACACCCATTTCAATAAACAAATGAGCGTACATAAGTAACATCGGAGTGTAAGGAATACAAGACAAAGGGATACATAAACACAGCCGGACCAATGATTCGTAAGTGTGTGTGAGGGAGTGGGAGTGGGGGGGGTGGGGGGGGGGTGTCACGCCGGGTTCATGAAGATGCACAGGTCCAGGGTTTAAATGAGGGCAGCCGCCCCCTGTGAAGCCCCTGAAAATGTTTCAAAAAAAAAAATTTTTTTTTTTTTTTTTAGTCAAAGACACTGTAATGGGAATAAGACAGACAACTGGAGAGTTACGGCGAGCCGGCCTGATAGGGTTATCGTTCGTGATCCCATTAACCCTTTCACCGCCAATGTCGCATTTTAGCACCACCATGGTTTAACACCCAAGTCACTAAAAGGGATCAAATCAGGACCTGTTATCCAAAGACCCTATTTTCTTAATTTTGGGAGGTAAGGATAGGCCTAATGTTATATATGTCACAGAGGAATTTTCTAATATTGCAGATCATTTTTTTTCTCTACCCAGTTAAGTTTAATGGTATTTTTTGGCTGAAAAATGGCTGGCGGCGAAAGGGTTAACAATGGCGGCTCTATGCAAAGACGGGAATTTGAATTGACGGGTTTTTGTTTAAATACCAGATTCAAATTTGAGTGCTTGGGCAGAAAATCTATGAAATGGTAACAACCAGTGTTAGATTACTGCTGATGTACATGGTTCAAGGGGGACATAATCAGGGTTTCTGTCCTCACTAATCATAGGGGGAAATGGCCGCTTGTTTGTCTTATTCCCACTACACGCTCTTTGATTTAGTGATTATTCCAGGCCAAAATTGAGCCATCGGTTCACTTTTCGGCCCTTGCATGAAGGAATCCAGGTACACAAACCCACACCCAACACACACACACACACACCTAGATCTGACCCTAATGAATAACAGAAAGGGGTGAATGCGTGGAAGGTGTGGAAGGAGAGAGGTGATACTTAATGTGAACCTGAACAAAAGAAAGAAAAGATGTTTAGGAACATACAGCAAAGAAAGACGAGGGCTTAAACAAAATGTGTGACTGAGAGGAAACTGGGACAATAGTATGCAGGACGTATACAAACCAATTTTAAACCATATTATTTGGAAAATAAAAAAGATAGAAATAATATATTATAAGGCAATGCCATAAAATAATTATGCTCACTTGGGTCCAAGATTTCAAAGAGATCCAGACTTTTACTGTCATCGCACTTTGGAAATAGTGTCTGAAGCGTCAGAACTCACAATGGATTTTTCTCACAGTGACCTCCCCTTGGTGGCAGCCATGGGGTTTTTTTTTCTCTTTTTTTTTTCTTCCAATTTTGTTCTGAATAGTTCTCGGTATGTTTGCCCAGTCACATTGCGACGATGACTGTGTTTGCACAAGCACTCATAGCATTTTCTCATGAGTTTCACTCATAGCATTGCGTTGCTCGTACAGTGGCACTTTTCTATTAAGACCTTCCACATGAGGACTCCCTCTGAATGCGACCCAAATACGTTTCACTTATCCCCTCCCTCCAATTATTCATATTCGGACTATGCTGAGTGACTACATTCCTATTCAAAAGACCCCCCCACGTCACGTGTCACATTCCCTCTTATGCTAGGAAGATTTCTCTTCACAGGACCGACACCTTGGTGGCAGCCATGTTTTTTTTTTCTTCTTTTTTTTCTCTCCAATTTTGTTTCTGAATATTTTTCTCGGTATGTTTGCCCAGTCACATTGCGACCCGATGACTGTGTTTGCACAAGCACTCATAAGCATTTTCTCCCCAAGAAACATGTTTAACCCATTTCTGCAACAATATGGAATACCAAACGTTTTCTGAGAAGTGGCGGTTATGTCTGCCATTAATGGATTTATAGTTAAATAGTTTTAAAAAATATATGCTTCTATGTTTCTTTTCTGGGAGGGGGGGGGGGGGGGAGGGGGGGGGGGGGGGGGGGGGGGGGAGGTGGGGGGAGGGGGGAAAAAAGGGAAGGGAGGGAGGGGGGGGGGGGGGGGGAGGGGGGGGTGGAGGGGGGGGGCCCCTTGGAGGGGGGATGGGGGGGGGGAGGGAGGGAAGCTTGGGGAGTTCTATACAGAGTGTAGCCAAGATTGTAGGGTGATCCTGGAGGTACTGCAATACCAAGATAAGTCCGGATTTAAAAACAAAATAATCAGGATAGTTGAAAGTGTATTAATCCTTTCAATACCCAGCCATTGTTAGCTTAAATTTTTACATCAAACGTACCTGGTAAACAGAAAAAGTGTTGCTTGCAATGCTGAGGATTCCTTTTTGGCATGTGCAACATTAGGCATATCCTTAATCTCCTAACCATCATATATAGTAAAAAAGCCAACTGTCCGTCCGTCCGTGTGTCAGTGTGTGTGTCTGAAACACAAAACGGAACTTATAACTCCGCCGTTTTTCGACCGAATCGCTGAATCGCTTCAAATTTGCTGTGAGGCCTAACGGGCCAATGGCAACGGCAACCGAGGCGGCCGTGTCATTTGCGCGGTTTCGCAAATGCGCGAAACGCGCATCCGCCGGCCTCTCGGCGCCCGTAACTCCGGCCTTTCTGGACCGATTGCCTTCAAATTTGGCAGGACGGGTGGGGAGATGACCGGGGACAGTGGCTATCTGTGTGCCAAACCGGAAGCGAATCGGTTCAGAAACGCGCGCGCTATACGACTCCGCCTTTTCTTAACCGAATCGCTTCAAAATTTGCTGTACTCCAGCGTTACCAGTACTTGGCGCTACTGTTACTAGGCGTTACCGTTACTAGGTGTTACTGGTACTCGGCGTTGCGCTAGTTAAGAAGTAAAAAAGTCATTCTGGGGGGGGGGGGGGGGGGGGAGCTTGGGGAGAGTAGAACATGCTTGTATTCGGTGACAAACCTATAATGTCCTCTGCCTTAACTGGTTCGTTTTACTGATGTTATTCTGTCATTGATAATTTGATATACGTGGAAATGGTCTGTTCTTATTCTTCCTTTGTTAAGGTAATATTATATTTATATGTCGAGGAATATATACAGATATACAACGTGTACATTATTGTTTATGGGTATGTTCCTATCTTATTACCATGTCTCAAACTCTTTTCTGTTGTTTGAATTATGCTATGTTCCTTGCAAACAAAAATTGAAGACATAAATAAGGTTTAACCCATTTCTTAGCACGCGTGCTTCACGCGTGCGCATAACTTAAATCGATAATACAAGATTCCCCCCAAAGCAAAAAAAATGTTTTTTCTTTTTTTACGTTTTAATGATAGTCATTTGATTTGTCTTTATTGTGTAATAGGGGAAGACGGGATAAAAAGCGCATGGGCGGGTAAGAAGCCCACCCCAATTATCTCTTGAAATGAAGCAAATTTCAGTCCCCTTTTTTTCATTTTCCCATTTGCCATGAGAACGAGCGTTAATGTCTAGCATTCGTCTTATGGGCAAATTTGACTGCAATTTTCTTTATTTCATGAGATAATTCGGGTGGGCTTCTTACCCGCCCATGCGCTTTTTACCCCGTCTTCCCTTAAGCGGTTTTGCGTTGCTCGATACAGTGGCACTTCTCTATTAAGACCTTCCACATGAGGACTCCCTCTGAATGCGACCCAAATACGTTTAACTTATCCCCAACCTCCTTCATATTCGGACTATGCTGAGTGACTACCTTCCTATTAAAGACCTTCCCACGTCACGTGTCACATTGCCTCGGATGCTAGGAAAGACTTCTTAAGAAGAAGACATGTTGGTGTTTTTACGTCCTCTCGACCCGGGAAGGCACTTATGGGACATAAGATTTCTTAAGATTTTTTACCAGCTATAAGAAGGAAAGCACGTGAAAACCCGTGATGTTTACACGTGACGTGGTGGGTCTTTAAGACCCCTCCCTCACAATGCCTAATGTTGGCTGATTTTCAAAGGTCATTAGAGGGAGGTTCCACTGTATTTGAAAGGACGTTCCCTGTTTTGTTTGTTATTCGATGCACCCACACAAGGATTGACACTGGAAATACCGCGTGCAAATCTTCACAGTCTTAGGGTCAATATTGTCCATAGTGTAAGGGAACATTTTTCAAGAAAAAAGCAATGAGCAACTTAGGACGCGCATCTTACCGCCAGGGGGGTAGGGGCTTAGCGCGTGATAGTCTTAGTTGAGCGCAGTGAGACGAGAGAGAGAGAGAGAGAGAGGAGAGAGAGAGAGAGAGAGAGAGAGGAGAGAGAGAGAGACGCAGTGAGAGAGAGGAGATGAGAGAGAGAGAGATAGATGAGAGAGAGAGCGAGAGTAGAGAGAGAGAGAGAGAGAGAGAGAGCTGGAGAGAGAGACGAGAGCGGGGGACTTATGTCCCTCCCTCGCTCTCTCTTTCTCACTACGGGCCCAACTAAGAATATCACGCGCTAAGCCCCTACTGGTTTGATTGCCCAATGGCGGTCAAATCAGCGTCCTAAGCTGGCCATTGGACTCCATTGTTT
>CM065685.1:45744749-45749749 GCA_017654935.2 Phymorhynchus buccinoides | reverse complement strand
CCTCCCCTCTTTTATAGTCAGGCCGTGCCTTTAAGATAATTATAAGATCGTTTTTCATTTCAAGCTCTAGCTTAGATACACAACAGCCTTAGCTAACACGTAACTATTTGAAGCTTAGCTCAGACAGCCATTATTACTTGATAATGTAATTCAAAATGCTATAGTGGAACAGTCCTATGCATTACCCCCCCCGCCCCCCCACCCCTCTCAGCACAGTTTTGTGTATGGTTGCAAAACTTAGTAAAAACACATTCTGCATATTCTATCAGTTCTGACAATATTTTAGAGCATCGTCGTTGAATCAGCTACCCTGTATAAACAAATGTAACATAAATGAATGGTGAAGAGGAGAAAGAATCAGGAAGAAGAAGAAGAAGAAGAAGAGAATGAAGCCAAGCCTCTAATTTCCATCGCTTTGTTCAAACAGAGCGCTTTGACAAGGCAAGGACACACCGGCTCTAACCCCAGGTAGATAGATGAGTCTGACTCTGCTATTATTCCCAATGCGCCTAAACTTTTCTTTACTTTTTAAAGAAAGAAAGACATTTATTTTTAAACTCTGACGGTCCGTGACGCAGCCCGATGGGAAACGATTTGTACTGAACACAGTTAGTTACCCCTGCCAAAACCTGTTTATGCTTTATGCCATTGCCTGTATTAACACCCGTCCCCCCCCCACCCCCTTCCCACATTTTTCCTTTCCCTGTTTGCGTATTTCATGGTCGAAAACGGAATAAATGATTGTATGCTGAAATATGTTCTTCCGTTTTGTTGTTGTGGAGGGCTTTAATCTATACGTCCCAATGAATGCTCTTTGAAATAGTGCTTTATTTTGCCGCGTGCCGATGACCTTGAATTTCATTGAGCTGAATTTAGAGAGTTGAATTAGAAAGGTCATCGTAACTCGGGCAGAACGAGCTTCGGCAAATTATTAGTCTGGATCTGGCATAGTTATAAACCACTCGTGGCAAGGGTCCTATTGCAAACGATGTTCTGCGTTGTCAGTCGTGTAATAATTACTCTGGGAGAGACTTGTGGAGGGCGGGAGGACTCCCAGGGACCCCATTTGGGGATAGTCCTATGAAGCACTAAGATCTCGGACCCTTTAAAAAGGAATCTGCAGGGGGTCCCAGGGATGTTATTTAGAACAATTTCCTTAGCTTGTTAATGCCACTGACCCGACTATCTAGCCACGAGACCCTTTACACTGTAAGTGGCCGGTCCCTGGGACCCCCTGTTTTGCGGACGAATCGGGAGCCTGGCGAGGTTCGTCAGTCCGTCCGAATAGATTCACGAAACAAGCTCACACCCCTGCCGTAAAGATACGGCGATGTGTTTGGTTGTTGTTTTTTTAATTCATATGATTACGGGCCAACTAGCCCCGATCGCGTGATATACAGATCGTGCTACATTGTACACGACATAGACTACAAAGTATAGTTACCACAAGAAGGAGAGGGAGAGAGATAGAGAAGGAGGGGAGAGAGAGAAGAGATCGAAGAGAGAGAGAGAAGAGAGAGAGGAGAGAGAGAGAGAAGAGAGAGGGAAGAGAGAGAGGGATAGAGCGAGACAGAGCGAGATAGAGAGAGAAAGAGAGAGAGGAGAGAGAGCGAGAGCTAGAGAGAGATAGAGAGAGAGAGAGAAGAGAGAGAGAAGAGGGAAGAGAGAGAGAGAAGAGAGAGAGAGAGAGAGACAGAGCGAAGAGAGAGAGAGAGAGAGAGAGAGAGAAGAGAGTTGAGAGAGAGAATGAGAAGAGAGAGAGAAGAGTAGAGAGGGAAGAGAGAAGAAAGAAAGAGAAGAAAGAAAAGAGAGAGAGAGATAGAAAGAGAGAGGAGAAAAGAGAAGAAATGATTAATCTTTAGAGTAGAGATAAAGAGTGAGAGAGCGTGAGAGAAAAGAGAAGAAAGGAGAGAGAGAGGAGAAGAGAAGAGCGATTAGAGAGAGGCGAGAGAGAGAGAGAGAGAGACGAGACATGAGCAGAGACAGAGACAGAGAGACAACACTGACCACTGGTTTCTTGTCATTACCACCAGTAGAGGGGTCTATTGGACCAGGGGGGGAATGGCAACAGTGTTTCATAAGCAGGAAAACAATCAATCATATAATAAACGAAGGAAAAATAACACAAAAAAGCAATGCATTCAAATAAAATAATCCGTTTGCATTCTCCTTGATCAAAAGAAAAGAAAAAAGAGAATAAGATTATAATTAACAAAACTATAATGCTAAAAGAAGTTAGCTTCGCGACCCATACCACACTAGTCCAAGCATAGGATACATAAGCTTCCATCACACGACAGACCATGGAATGCAAGACATGGATTTAGACAACCGACTGTTTATGCATTATGTTATGTCTTATTCTTGCTTCCGAAATAAATTTACCAATATTTAACCGTGTTTTTTCGTCGTCGGACGATAGAGTAAGCAGTACATCGTTTCTCTTTGCCATTTCCGACTTTGAAAAAACATGCTTTTTTCTTTCCTGATGTCCTAGGCTTGACATTGAAAGAGATTAATGTTTTTCGTCCCCTATGTTTGCTCTACACAAAACAACGGGCTTTCATATGATGTCCCCTCAAAACTGAAACCATCGTCTTTGGCATTAAACGAGGCACGTGCTAAATCTGGCAGAGTTAACTCGTTGACCATTTACCAGTTTAATAACCTTTAAATAAATTTCACATTGCAAATAGTTTTAAATGAATAGAACCATTTTCCATGTCTTTGCAATGCCAATTCTGTTTGTAAAAAGAGCAAATCATCTATCCTTAAATCCGGTATAAAATTGATGCTTCGTTTCCCACCCCTTGAGATACCACACATACAAAGCCGAACAAAAAGAACTTTTGTTAATCCTGAATGCCCAATTTTCTCTGTTTAAAACTGTTTATCAAACTGAATAAGCATCACATCGTAAGTCTGTCTACATAAACGCGCTTAAGGAAGTCTCAGTAATTTTCGCCAATATTTTATACACTTAACGAATGTTCTAATGTACATAGGGTATATACCCGTTTCTCCATATAAAAAATGTATTGGACGAGTGAATCGGGACCTGAAGAAAACGTTTGATGGCATTACGTATCGCACGTTTTGCAACATCTGAATAGTGAGTAATACCCATATTTGGATCCATATTCACAAGAGAGAGAGAGAGGAGAGATAGAGCGAGAGAGAGAGAGAGAGAGAGAGAGAGGAGAGAGAGAGAGAGAGAGAGAGAGAGAGAGAGAGAGAGAGCGAGAGAGAGAGAGAGGATAGAGAGAGAGTGTGTCTCAGTCTCCCAGCATAATCGTTAGCAAAACAGTGAATTACATTCTGAAAGGTCCTGTGTTATTCTGCCAGCTCAATTGTCTAGAAAACGCGTCTGCAGTTTATGTCATTACTGTTAAGAAAAGGTGTTGCTAGCACTTAGTCAGAACAGAAATAGCATGGAAAGAATGTGCCAAAAAGAAAGAAAAAAGGAATCTGTACATACATTTGCTATTCCAGAAGAACACATAACGCATAGCGCGCGCGTGCTCCACACACGCACGCACGCACTCACGCACGCACACACACACACACACACACACACACACACACACACACACACAAACACACCACTGCACGCGCTCGCACGCACGCAACGCACGCACACGCACGCACGCACGCACTCACAAACGCACACGCACCACACACACACACACACACACACACACACACACACACAAAGAAGGGAACTTTAGTTCAGAATTTTGTAGACGTAGATTCTTTCTTTGTTTTTAAAGCATAATAGGTTCGGCTTAGATAACAACAACATTTATGCAGACAGATAGATATAGAGGTATAGAGGTATAGAGATATACTCTCGAGACAGAGAGAGACAGACATAGAGAGGGGCAGAGAGAGAGCTAGATTTGTAGAGAGAGAGAGAGAGAGATAGAGAGAAGAGAGAGAAGAGAGAGAGAGTGACGAGAGAGAGAGAGCGAGACAGAGACAGATAGAGGAGAGAGAGAGAAAGAGAAAGAGAGCGAGAGAGACAGTCGAAAGTCGAAACGTTTTTAGATGAAAAGGCCTATCTGATCTGACCCGGTAATCATGTGGAAGGGAGGGGGAGAGTAGAAAGTCGAGAGAGAGAGAGAACTTGGTATGTAGGTAAAAGCAGAACACGCAGTTTATTTTGGGGCTCAAAGCAAACAGCTGCTCTATTGGCCTCTGCAACTAGGGTTAACTCCCTTGACAGCGAGAGTTAATCCCCTGTTGGTCAGTATCCAAAAAGGGCATTCACTCTTGCAAGAGGCAACCATTCAGTAGCCTCAAATAGGGTTAGGGCGAGAGTTTTATTTTAATTTCCCCCTTGTTTGGTTTGTACTCAACCATCTTCCCCCACCCACTCAAGGGCATTCACTCTTGCAAAAAGTGTTCTTTGCAGTAGCCAATAGCCACAATAACGGAACGCAGATTGCAATTTTCGGTTGCTAGGGGAAGATGTGGTAAAAAGCGCATGGGCGGGTAAGAAGCCCACCCCCAATTATCTCACGAAATGAAGCAAATTTAAGTCTCATTTTGCCCATGAGACGATCGTTAATGTCTAGCATGTCGTCCATGGGAAATTTACTGAAATTTTTCTTTATTGCATGAGATAATTGGGGTGGGGCTCTTACCCCGCCCATGCGCTTTTTACCCCGTCTTCCCCTACCCGTTGATTTGGCACCGTTTTCCCAAACCCATTCCGCGCGGACCCCAATCTTCTGAGTAAGTTGGAGATATCATAATGGTAAATTGAAATGCGATTTGCTTCTCAACGGATACAAGTTTCTGGACCCAATCATTTTGTCTTTCGCTGTGGTCTTCTGGTTCTGCACTATTGAACATTATTACTAGTAATCTTTGTAAATAAATCCCCCACGTATTTTGATTAAACAACCGAGATATACAGGTTTCGGATGGGAGGCTGTTGGCAAAAGTTTTATTGGTGTCTGCATCTATGATATAAAGTATGAGAAACATGATAAGCC
>CM065685.1:45738638-45744249 GCA_017654935.2 Phymorhynchus buccinoides | reverse complement strand
ACCTGCGAAGTTGGGATTGAGTATGGTTTTTTTAACAAAAGTGTTTTTAACAAAAAACTATGGAGTTAGATGTTTTTACTACCATGGTGTTTTATCCCTTTTTAATACGTGGATAGAGTTACGTGGTGCAAGCGCCGGACAGGGCGCCTTTTGTTATCGAAGGGAGGCGATGATTATGTTATCATTAAATACAGTACATCTGTTTCTAGCTTCGTCTCTGCTTTGGTAATGCTATGGTCTGGACATATGTTTCTATCGTTAGTTTCTGTCTACGTTTGACCTCTGTGTACTCTCCCTCTCGCCCTCGTTCTCCTTCTTTCTCTCTCTTGTTCGGTTCGCCTACGGATGAAGAGAGAGAGAGAGACGGAGAGAGAGAAGGGAGAGAGAGAGAGAGAGAGAGAAGGAGAAAGAGGGCAAGAGAGAGAGAGAGAGAGAGGAGAGAGAGAGAGAGGCAGACAGACGGCATAGATATCAGACGGACAAGAGAAGAGAGCGAGAGCGACAGAGAGAGAGAGAGAGAGAGAGAGATGAGAGAGAGAGAGAGAGAGAGAGAGAGGGGCAAAGCACAGACGGACAGAGATTAACGACGGGACTAAGAGAAGAGAGAGTGAGAGAGAAGACAGAGAAAGAGAGAAGAGAAGAGATAGAGAGAGGAGAGAGAGAGAGAGAGCAGAGAGAGGCACAACAGACGGACAGAAGATATACGCGAGACAGCGGAGACAGAGAAAGAGAGAAGATAGAGAGAGAGTTAAACAGGAAAGCGAGAGAGAGAGAGAGAGATAAAAAGAAAAGAGAGACGAAGACGAGTAGCAGACAGACGAGCAGAGATTACATCAACGATCGCAACCATAGAGTACGAGAGAGAAGATAGAGAGAGAGAGATACGAGATGAGAGAAAGAGGAGGAAGAGAGAGAGAAGGAGAGAAGACAGAGCATACACATTCATTACACCCATACCACACAGGAAACAGAATCAGAGTTATAGACAATGCAATGCTGTAGATTAGAGGCAAAAACAACCAGAGATACAGACACAAACAAGACAGTAGTAGATAGACATAACATGAATGGCGATCTGACAATATGCGTACGTGCCATTGAAAAAAGCCCCAAATTATTATGCCAGAAATGGAGCTTATTTACCAAATTTCATTGTCTGCAATATTTAAAACTTTAACTTTTCCACTGATACAGAACTATACAAAACATTTGTAGGGGTAATCCGTCTTTGAAAGAGACTACCTTAATCCTGTTTGCTTTAAAATGTTTGTTCTAAATTCTCTCTCATCATCTCTGCTCTCTCTTCTACAGATCATCGCATCTCCTCTCTCTCTATCCTCTCCTCTCGCCGTCTCATCATCATTCTCATCTCAGTCTCTCTCTCAACACTCACGAAGATGCATGTCAACTCCATCTCTCTCTTCTCTCCTCATCTCATCTCCTCATACCAAATCTTTACGACATCCAATCCCCCCTGTCATCAATCAACGTCAAGGCTATACAGGAAAGCAACATCATCCAAAGAAAATAATAAAACAGTGCCACTGCATTTAATTGGTTTTAATTATTTACTGCCAATTTAGAGCAATGCTACGTTTCTTTCTCTTTTTTCAAATCTAACGCGTTGTACGCTTATAAAATCAACCCACTTGTCTACCGTAGACTTACCTACCATTTTCTCAACTTATGGTTCTCTTATGTACCGTATTGTATGTAATGTTATGTATGTATGTATTATGTATTATGATAATGTATGTTATGTATGTATGTATGTATGTATGTACTGTATTGTACGATCATTATGTATATGTGTTGTATGATGTTATAAATGGATGTGCTGAAATCTTATGTATGTATGTATGTATTATGTGTGTATGTGAATGTATGGTATGTATGTCATGGATGTATGATGTATGTATAGTATGTCTGTATAGGTAGTATGTATGTAGTATGTTAGGGTATGTATGTATGATATGCATGGCTGATGTCTATATATGTGATGATTTGGTTTTTAATTACGTTTATCTTTATTTATATTGATAAAAAGTAATTGTATACGGTCAAGAAGATCTCATCAATAAAATAAAAAACACTTTCGAAAACCTCTCTCATTCACTCTCTCCCATCTCCTCTCTTCCTCTCTCTCTCGCTCTCTCTCTTCACACTCTCCTCTCTCATCTCTCTCGGCTCTCTCTCTCATCTCTCCTCCTCTCTCTCATCACTCTCTTCTCGAAAATATCTCAACGATTCTCTCCTTGCTCCCTCCTCTAGGCTTCTCATCTCATCCGACCGCATCCACGACTTCTCAAACTCGGCGCTCTCTCATTCAACTCTCTCTCTCCCTCCTCTTCTCTCTCATCCTCACTCCTAGACTCATCTCCAGCTCTACCAACCCTCTCTCTCGTCTCTCCTTCTCTCAAGTACGGTCGCCACTCACTCATCTCATTCTAATCTCTCTCTCTCTCTCTATCTCTCTCTCTCTCGTCTCCTCTCTCGAGTCTCTCTAGCATCTCTCCTCATCTGCTCTCTCTCTCTCTCCCTCTATCTCTACAGAGACAGATAACTCTCCCTCCATCTCAAATACCCTTCTCACTCACTCTCAAACCGATCTCTCTCCGCTATCATTACGGCAACCTCTCCTCTCGCACAATCTCTACCAGAAACTCCCGCTCTCATCATCCAATCTCTACTCACTACACTAACTCCATTCTCTCGCTCTACTCCTCTTCTCTCGCCCGCTCTCTCTCTCTCTCTCCTCTCCACCATAAACTACACCAAAGAGCGTCAACATCCACAATACCACCAATCTCTCGTCAGCTCTCTCTTCGCTACATTTCTACTTCGTTCTACAACTCGTCACAGTCTCTGCAGCACGAAGGTTTAACCCACACATAACCCAGCCACACAGCATTCATATGACTGTATGCATTTGAATACCGCTGTGCATGTTACTTTCATATGCAGTGTCTCGGTCGCGCACACACACATACACGCACACGTACACGCAGCGCATCAGCACCACACCGCACACACACAAAAGCACACACACACACACCAACACACACACACACATAGGTACACACACACACACACACACTCACACACACACCAACACCGCACACTCCACACAAATAGTGAGCTGAGGGTGGGAGAGAGCAAGTGAGATACACAGCCGAGACGAGGAAGCTATGAGAAATAAAGAGTCAGAGTCAATTGACATTCTCTCTCTTTTTATAGATTATTCTTCTTCTCCTTCTTCTTCTTTTTTCTTCTCTTTTTGTTCTTCAATTCTTCTTCTTCTTCTTCTTCTTCTTCTTCTCTTCTTCTTCTTCTTCGTCTTCCTTCTCTATTCTTCTTTCTTCTCTATCTCTTCTTCTTCTTCATTTACTTCTGTTCTTCGTCTTCTTCTTCTTCTGGCCGCATTTAAAAAATTAACCTTCACATGTGCCTATTTCTAAATCCAAACCATCAATCAATCAAAGCAATCAATTTTATTTACTATTCTCTTGTTGTGTCTCGTGTCTTCATCTTCTTCTTCTTCTATTTACTTGATATCTGTCTTGTTGTTGTTAGTTTTGTTGTTTCTTCTTCTTCATTCTTCTTCTTCTTCCTTCTTTTCACTTCTTCTTCTCTTCTTCTTCTACTTACACTTCTTCGTCTTCTTCTTCTTCATTCTTCTTCTTCTTCCTTCTTTTCTTCTTCGTCTTCTTCTTCTTCTTCTTCTTCTTCTTCTTTCTTCTTCTTCTTCTTCTTCTTCTTCTTCTTCTTCTTCTTCTTCTTACTTCTTCCTCTTCGTCTTTTTCTTCTTCGTCTTCTTCTTCTTCTTCTTGTCTCTTCTCCTCTTCTTCTTTTTCTTCCTTTTCTTCTTATTCTTAGCCTCTTCTTCTTCGTAATATTCATGTCACGATGCTATTAGTCAGTAACATTTTGTTTGTACATAAATTTGCGTTATTCGTAAGTGTTCCTGTCCACAGTCGTCTTCGTCTTCGTGGACATTAAGGTGTCCATCAAAGCTTTCGTCTTTTAGGCATTTCATTTCATCTTTCCGTGAGAGTTACCTTATATATTCTTCGTTTTAGTGTTTCTCCACGGCCCTACGACCTTTATTGGAAAACGGTGTAGTGTAGTGTCTGCATTATCTCAGTTTTACGAGCGACATATATAACAACTAGACGAACAGTCGCTAGTTTTATGTCTATATTTTGTCTTGTTGGGCACAGTTTTGTAAAACGAGTCACAAACCCAACCATAACAGCTATACCGCGTTGCGCCCCCACGCACGCACAACACCACACACAATACGCAGGCACCGCACGACAAGAACGCACGCATACAGTACACGCACGCATACACACACACAGCGGCGACACCGCACGCACTCACCGCTACTCACACACGCACAGACCTTCAAAGCGCACGCACGCAACACGACACACACACACAACACACACACACACACACACACGCTCGAGCAGCAGCAGACCATACAACACTCGCACATATACACACCAGCGCGTTTTGTACATAAACGTACTCACTCACAGCACCGCAACATACACATGACACACACCACATCCTAAACACACCACACAAACACACACAGCGCACGACGCGGGCGCTCAGCTTTTTTAGATCACCATGAAGTGGATCGACGTCAATGAAACGCTTGCGCACGTTAAGCAAACGCACACAACTCTCTCTCTCTCTCTCTCTACAGTCTCATCTCTCTCTCTCATCAATCATATCTCTCTCTCCTCTCTTCCTCTTTCTTTCTTTCTCTCTCTCATCTCTCTCTCTTCAATCTCTCTCTCCTTCTCCTCTCTCTCTCTCTCTCATCTCCTCTCATCTCGCATCACGCACAACAATACAGACACAAACTCAGCAGAGAAGATAGAGAGAGAGAGAGAGTGCATAGAGAGGAGAGAGAGTGAGAGAGAGGAGAAGAGAGAGAGAGAGAGAGAGACCGACAGGAAGACAGACGAACGACTGGACCGACAGACAGACAGACAAGACAGACAGATCAGACAGACCAAACAGACAGACATACAGCGACATACAGACAAGACAGATACCAGAGAGGGGGAAGAGACCAGCACAGATAGACAAACATACAGAAAACAGAACGTACTAGATAAGACTAGGCAGACAGACAGCCAAGACCAACAGTCAACACACAGAACAGAGAGCCAGCGATAGAGGAAAAGGGCTAAAGAGAGGGAGAGAGGGTAATGCGATGTCCCGAGCTATGAAAAAACGTGACCCTAGATAAATGTGCTGCACCGTCCACAAGGGTCTCTGACCTGATTGGACGCTAATCTCATCGCCATTCATTTGATGTGCAAAACTACTTTGAAACGCATCCGTAGAAATAAACGTGCAAGCTTGCAACAAGTGTAACAACCCTTGAAGCCCCTCGTTGTTCCATATACAACAGTTGCGCCGCCCAATATATATACTTGTTTCTCTCACTCTCTTTTAAAAACACTTCCCTGTTCAGGCACACTTGTTTTTGGCAAAAACAATATAATTGGGTTTTATAGTCACCCTGTTTAGGCTCCACTCGTGCTTTCTCGTTTTAACCTATTCACTAGAGTGAAACATCAGCAAAAGC
>CM065685.1:45728638-45733638 GCA_017654935.2 Phymorhynchus buccinoides | reverse complement strand
TCTCTTCTCTCTCTCTCTCTTCTCTATCTCTCTCTCTCTCTCTCTCTCTCTCTCTCTCTCTCTCTCTCTCTCTCTCTCTCTCTCTCTCTCTCTCTCCTTCTCTATCTCTCTCTCTCTCTCTCTCTCTCTATCTCTCTCTCTCTCTCTCTCTCTCTCTCTCTCTCTCATTCTCTATCAGAACATTAAAAAGGAAAAAACACAAGTAGAAATAACTGCAAAAAAAGAACATTTATTGAAAGCATCTGTTTATCTATCTATCTATCTGTCTATCTATATATATATATATATATATTATATATATATATATATATATATATATATATATATATATATATATATATATATATGTCTATCTATCTATCTATCTTTTATTTCTCTCTATATGTCTCCCTGGCTCTCTCTCTCTCTCCTATCTACTCTCTCTCTCTCTCTCTCTCTCTCTCTCTCTCCTCTCTCTCTCTCTCTCTATCTCTCTCCCCCTCTCTCTCTCTCCCCCTCTCTCTCTATCTCCGTATCTAGCTCACGTGTCTTTCTCTGTCGTTTCTCTATTCCTCAACACATTAGCTTAGTATGTGCATACCTACACTTCCAAATGCGCACGTGTGCATATATGCTTTGCATATAGTGACCATGATTTGTGTGGACATTGGGCTTATACGATACAGTTTGGACAAGGAAGAGGAGGGTGTGGGGTGTGGGGGTGTGGTGGAGGCAAAGTAAGAGAAAGCGACAGACAAACAGACCTACAGACAGACATTCAGATAGACAGACAGACAGACAGGGAGGCAGGTAGCCAGAGAGGGCAACATAGAGACAGAATAGGACAGAGACAGAGAGACACACGAATAAAACATTTTTAAAAAGGACAGAAAGATGGAGAGACAGAGACTCGGACATACAGACAGACAGAAGGACATAATTATATAGACTGACTCTGTTTACTTTATAAACATGCAATCGCACTTTGCATCTCATTCCATCTTTCTGAAGAGGTTGAAGGGCTTTAAGCTCACAATTATAGAATCAGAGAAAATGGAACTACTATCCAAATTCTGATGATTGATAAACATTCGTGAGTGCTGCGCGGCGAACGCTACGAATCCCAACGCTTTAAACGGGGGAAAACAACCCGCTTTAAACGGCTTTTGTTTTAGAAAGACGACATAAGGACGTCCTTCAACAGAATGATAAAAAAACCCAGAGAAGCAACAATATTCCTTCTTATTTAGAACCATCCTGACTGTGCTGAAGAATGAAGAAAACGCGCGCGCGCGCGTGTGTGTGTGTGTGTGTGTGTGTGTGTGTGTGTGTGTGTGTGTGTGTGTGTGTGTGTGTGTGTGTGTGTGTGTTTGACCTCAAGTTCGTGTGAGTGTTTTGTGTGTTGTCTAGCTTTTCATTTTGTTAGTATTGTTTTTATCATGATTGTAAACGCTTAGGGCTTTTGTTAAGATTAAGCGCCCTAAATATTCATTATTATTATTATTATTATTATTAAGGCATCAAACCAGAGCCTGTTATCCAAAGACCCTAATCGATGGCTTGGAGTCAAAACGGACTATCTTTAGATAGTCCATTGACATATTATTGGATTTATTGCAAAAAACTAATAACTTGTATCAAACAATGACTGCAGAAATATATAAAGGGGGTTTTGCTTTTTATATTTCAGCCGTCTTTTTTTTATACAAGTTATTAGTTTTCGTAATAAGTTCAATAATATGTCAATGGACTATCTAAAAAGATAGTCCGTTTTGACTCCAAGCCATCGCTATTTTCTTTATTTTTGGAGGTAAGGATAGGATTGATGTTAAATATGTCACAGAGGAATTCCCAGTATTGCAGATGGTTGATTTTTTTGGTATCTTCTCAGTTAAGTTTAATGGTATTTTTGCTTACTGAAAAATGGCTGGCGGCGAAAGGGTTAATGCAAATGATTATCATACAGATGGATGAATTCTTATGAAAATACCTAAAGTCGGGGGGGGGAGGGGGGGGGGGGAGATGAAGACACACAGAGTAGTGATGGGTGCAACAATTTTTCAAGAAAGAGGAAAGACAGGGACTGTGTAGGAGGAACAATGTTGACAGGGGTTGCGTTTCCTGGGATTGAGCTTTCGAAGATAAAACAGCTAACTTTGAGCAGTTGTGTAGAAACTTTCTTTTCTTTACTAAACTTTGATAATAAATAGTCATGTGGTCTCGTCTTATTCCTCATTTCCTAAAAATGAATGTTAATCTGGCAAGTTGTCCAATTCGCTTTCCTTGACCCGTTTTGCTTAGTGCGGTGCGCTTTCATCCACACAAAAAGGGTGTAGAGTGGCACAGAGGTAACGCGTTCGCCACGTGCGCAATAAACCCGAGTTCGAACCTGGGTACATGGGATTTTTCCCTCTCACTCTGCACTAGGCCTTACGGTCTGAACGTGGAGTCTTTCAGATGAGACGATAAACCGAGGTCCCATGTGCCCATGCACTTAGCACACGTTAAACCCAGTGGCAACGGAAAAAGTTGTCATTTGGTCAAAATTTACCACCACCACCCTACCACCCACCCCCGTTTCCTTTCTCAACAATCACACAAAAATCGCATGCCGGGAAAAAAAAAAATGGGTGGCGCGCCTCTGGCTGTGACGCGCTCTCCAGGTGGGAGCAACCTGAATTTCCCAGAGACGCCTCTGTGACTATAAAGTACCAAATACATATTTGTGCACGCGGAAAATCTGCACTATAATTATTATTATTATGCCACTAACACAATTAAATAGTGAGGGGAGAAAAAACAAAAGCACTCCTTGAGTAGAGTTAATAGACGATTTTCGGAAAAAAATAGGGGAGAGCACTTCGTGAAAATTACAGTTGTTTGCCTCCATTACTCGGTCAAAAAACATACTAGCAATGCAACAATGGCGTCGAAGCTTGAAACCGCAGGATGCGAGTCAGCGACTCGCAAACATTTAAAAAAAATATAAATTAGGGTTGGCCAGTGGCCACAAACTGATAATAATTGCAAAATGTGACGTAAAAATATAGAAATGACATCATTTTTTTTAGAATGACGCATGGTGTTCTAAGTGCTGTAGCCTATGTCTGCTCAAACACACGAGTCGATAGAGCTATGGAGAGCTGATGGTAGAGTAACTTCCCCTGTTTGACCGATTGAATTAGGCAAGATCACTCCCACACACCATGAAATTACTCCCCTTAATTATTTTCGAACAATTCCTATTGGCCAAGCAACCCAGATAGTTATTCGCAAGTTAAAAGAAAGAATGCGTCTTCAAAACGAAAACGACAACAGTCATTGTTCTCGCGAGACTTTGAAGTATAACGATGACGTTTGTGGCCGTCAACCCTTTCACCGCCAATGTCGCATTTTTGCACCACAATGGTTTAACACCCATGTCATTAAAAAGCATCAAATCAGGGCCTGTTATCTGAAGACCCTATTTTCGTAATTTGTGTGAGGCAAGGATAGGCCTAATGTTATACATGTCACAGAGGAGTTCGCAATATTGCAGATATATTTTTCTGTTCTCTACCCAGGCAATTTTAATGGTATTTTTTGCCTGAAAAATGGCTGGCGGCAAAACTGCTCAAGGCGGAAAGCATTTTTGCAGTGCTACAAACTTTTCCGACAAACAAAAGCGTCTTGAAGCCTGTGCTATCGAAAGTTACAAGACGTTTTCAAGTACTTTGTGCAACGAAACGCGTGCGCCAGAAGGGGAGTTAGTTATTGGCAGAATGAGATGGTGATGGTGGTGGTAGTGTAGGTGGTGATGATATAATGACTTGGGGAATCTTTTCAGTAATTCCAATGACTTGGTACCCGCGCGTAACAGACGTGACTGGCATTGTCTGTCTCTTCAAGGCATGGTTTGAGATTTGGAGCAGCTACAAAAAGTTAAGAGAAAAGTATGTGTGGTCTGTTTTTCAAGTTTGAACGATGTCTGTCTCTCTGTCTGTCTGTCCTAATCAGTCTGTCTTTTTTTGTCTTCTCTTTCTGTCTGTCTGTCTGTATGTCTCTCCGTGTATGTATGTACGCATGTATGTGTACATATAAATGTGTGCATTTATGTGAGTAATTTGTTCGATTGCGATTCTTTATGTTCGCATAAAAACTAACACGTTATTACGAAGCCCAGGCGTTTATTTGGAAGCCGTGTAGGCATTCATAATTGAATAATGCCAATACATTAAAGTCATACAAATATTGGAAATGCCTCTCTCTCTCTCTCTCTCTCTCATCTCTCTCTCTTTCTCGATCTCTCTCTCTCTCTCTCTCTCTCATCTCTTTCTCTCTCTCTCTCTCTCTCTCTCTCTCTCTTCTCTCCTCTCTCTCTCTCTCTCTCTCTCTCTCTCTCCTCTCTTTCTCGCGCGTGCAACATTTCTAAATGTACGCGACCTAAGAGCTCCTGGGCTAAAAAAAAAGCACGAAAGAAAAATAAACCCTCGAGATTAACCCTTTCACCGCCAGCCATATTTCAGCCAAAATGTCCATTAAATTTACCTGGGTAGAGAACAAAATCCATCTGCAGTATTGGGGATTCTTCTGTGACATATATAAAATAGGGTCTATCCTTACTTCCCAAAACTAAGACAATAGGGTCTTTGGATAATAGACCCCAATTTGATGCCTTTTAGTGACATAGGTATTAAATCACTGTGGTGCTAAAATGCGACATTGGCGGTGAAAGGGTTAAACTAATTCTAGCACCATGTATTGGTGCGTGGTGTTTTTGACGTTCTTCGTTGTCCGTTGGAGTTGTGCATGGATTGCTTGAACGGCAGAAACAGAGCAAAAAGTTCTACAAACAAACAAACATGTGGCAGGGTGCTTGGCAGTGCATGTCTTTGCATTTGGTGGGAGTGTAGAGCGATGTCTTGGGCGAATATATTTGCCCATGGTGCTGGAAGAGTTAAAGGGGCACCCCATGACGGATACGTTTTTTGCAAGAAACACGTCGAGATCGATCCCAGGAAAACACCCTTTACAGAGATCGC
>CM065685.1:45706490-45713990 GCA_017654935.2 Phymorhynchus buccinoides | reverse complement strand
AGTCAGGGCCTAATTCAGAGTATTCTCGGAACAGGAGAACGCCAGTCAGAGGCTAATTCAGAGTATTCTCGGAACAGGAGAACGCCAGTCAGGGCCTAATTCAGAGTATTCTCGGAACAGGAGAACGCCAGTCAGAGGCTAATTCAGAGTATTCTCGGAACAGGAGAACGCCAGTCAGGGCCTAATTCAGAGTATACTCAGAACAGGAGAACGCCAGTCACGGCCTAATTCAGAGTATTCTCGGAACAGGAGAACGCCAGTCAGAGGCTAATTCAGAGTATTCTCGGAACAGGAGAACGCCAGTCAGAGCCTAATTCAGAGTATTCTCGGAACAGGAGAACGCCAGTCAGAGGCTAATTCAGAGTATTCTCGGAACAGGAGAACGCCAGTCAGAGCCTAATTCCGAGTATTCTCGGAACAGGAGAACGCCAGTCAGAGGCTAATTCAGAGTATTCTCGGAACAGGAGAACGCCAGTCAGGGCCTAATTCAGAGTATTCTCGGAACAGGAGAACGCCAGTCAGAGGCTAATTCAGAGTATTCTCAGAACAGGAGAACGCCAGTCAGGGCCTAATTCAGAGTATTCTCGGAACAGGAGAACGCCAGTCAGGGCCTAATTCAGAGTATTCTCGGAACAGGAGAACGCCAGTCAGAGGCTAATTCAGAGTATTCTCGGAACAGGAGAACGCCAGTCAGAGGCTAATTCAGAGTATTCTCGGAACAGGAGAACGCCAGTCAGGGCCTAATTCAGAGTATTCTCGGAACAGGAGAACGCCAGTCAGGGCCTAATTCAGAGTATTCTCGGAACAGGAGAACGCCAGTCAGAGGCTAATTCAGAGTATACTCGGAACAGGAGAACGCCAGTCAGAGGCTAATTCAGAGTATTCTCGGAACAGGAGAACGCCAGTCAGAGGCTAATTCAGAGTATTCTCGGAACAGGAGAACGCCAGTCAGAGCCTAATTCAGAGTATTCTCAGAACAGGAGAACGCCAGTCAGGGCCTAATTCCGAGTATTCTCAGAACAGGAGAACGCCAGTCAGAGGCTAATTCAGAGTATTCTCAGAACAGGAGAACGCCAGTCAGAGCCTAATTCCGAGTATTCTCGGAACAGGAGAACGCCAGTCAGAGGCTAATTCAGAGTATTCTCGGAACAGGAGAACGCCAGTCAGGGCCTAATTCAGAGTATTCTCGGAACAGGAGAACGCCAGTCAGGGCCTAATTCTGAGTATTCTCGGAACAGGAGAACGCCAGTCAGAGGCTAATTCAGAGTATTCTCAGAACAGGAGAACGCCAGTCAGAGGCTAATTCAGAGTATACTCGGAACAGGAGAACACCAGTCAGGGCCTAATTCAGAGTATTCTCGGAACAGGAGAACGCCAGTCAGAGGCTAATTCAGAGTATTCTCGGAACAGGAGAACGCCAGTCAGAGGCTAATTCAGAGTATTCTCGGAACAGGAGAACGCCAGTCAGAGCCTAATTCAGAGTATTCTCGGAACAGGAGAACGCCAGTCAGGGCCTAATTCAGAGTATCGGAACAGGAGAACGTCAGTCAGGGCCTAATTCTGAGGAACAGGAGAACACCAGTCAGGGCCTAATTCAGAGTATTCTCAGAACAGGAGAACGCCAGTCAGAGGCTAATTCAGAGTATTCTCAGAACAGGAGAACGCCAGTCAGGGCCTAATTCAGAGTATTCTCGGAACAGGAGAACGCCAGTCAGAGGCTAATTCAGAGTATTCTCGGAACAGGAGAACGCCAGTCAGAGGCTAATTCAGAGTATTCTCGGAACAGGAGAACGCCAGTCAGAGGCTAATTCAGAGTATTCTCGGAACAGGAGAACGCCAGTCAGGGCCTAATTCAGAGTATTCTCGGAACAGGAGAACGCCAGTCAGGGCCTAATTCCGAGTATTCTCAGAACAGGAGAACGCCAGTCAGAGGCTAATTCAGAGTATTCTCGGAACAGGAGAACGCCAGTCAGGGCCTAATTCAGAGTATTCTCAGAACAGGAGAACGCCAGTCAGGGCCTAATTCAGAGTATACTCAGAACAGGAGAACGCCAGTCAGGGCCTAATTCCGAGTATTCTCAGAACAGGAGAACGCCAGTCAGGGCCTAATTCCGAGTATTCTCGGAACAGGAGAACGCCAGTCAGGGCCTAATTCAGAGTATTCTCAGAACAGGAGAACGCCAGTCAGAGGCTAATTCAGAGTATTCTCAGAACAGGAGAACGCCAGTCAGAGGCCTAATTCAGAGTATTCTCAGAACAGGAGAACGCCAGTCAGGGCCTAATTCCGAGTATTCTCAGAACAGGAGAACGCCAGTCAGAGGCTAATTCAGAGTATTCTCGGAACAGGAGAACGCCAGTCAGGGCCTAATTCCGAGTATTCTCGGAACAGGAGAACGCCAGTCAGGGCCTAATTCAGAGTATTCTCGGAACAGGAGAACGCCAGTCAGAGGCTAATTCAGAGTATACTCGGAACAGGACAACACCAGTCACGGCCTAATTCAGAGTATTCTCGGAACAGGAGAACGCCAGTCAGAGGCTAATTCAGAGTATTCTCGGAACAGGAGAACGCCAGTCAGAGGCTAATTCAGAGTATTCTCGGAACAGGAGAACGCCAGTCAGAGGCTAATTCAGAGTATTCTCGGAACAGGAGAACGCCAGTCAGAGGCTAATTCAGAGTATTCTCGGAACAGGAGAACGCCAGTCAGAGCCTAATTCAGAGTATTCTCGGAACAGGAGAACGCCAGTCAGAGGCTAATTCAGAGTATTCTCGGAACAGGAGAACGCCAGTCAGGGCCTAATTCAGAGTATACTCAGAACAGGAGAACGCCAGTCAGGGCCTAATTCAGAGTATTCTCGGAACAGGAGAACGCCAGTCAGAGGCTAATTCAGAGTATTCTCGGAACAGGAGAACGCCAGTCAGAGGCTAATTCAGAGTATTCTCGGAACAGGAGAACGCCAGTCAGGGCCTAATTCAGAGTATACTCGGAACAGGAGAACGCCAGTCAGAGGCTAATTCAGAGTATTCTCGGAACAGGAGAACGCCAGTCAGGGCCTAATTCAGAGTATACTCGGAACAGGAGAACGCCAGTCAGGGCCTAATTCAGAGTATTCTCGGAACAGGAGAACGCCAGTCAGAGCCTAATTCAGAGTATTCTCGGAACAGGAGAACGCCAGTCAGAGGCTAATTCAGAGTATACTCGGAACAGGAGAACGCCAGTCAGAGGCCTAATTCAGAGTATTCTCGGAACAGGAGAACGCCAGTCAGGGCCTAATTCAGAGTATACTCGGAACAGGAGAACGCCAGTCAGGGCCTAATTCTGAGTATTCTCGGAACAGGAGAACGCCAGTCAGAGGCTAATTCAGAGTATTCTCGGAACAGGAGAACGCCAGTCAGAGGCTAATTCAGAGTATTCTCGGAACAGGAGAACGCCAGTCAGGGCCTAATTCAGAGTATACTCGGAACAGGAGAACGCCAGTCAGGGCCTAATTCCGAGTATACTCGGAACAGGAGAACGCCAGTCAGGGCCTAATTCTGAGTATTCTCGGAACAGGAGAACGCCAGTCAGAGGCTAATTCAGAGTATTCTCGGAACAGGAGAACGCCAGTCAGGGCCTAATTCAGAGTATTCTCGGAACAGGAGAACGCCAGTCAGAGGCTAATTCAGAGTATTCTCGGAACAGGAGAACGCCAGTCAGGGCCTAATTCAGAGTATTCTCGGAACAGGAGAACGCCAGTCAGGGCCTAATTCAGAGTATTCTCGGAACAGGAGAACGCCAGTCAGGGCCTAATTCAGAGTATTCTCGGAACAGGAGAACGCCAGTCAGAGGCTAATTCAGAGTATTCTCGGAACAGGAGAACGCCAGTCAGAGGCTAATTCAGAGTATTCTCGGAACAGGAGAACGCCAGTCAGGGCCTAATTCCGAGTATTCTCGGAACAGGAGAACGCCAGTCAGAGGCTAATTCAGAGTATTCTCGGAACAGGAGAACGCCAGTCAGGGCCTAATTCAGAGTATTCTCGGAACAAGAGAACGCCAGTCAGGGCCTAATTCAGAGTATTCTCGGAACAGGAGAACGCCAGTCAGAGGCTAATTCAGAGTATTCTCGGAACAGGAGAACGCCAGTCAGAGGCTAATTCAGAGTATTCTCGGAACAGGAGAACGCCAGTCAGAGGCTAATTCAGAGTATTCTCGGAACAGGAGAACGCCAGTCAGAGGCTAATTCAGAGTATTCTCGGAACAGGAGAACGCCAGTCAGGGCCTAATTCAGAGTATTCTCGGAACAGGAGAACGCCAGTCAGAGGCTAATTCAGAGTATTCTCGGAACAGGAGAACGCCAGTCAGAGGCTAATTCAGAGTATTCTCGGAACAGGAGAACGCCAGTCAGAGGCTAATTCAGAGTATTCTCGGAACAGGAGAACGCCAGTCAGAGGCTAATTCAGAGTATTCTCGGAACAGGAGAACGCCAGTCAGGGCCTAATTCAGAGTATTCTCGGAACAGGAGAACGCCAGTCAGGGCCTAATTCCGAGTATTCTCGGAACAGGAGAACGCCAGTCAGGGCCTAATTCAGAGTATTCTCGGAACAGGAGAACGCCAGTCAGAGGCCTAATTCAGAGTATTCTCGGAACAGGAGAACGCCAGTCAGAGGCTAATTCAGAGTATTCTCAGAACAGGAGAACGCCAGTCAGGGGCTAATTCAGAGTATTCTCAGAACAGGAGAACGCCAGTCAGAGGCTAATTCAGAGTATTCTCGGAACAGGAGAACGCCAGTCAGGGCCTAATTCAGAGTATTCTCGGAACAGGAGAACGCCAGTCAGAGGCTAATTCAGAGTATTCTCGGAACAGGAGAACGCCAGTCAGGGCCTAATTCCGAGTATTCTCTGAACAGGAGAACGCCAGTCAGAGGCTAATTCAGAGTATTCTCAGAACAGGAGAACGCCAGTCAGAGGCTAATTCAGAGTATTCTCAGAACAGGAGAACGCCAGTCAGAGGCTAATTCAGAGTATTCTCGGAACAGGAGAACGCCAGTCAGAGGCTAATTCAGAGTATTCTCAGAACAGGAGAACGCCAGTCAGAGGCTAATTCAGAGTATACTCAGAACAGGAGAACGCCAGTCAGAGGCTAATTCAGAGTATTCTCAGAACAGGAGAACGCCAGTCAGGAGCCTAATTCAGAGTATTCTCAGAACAGGAGAACGCCAGTCAGCGGCTAATTCAGAGTATACTCGGAACAGGAGAACGCCAGTCAGGGCCTAATTCAGAGTATTCTCGGAACAGGAGAACGCCAGTCAGGGCCTAATTCCGAGTATTCTCGGAACAGGAGAACGCCAGTCAGGGCCTAATTCAGAGTATTCTCAGAACAGGAGAACGCCAGTCAGGGCCTAATTCAGAGTATTCTCGGAACAGGAGAACGCCAGTCAGAGGCTAATTCAGAGTATTCTCGGAACAGGAGAACGCCAGTCAGGGCCTAATTCAGAGTATTCTCGGAACAGGAGAACGCCAGTCAGAGGCTAATTCAGAGTATTCTCGGAACAGGAGAACGCCAGTCAGGGCCTAATTCTGAGTATTCTCGGAACAGGAGAACGCCAGTCAGAGGCTAATTCAGAGTATTCTCGGAACAGGAGAACGCCAGTCAGAGGCTAATTCAGAGTATTCTCGGAACAGGAGAACGCCAGTCAGGGCCTAATTCAGAGTATTCTCGGAACAGGAGAACGCCAGTCAGGGCCTAATTCAGAGTATTCTCGGAACAGGAGAACGCCAGTCAGGGCCTAATTCAGAGTATTCTCGGAACAGGAGAACGCCAGTCAGAGGCTAATTCAGAGTATTCTCGGAACAGGAGAACGCCAGTCAGGGCCTAATTCCGAGTATTCTCGGAACAGGAGAACGCCAGTCAGGGCCTAATTCCGAGTATTCTCGGAACAGGAGAACGCCAGTCAGAGCCTAATTCAGAGTATTCTCGGAACAGGAGAACGCCAGTCAGAGCCTAATTCAGAGTATTCTCGGAACAGGAGAACGCCAGTCAGGGCCTAATTCTGAGTATTCTCGGAACAGGAGAACGCCAGTCAGGGCCTAATTCAGAGTATTCTCGGAACAGGAGAACGCCAGTCAGGGCCTAATTCCGAGTATTCTCGGAACAGGAGAACGCCAGTCAGAGGCTAATTCAGAGTATTCTCGGAACAGGAGAACGCCAGTCAGGGCCTAATTCCGAGTATTCTCGGAACAGGAGAACGCCAGTCAGGGCCTAATTCAGAGTATTCTCGGAACAGGAGAACGCCAGTCAGGGCCTAATTCAGAGTATTCTCGGAACAGGAGAACGCCAGTCAGAGGCTAATTCAGAGTATACTCGGAACAGGAGAACGCCAGTCAGGGCCTAATTCAGAGTATTCTCGGAACAGGAGAACGCCAGTCAGAGGCTAATTCAGAGTATTCTCGGAACAGGAGAACGCCAGTCAGAGGCCTAATTCAGAGTATTCTCGGAACAGGAGAACGCCAGTCAGAGGCTAATTCAGAGTATTCTCGGAACAGGAGAACGCCAGTCAGAGGCTAATTCAGAGTATACTCGGAACAGGAGAACGCCAGTCAGAGGCCTAATTCAGAGTATTCTCGGAACAGGAGAACGCCAGTCAGGGCCTAATTCAGAGTATTCTCGGAACAGGAGAACGCCAGTCAGGGCCTAATTCAGAGTATTCTCGGAACAGGAGAACGCCAGTCAGAGGCTAATTCAGAGTATTCTCGGAACAGGAGAACGCCAGTCAGGGCCTAATTCCGAGTATTCTCAGAACAGGAGAACGCCAGTCAGGGCCTAATTCCGAGTATTCTCGGAACAGGAGAACGCCAGTCAGGGGCTAATTCCGAGTATTCTCGGAACAGGAGAACGCCAGTCAGGGCCTAATTCAGAGTATTCTCGGAACAGGAGAACGCCAGTCAGAGGCTAATTCAGAGTATTCTCGGAACAGGAGAACGCCAGTCAGAGGCTAATTCAGAGTATTCTCGGAACAGGAGAACGCCAGTCAGAGCCTAATTACGAGTATTCTCGGAACAGGAGAACGCCAGTCAGGGCCTAATTCAGAGTATTCTCGGAACAGGAGAACGCCAGTCAGAGCCTAATTCTGAGTATTCTCGGAACAGGAGAACGCCAGTCAGAGGCTAATTCAGAGTATTCTCGGAACAGGAGAACGCCAGTCAGAGCCTAATTCAGAGTATTCTCGGAACAGGAGAACGCCAGTCAGGGCCTAATTCAGAGTATTCTCGGAACAGGAGAACGCCAGTCAGGGCCTAATTCAGAGTATTCTCGGAACAGGAGAACGCCAGTCAGAGGCCTAATTCAGAGTATTCTCGGAACAGGAGAACGCCAGTCAGGGCCTAATTCAGAGTATTCTCGGAACAGGAGAACGCCAGTCAGAGGCTAATTCAGAGTATTCTCGGAACAGGAGAACGCCAGTCAGAGGCTAATTCAGAGTATTCTCGGAACAGGAGAACGCCAGTCAGAGGCTAATTCAGAGTA
>CM065685.1:45683990-45693990 GCA_017654935.2 Phymorhynchus buccinoides | reverse complement strand
AGTATGAAACGGTAACAAAATAAAACAGTAGTAACAGCTTTAATGAATTATCATGCAGGCAAATGTAATGTGAAAAAGCAATTTCACAAAATATCCGAATCTAACAGACATATATGATATTAACCCTTTCGCCGCCAGCCATTTTTCAGCCAAAAAATACCATTAAAATACTGGGGAGAGACAAAAAAAAAATCTGCAATATTGGGAATTCCTCTGTGACATATATAACATTAGGCCTGTCCTTACCTCCTAAAATTAAGAAGATAGGGTCATTGAATAACAGGCCCTGATTTGATACCTTTTAATGACATGGGTGTTAAACCATTGTGGTGCTAAAATGCGACATTGGCGGTGAAAGGGTTAAGTCACACTCTAGAATGTTCCCCGGTCATTCTTTACGACCACAATCAGATGTGAACCATTGTGTTAGCCATTCTGACTGCAAAGGAAGTACATGACCTTGAATGAATCTTTACAAGTATCATCCCAGGTGTAGAGTGGCACAGAGGTAACGCGTTCGCCTTGTGTCAAGTAAACCCGAGTTCGAACCTGCTGGGGTACAGGGGATTTTTCTTCTCACTCTGCCTTATGGTCTGAACGTGGAGTCTTTCGAATGAGATGATAAACTGAGGTCCCGTGTGCCCATGCACTTAGCACACATTAATCCCAGTGGCAATGAAAAAGTTAACATTAAAAAATGTTGGTTAAAATGTAAACACTCCCCCCCCCCCCCCCCCTTCCTCATCAGTCACAAAAATCGCATGCAAAAAAAATACAAACAGTGCCTCTGGCTGTGACGCGCTCTCCAGGTGGGAGCAACCCGAATTTCACAAAGATGCCTCTGTGACTATAAAGTACCTAATACTTAATCAAGACAAGACTGCGCAAAGCTGGAGACCAAACATATTTGCCTGAATCACACTCCCCTACCCATCAAATCCAAGATTGTACATTGTGAAGCCTAGTCATTCATCCGTCCCGAGGGATGATGACCATACTTGTGAAAATCTAGGATGCTGGATGAGTTCGCATATTCGCTAGTGAGGCCAACGCGAGCCAGGAAGGAACTCTGACAGTGAGGACAGGAGAAAGAGTTTGGGGGATCTGTCGGGGTTGCAGAGCTGCGACTGTTTAGGCGGATCTTGCGTGCATCACACTTTGCCTGCGATGTCTCAATACGGTGCACCTCGGGGTAGGTGGGGCTCCTTTTGTTACTGCACCACGCCATGCTGAAATGTTTTGTGCAAGGGCTTCCCATGAGGAGACATTGATGTTGAAGTTCTTTAGGGTGGACACTTTGAGGGTGTCCCTAAATCTCAACTTTGCTCTACCAAGACTCCGTGCACCAGTCTTCAGCTCTTGACAATGGAACTGCTGAAGATGACTTGCGCGTGAGTTGGATTAAAGTGAGGGAGAGTTGCGCAGGGTGGAGCCTAACTGCCCTAATTCAAACATTCTTTTATGAAAAACACTGTCATCATTGCGGTGTGTGGAGCAAAACATTGGGGCACATGTACACCATCTGTGACCTAGCACCAAGAAAGGGACATTAAGTGTCAAAATGACCATTCTGAGATAATGGTACAGCTAGAAGCTACAGACAATTATCTTTCAAATGATATAAGAACCATTCATGTCCCGTTTTCCGTTTCAGAGTTAAAAGCATTTAAATTTGGTAGGGTGACTGTCGGCCATTTTGAGACATCAGTCTGTCATCATTATGGTGTGTGGAGCAAAACATTGGGGCACATGTACACCATTTGTGACCTAGCACCAAGAAAGGGACATTAAGTGTCAAAATGACCATTCTGAGATAATGGTACAGCTAGAAGCTACAATTATCTTTCAAATGATATAAGAACCATTCATGTCCCGTTTTCCGTTTCAGAGTTAAAAGCATTTAAATTTGGTTGGGTGACTGTCGGCCATTTTAAGAAATCAGTCTAAAGTTTAGCTTAGCTGAAGAAAATGCATCAACCTTTTTATTTAAAAAGCACTTTTTGGAGTATTTAGATACCATAACAAGGATTGTCCTTTATAAATATGAAAGATGAGATGTTAGAGAGCACGAAAATACCCCAAACTCAAAATTGAAAAAAAAAAAATATAAAAAAAGATTTTTGACTTTGCAGGCCTGTTGTGAGAAACTAGCACAGCGACTTAATGTCCCTTTCGTGGTGCTGGGTCACATTTTTCAACAACAAAACCCTATTAGCACCAAGAATGCTGATTGGTCATGATCAAAATTGGAGGAAAAAAGAAAAGGATTCTGTACATTGATACAAAACCAAAGCGGACACCATGAGAATCGAAACACTCAAAATTATACAGGGATACTGTATATGCCTTTTCTTCCAATTCAAATTCACTTCAATTTTAAAAACAAAAGGTTATTTATTACACTACATAGCTACTATTTTGAATCATGCAAAAGGTTATATGATAAAATGCACATTCTGCATGACATGTTTCTCAATTATAAGGTTTATGTACATGTTAACATTATTCACGAGATATTTCCATTTCCCCATGGCAACACAGTGATAGCCCACTCTTAATATGACTTACTTACTTGTGTGTCTGTGCTTGCTAAAGGTCTGTGTACACGTTAACACTATTCACGAGATATTTATATTTCCCCATGGCAACACAATATGTAAGTCGTATTAAGAGTGGGCTATCACTGTGTTGCCATGGGGAAATATAAATATCTCGTGAATAGTGTTAACGTGTACACAGACCTTTAGCAAGCACACACACACACACACACACACACAGACAACACATAAACAAAATATCAGAACAGCAAAAACATAGTATGAAAACAAATCAACACTTAGTTCTCCCCATCCCCTGAATTTTCTGTTTTCGTTGGTTCAAGCATAATTCCGTTAACCCCTTGACTGCCAGAGAAGAAACAAAAAAACTATACAAGAGAGCTGTTAACTCTTCTAACACCATGTATTTTTGTTGACATTCTTGGTTGTCGAGAGGGGAGTAACTATTTTTTCGAGTAAGCAAGCGTTGCTTTAACCCTTTCACCGCCAATGTCGCAGTTTTGCACCACAATGATTTAACCCTTTCACCGCCAGCCATTTTTGGCCAAAAAATAAATCCATTAAAATTACCAGGGTACAGAAGAAAAAAAAATCTGCAATATTGGGGATTCCTCAATGACATGTATAACGCAAGGCCTGTTCTTACCTCCCAATCATATAGTAAAAAGCCAAGTGTCCGTCCGCGCGTGTGTGTGTGTGTGTCTGTGTGTCTGAAACACGAAACGGGCCTTATAACTCCGCCGTTTTTCGACCGAATCGCTTCAAATTTGCTGTGAGCCCTAACGGGGCGATGGCAACGGCAACCGAGGCGGCCGTGTCATTTGCGCGGTTTCGCAAATGCGCGAAACGCGCATCCGCCGGCCTCTCGTATCTCCGGCATGTCTGGACCGATTGCCTTCCAATTTGGCAGATACATGACCGGGGAAGGTGACTATAGGTGTGCCAAACCGGAAGCGAATCGGTTCAGAAACGCGCGCGCTAGACGCCGCTTCACCTTTTCACGAATAACTCCGCCGTTTATTAACCGAATCGCTTCAAATTTGCTGTACTCAGCGTTACCAGTACTTGGCCTTACCATTACCAGGCATTACCAGTACGGTGCATTGCCAATACTAGGCGTTGCACTAGTATTATGAAAAAAGGCTCTTTGGATAACAGACCCTGCTTTGATGCCTTTTAGTGACATGGGTGTTAAATCATTGTGGTGCAAAAATGCGACATTGGCGGTGATAGGGTTAACACCCATGTCACTAAAAGGCATCAACCAAAGAGAATCAATCATCTGTTATCCAAAGAGCCTTTGTTCGTAATTTTGGGAGGTAAGAACAGGCCTTAATATTATACATGTTATAGCTCACAGTAGCTTTTCTCAGCTCCTTTCAGTTCATGCCTTTTGTTAACACTCGTCACCAGCATAAACCAATTGAAAGCGTTTTATCCATTAGGCTTACATTGTTTTATGGTGGCACACCACTTGTAAGGTCTTTTCCTATCCCTAACCACAATCAATGATAAGAATATTTGCCTCTGTTAAAAGAAATAACTTGAAACAAATAGCTCTCTGTGGAAAACTGAAAGGAGCTAGAATGAGTTTCAACTGAAAGGAGCTTCATGTGCTTGTGTGAGTGTAGCGTTTTGATGTCAGGCATGGGAATTGTCAGGCATGGGATTTCATTGGTCCTCTTCAGTCTTTTGGCTGATTTCAGCTTTTTTGATGGTCCTCTTCAGTCTTTTTGTGCAAGTTTCAGCTTTTTTGAAGGTCCAAGAGGACATTTATGAGATAAAAAAAAAAAGAAGCCTAATGAGTAAAACTGAAGTTATTGGTTATAAATGAATGCTAAATGAACTAAATATATCAGTCTTATCTCTAATACTGTTTTTAAGGCTTAGATAACGGAAGAAGCTTCATTTTCTGGGGGCTGTATCCCAACACACACGGTTTTCAATTTTTTTTTTTTTTATTCCTTGTTCCTGTGCCTGCTTCCAGACCCCAATTTTCAGTCTTTTTTGTCTTCTCTAATTCCCATGCCTGGATGTTTTTAGTTCAATTATTTAGGAGCTAGAATGAGGGGAATTAGTGCTGTGATAGAGGAATCCCCAATATTGCAGATGATTTGTGTTCTCTACCCTGGTAATTTTAATGGACATTGTTTTGCTGAAAAATGGCTGGCGGTGAAAGGGGTAAACAGTCACAACTCACATAAGCTCTAAAAAAAAAGAGAAGACAAACACATGGCAGGGTACTTGGCAGTGAATGTCTTTGCACTTGGTGGGAGTGTAGAGCGACGTTTTGGGCGAATGTATTCTTCGCCCATGGTGCTGGAGGAGTACAAACTTACATGATCAGGGCTCCCAGGAAGCACTAAAATTCTCAAGGACCCTCTAAAACAATGTGCAGGGGGTCCCTAGGGATGCACTAGAAAAATTATTTTTGGCATTCACAATGCCACTGGGACCCTCTATCCCGCCTCTAGGACCCTCTATACTATAAGTGAAGGACTCTCTAGGACCCCTTGTTTTACATGGCAAAACAGCCTGGAGATATAGTCCTCTTCACTGTTTAAAAACAGCAGTCTGCATCTCAGAGCTATTCCATTTCATCCGATGATCAGTGATTTAATCTGAGAGAGTGATTTCATCACCAAGCACATGATACACATTCATTAGATGATGATCGTTTGAATGTGTACGTTACATGGGGGAGAGAAAAACATTTCAGCGATACTGAAACATTTTTAAGCTATACTGAAAAAGACAGCAAGGATATCTTTAAATGTTCCAGTCGGAGAGAATTGCTATACTGAATTCAGTATCTATACTGAAGGTCTCCCACCCCTGATGTTAGCCCAATTGCGTGTGAATCAGTGAATGTGAGCGCTTTGAGTTTAATTCTAAAGAAAGGCGCTATATAAATACTAAGTATTATTATTATACACGATGCATAATGTGGCAGTCAAGGGGAGGTCATGCACAAACCAAACAAAGCTATTTGATTTATTTTTTTGCTTGCAAAGGAATAAACGACACACAGCAAAAAGCACAGAACATTTTCCAAGTTTAAAACGTACGATATGACTAGAATAAAAACAAACAAACATCAAAGCGTACAGATTAAACGTAAAACCGGAAACACAAAAACCCATATTAGGCATGCACTTAAAAGACAGGACTGTCGATTCCGAAAGGCTGTGTCAATTCCTATCCCAATGTTAAGTAAAATCAAGAATAAATGGAAATGCCATTTTTTAATGTTTTATTTCTTAAACACAAAAGATAATTGATTAAACACAAAAGAGAATTGATCGTTATAATTCTTTGCGACCTTGCCGTTTCTCCACCACTAAAATACCCAATCGTTCGAATTTCCTGTGACTTTGCAACTTACATCATTCAATCTATAATTTATCAACAGTTATAATGTTGTCACTTTAACTTCCGTAACTGAAGCATTCCATCGCTCAAAAGAATCCATTATTGGACAGTCTAGAGACCTTAGCAGGGTTTCTTTTACATTCTATCACAAACAATTAACCCATAATCTCAATTTCTACTATAGACAGTATTTGTTACATTCTATCACTAAAACAAAATTAATTGATCCTTAAGTAAATGACTGAATTTTTAAAAAATCCATCTAGTGATGTTCTTTGATTCTCCTCAATATAATCTAACAAGGAATGCATATATGGTAAAGTTTTTATTAAAAGGTTTAATACTAATATAAGAAAACATTGTTTCAGCATCCGTGTTGCTAACTTCTGGAATTAGTTACCTATTAATCTTGTAAAATTTGCACCTAATACTAACACATTCAAAAATCGCTTGGATGATTCTCCAAAATGTTTAAAAATATGTTTAGAAGCTTTGACGGAAAATGTTCAGATCAGCTCCCTCCGCTGTTCCAGGGTGAAGTTGGCCAATCAGCTTAACGGAAAAGGTAAATTGGAGGGAGCTGATTGGCCAACTTCACCCTGGAACAGCGGAGGGAGCTGATCTTAACATTAGCCGCTTTGACAATTGATTTTTTCTTATTAGGAAAATTGACCGTAATACACCTTGACCACATTTTTTTGTAAAAGGTAATACTTTATGTATACGGTGGGACTATATAAAAAGCTTAACAGCTTACTTTGTCCCTACCACTACTACTACTACTACTACATCAACCTCCTATTGGCCACTGCAAACAATCCACCTTTTGCTAGAGTGAATGCCCTTGGTAGATGCTGACCAAACAAGGGCATAACTCTCGCCAATAAATTTGATGCCACTAAATGGCTCCCTTTTGCAAGGGTGAATGCCCTTTTGCTTACTGACGGAACAAGGTAATAACTCTCGCCAATGAACCCCAATTTCACCCTGGAACAGCGGAGGGAGCTGCCTTTTGCATTAGCCGCTTTGACAATTGCCCTTTTTTTTACTAGGAAAACAAGACCATAACTCTCACCAATGACCCCTATTTGTTGGCCACTAAATTTATGTATACCTTGGGCTAGAGTGAAAGCCCTTTTGGTACTGACCAACAAGGGCATAACTCTACGCCAATAACCCTATTTGACTGCCACTAAATGGCTGCCTTTTGCAAGAGTGAATGCCCTTCTGGATACTGACCAAACAAGGGCATAACTCTCGCCAATAACCCTATTTGAGGCCACTAAATGGCTGCCTTTTGCAAGAGTGAATGCCCTTTTGGATACTGACCAACAAGGGCATAACTCTCGCCAATAACCCCATTTGAGGCCACTAAATGGCTGCCTTTTGCAAGAGTGAATGCCCTTCTGGATACTGACCAACAAGGGCATAACTCTCGCCAATAACCCCATTTGAGGCCACTAAATGGCTGCCTTTTGCAAGAGTGAATGCCCTTCTGGATACTGACCAACAAGGGCATAACTCTCGCCAATAACCCTATTTGAGGCCACTAAATGGCTGCCTTTTGCAAGAGTGAATGCCCTTCTGGATACTGACCAACAAGGGCATAACTCTCGCCAATAACCCCATTTGAGGCCACTAAATGGCTGCCTTTTGCAAGAGTGAATGCCCTTCTGGATACTGACCAACAAGGGCATAACTCTCGCCAATAACCCCATTTGAGGCCACTAAATGGCTGCCTTTTGCAAGAGTGAATGCCCTTCTGGATACTGACCAACAAGGGCATAACTCTCGCCAATAACCCCATTTGAGGCCACTAAATGGCTGCCTTTTGCAAGAGTGAATGCCCTTTTGGATACTGACCAACAAGGGCATAACTCTCGCCAATAACCCTATTTGAGGCCACTAAATGGCTGCCTTTTGCAAGAGTGAATGCCCTTCTGGATACTGACCAACAAGGGCATAACTCTCGCCAATAACCCCATTTGAGGCCACTAAATGGCTGCCTTTTGCAAGAGTGAATGCCCTTCTGGATACTGACCAACAAGGGATTCACTCTCGCTGTCAAGGGCGTTAACCCTTTCGCCGCCAGCCATCTTTGAGCCAAAAAATTCCATTAAACTTACTTGGCTACAGAAAAGATTTTGTCTATAATATTGTTGGATTTCTCTGTGATACATTTTTACAATTACTTGTAGCGGTGCCATAGCCGATGAGGTTTAACCGAGGCGTGGTCACCGCTACAGCTATCTGTATTAATAAAAAAAATCGGGACTTTACTGGTTTCGTACTGCCTCCGGGCATTGCCTCCAGTATTGTTCCCACCATATTTGTATTCACAAATGTCCCATATGTGTCTGATTCAGACCAAGAGGGCGTAAAACTCCATTTTCTCTCTCTCTCTCTGTGATACATTTAAAATAGGGTAAATCCTTACTACCCAAATTAAGGAACACAATATCATTGAATAATAGACCCTGATTTCAAGGGTTCTAATGACAAGAGTGTAAAATCATTATGGTGCAAAAAAGCGACATTGGCGGTGAAAGAGTTAATAACCCTAGTTGCAGTGGCCTATAGGTCTAACGGTGTACATGGAAGTTAGCTTCTTTTTTTCTTCAGACAGTCTACTTTTTTGCTAGTCTTTTTCTTCTTCTTTTTTTCCTTGACAGTCTAAATATAGAACGATAATCAAACCTCACTGAGGATCATGAGTATAAAAAAAACGAAAAGCAAACGCATTTTACTTTTTGATGCTATAAAGCGCTGTCCCCAAACTAACTTTTGTTGTTGTTCTTAAGGGAAAAAACAAACAAAACAAACAAAACTTAACCCTTTCACTGCCAAAGTCGCATTTATGCACCACAATGGTTTAACACCCATGTCTCAGGACCTGTTATCCGGAGACCCTATTTTCGTATTTTAGGGAGGTAAGGATAGGCCTAATGTCATAGAGGAATTCCCAATATTGAAGATAATTTTTTCTTCGGAAAACTGGCTGGTGGTGAAAGGGTTAAGACAATTCCTAAAATATCTGCATTTTTTTTATAAGGCAACACAAAAATGACTTTAAAAAACCCTGACGTTAACTAGGAAGGTAAAGATGGGTTCAGAGCCATTCTTAGTCTATATCAAACTACAGCAGAAAGGGCAAAATTGTACAAAGAACATATGGCAGACCTGTTTACCCTTATAATGAACAACCCAGAATTTGCCACAGAAAACCCCGGAATTTGAGAAGAAGAAAAAAAACCAGAATTCACATTGCAGTCCACGTTGCAGTACTTGCAGTGTGCATGCTCGTCTCCCAAACGCGAACTTGTTATTCCTGGCACTTTCAAATACTTTTGAGAAAACTTCTGCTTCACTTTTGGCCGTTTCACCCTATCACTGCTGTCGTTTATCCAAGATTTCTGGCGCTTGCCGCCTGCGGTTGACTTGCCTGACGACATGTTTGGCGCAAAACTACAACCCTTGCGTCTTTTCATACAAACGGAAACAAATAATAAGACGTTTTTTTCAAAATCCCGGGATTTTCAGCGTTCACCCGGAATTTATTATTTTACCCAGAATTTTTGCAAATTCCCGGGATAATTCCGGCAAAGCCGGGAGGGTAATCAGGTATGATTTGGACATAAATAATAGTGGGAATTATCAGAAGCATATAAACAAAATATTATTACATGTATAAACAAATTAATGGAAAACCCTGCGATTTATCATCTATGAAGCCCATCTACATGTATCAATTCTTCACTAAGTAGCCCCCCCAAAAAAGGTTTAAAAACAAAAACTTTCAGTTGAAGAAAGCCTAGCTAAGTTAACTTGAACATTTTTTTAATTTTTTTTTACAATGGACCCCACACACACTCCTCTTACTATCATCTCCTCTGCTTTCTACAGTACCTCATAAAACCCACGATTAAAACAAATTCCCCTAAAATTCTCAGCACGACTGAATAAAAAATATTCCACGTCAATTTCACACACCTACAGCCAACAAATTGGGTTTTGTTTTTGTTTTGGGGGGGGGGGGGGGGGGGGGGGGGGGTAAAAATTCAAAACATTTC
>CM065685.1:45601490-45676490 GCA_017654935.2 Phymorhynchus buccinoides | reverse complement strand
ACTTTGTTTTAAAAAACGACGTGAGCCAAAAACATACCGGTAATCCCAAACTCGTGTGTGTTGAGAGCGTGTGTGAACGTCTGTGTGTCTGTCTGTGACTTTGTGCACGCGCGCGCACATACAGGAATTGGGGAAGAATTTATCTCATGCTTTTGTCTTGTAAAAAAAATTGAACTGGGGGTGACCTGGTTGATCTCGTTGACGCAGCGGAAGAGGCATCGGGCCGGCTCCCGCAGTGCCATCATGCAGAGCCACACTTTACACGCTTACGTCAAGACTCACCAAGCTTTGCAACAAACTTTTGCCTATGATTTCAAAACTCCCCATCCTTGATCAATTACAACTTTCACACCAACTCTTTACAACCACAATCGTCGATTTTGCCCAAGTCTCTCATCCTGGAATTCATAACCTCCAAAAACTGGGCACCCCAAAACCCACAAGTCATGTGTTTGGGCACATGGAAACCCCACACATAAGCCACATTTTGGGGCATTCCATAAACAGTAAGCCACGTTTTGGGACGCTTAAAAAAAAATCCTAGGCCACATTTTCGGACACTCTCCAAAATCTACAGCCACATTTTCAGGCACTACAAAAACTGGAAGCCACATTTTGGGGCACTTCCAACACATGTAAGCTACATTCTGGGACACTCCCCGACATCTGGAGCCTCATTTCAAGGCACTCCAAAAATGGGAAGCCACATTTTGGGACACTCCCCGAAACCTGGAGCCACTTTTCCGGGCACTCCAAAAACCAGAAGCCACATTTTGGGGCACACACAAAACCGGAAGCCTCATTTACGGGCATTCCCAATAACGATAAGCCACATTTTTGAGCTCTCGAAAAAAAAACCACTAGAGGTCTGGTGCACGCAGGCAAAAAAAATAAATAAAATAACCCCAAAACAATCTCAGGCTGACCTGGTCTGGTGTACACAGGCAAACAAAAAACAAAACAATCTCAGGCTGACCTGATCTGGTGTACGCAGGCAAACAAAAAAACACCAATCTGAGGCTGACCTGGTTGATCTCGTCGACGCAACGGAAGGGGCATCGGGCCAGCTCCTGCAGCGCCATCATGTAGAGCACCGTGGCCACGCTGCGCTCGCCGCCGCTCTGGTGGAACGGGGTCAGCTCCCGCAGGGACTCCCCGTCACGGAACTTCACCTTGATGCGAACCCCGTACTTGTCGTAGGCTTTCTGTACAGCAAAAATAGCGGTCAGTCGATTAATCAATCAACAATCGTTGATCGCGCTCAGTTCCCCGTGGTAATACCGATACCGCAAAAATAGTTTTCCCACCTTTTTTAAGTTCTGTGCTTGTAACTTCCTTCAATCTGCCACTCTATTTGACTCTGCCTTTTCCCTTTGCTTTCTATCATCTACTATCTTTCTGACCTATTGGCCCATTCTCCTGCCTTTCAAAAAAAAATCTTCCCATTTTTTTTTTTTTCCTTTGAGCTCCTACGAAATCGGAATGTCGGCTCTATGCAGCGGGGAGACCAGTGAAAACTGAAAGCCGGACACATACGTACCTTACTCATTATGACTGGCCTGGGAACACAGAAGAAGAAGAAGAAGAAGAAAATCGTTCAGTTGTCATAAAATTTCTGTGGATTCTTGAGACAGAGACTTCCCCGTCACGGACCTTCACCTTGAGGCGCACCCCGTACTTGTCGTAGGCTTTCTGCGGGAGGGTTGTGGATGGAGACAGCAAAATAGTGGTCAGTCGGTCAGTCAATCAACAATTGTTGATCGTTCAGTTGTCATCAAATGTCCGTACTTGTCGTAGGCTTTCTGTGGGAGGGTTGTGGATGGAGACAGCAAAACAGTGGTCAGTCAGTCAGTCAGTCAATCAATCAACAATCGTGGATCGTTCAGTTGCCATAAAATCTCCGTACTTGTCGTAGGCTTTCTGCAGTAGGGTTGTGGATGGAGACAGCAAAACAGCGGTCAGTCAGTCAGTCAGTCAATCATTCAACAATCATGGATCGTTCAGTTGCCATTACATTTCTGTGGATTCTTAAGACAGAGACTTCATCGTCACAGAAATTCACCTTGAGGCGCACCCCGCACTTGTCATAGGCTTTCTGTGGGAGGGTTGTAGAGACACCAAAATACAGGCATCAGAATAGTCTGAAGTCCAATCCTCTGAAAACCGTGAAAAAAGGGCCACCAAGGCCCTAGACTGAAGAGGGACAACGCTGAAATGAGTTCCCAACATTAATTAAACTAGTATTATCTATACAGGTAAATTCATCAATCTCTCCTACCTGGTCAACCGGAATACTGAGGTCCACTTCCCCGCAACAGTCCATAGCGGAGAAGTAGCGGGCAAAGTTGGTGTTGATACGATCCACGAGCTCCTTGAGAGGGTTCAGCCACCTGATGGGATACACAGCAAATCGTCAGTGAAATTCAAAAACATCGTACCTCGATTTTTTTGGTTTTTTGAGTTAGATACATAGTCAGCTCTCTAAATTTTTCCCGCCACCTTCCACCAAACGCTCGTATCTCTAACGACTTTCTATCTGGGGTAAATGTGGTTGTGAAAATAGGAGAAAAACTCGTAAGTCCCAAACTTAGATCTAGTTAAGGACAAAAACCTCAAAGCTTCGTTCTTTTCAAGTCTAAAAAATTTTTTTTTAAAAGTAATTTTAACGAAATGCAGCACTAAACTCACAATGTCTTGAACAACATATTCATCATAGTTAATCAATTGTGGTCAACGCGGTCAATTTTCAAAATTATTTTTCTTTTTCTTTTTTTTCAAAATCTACCAAAATTGAGATACGAGGTTTTTGAATTTCACTGACATTTTAAAAAAATATTTGGGGGGGGGATTAGTAATGAGAACTTTTTCTTGTTCAACTTCTTGTAGAAGAGAGTGCTTTAGAGAGAGAGAGAGAGAGAGAGAGAGAGAGAGAGAGAGAGAGAGAGAGAGAGAGAGAGAGAGAGAGAGAGAGAGAGAGAGAGAGAGAGAGAGAGAGAGAGAGAGAGAGAGAATGTGTGTGTGTGCGTGTGTTTGTGTATGCATATTACGTGTGTGTGTTTGTACCATTTTAGTGCTATTATAGTGTTGACAAGGTTCTATCCAAAAATAAGAGCTACCACGATTACCAAATATAAAAGTGCTAACACTGCTACATTCAAAAGTAAAAGTGCTAACACGCTCCATCCAAACGTAAAAGTACTAACATGGCTTCCATCCAAACGTAAAAGAGCTAACAAATATTTGTAAGTTCAGCAAACGTAAACTTTCAGAAAATGACTATGGATGATTAACCCCTAACTCCAGAGAAAAAAAGCTACACATTGCTTCAAATCATGCCAAGCAAAAGAGCTACTGATGGAGCTTCCATCTAAACGCTGGGGAGAGACTCTACACATGTTAGAGCCAACCAAGCATATCAGAGTTACCTTCATGATGACATCCTCAAAGATGTCATCTAAGTCAGTACGTGCAAAAGAGCTACCCACGCTTGCCCACCCTAAAGTAAAAGAACTACACATGCTTCCATCCTAAAGTAAAAGAGCTACACACGCGTTGCAGTACTTAAAGTAAATGCTCGCTACGCGAACTTGCTTCTGGCATTCAAGTACTTTTGAGAAGAACTACACATGCCGTTCCATCCTATCAAGTAATCGAGCGAAGATTTCACGCTTCCATCCTAAAGTAAACTTGCCTGACGACACGATTCCAATCCTAAAGTAAAAGAACTAACAAATATTTGGTAGGGGGGACCAGCGGACCAATAAACTTTCAGAATCAGAACTCCAAGGTTTGGTTACCCTTGCCCTTGACTGCAAAGATAAAATTAATAGAAAAATCCCAATTTTCAGTCACCCAAATCATTATTTTACCATGAATTTGACAAATTCCCGAGCCAATCTGGCAAAAAAATGGTAAACAGGTCTGTACGTGATACGGTAGATGACTGTCAAGGGGTCAATACTAACTCGCCTTGGCTTAACTCTTCTAGCACCATGGGCGAATGCATTCACACCGAATGCAACGACATTCAGTGCCAAGCACCCTGCCATATGCTTGCTTACTTTCAGAGCTTCTTATGTCAAGTGATTTTGTTCGTTAAAGCAACGCATGCGCACTCGAAAAAAAAGTTACTCCCCTCATGTCAGTTTGAGATGCAACAGACAACCCAGAACACACAAAAATACAGGCTATGTCAGACCAATTGGCATAGGCTAGAACACCAAGGCTACATCAAAATGATGCTACGCTATGTATGCTTAGGTACAGGCATAGAGGTGTAGAGTGGCACAGAGGTAAAGCGTTTGCCTCGTGTCAAGTAAACCCAAGTTCGAACCTGGGTACAGGGGATTTATCCTCTCACTCTGCACTAGGCCTTATGGTCTTTCGGATGAGACGATAAACCGAGGTCCTGTGTGCCCATGCACTCAGCACACGTTAATCCCAGTGGCAACGAAAAAGTTGTCATTTGGTCAAAATTACCCCACCCCCCCTTTCCTTCATCATCAGTCACACAAAAATCACATGCAAACAAAAAATTGTGGCGCGACTCTGGCTGCGACACGCTCTCCAGGTGGGAGCAACCCGAATTTCACAGATGCCTCCGTGACTATAAAGTACCTAATACGTAATACCTAATAGTATGCAGGGATTATCTTTAGTCATGGCAAGCTCCTAGCACAACATCAATGATCGTCAGTCTCCAAAATCCCCCGAAAACGGAATGTGGCTGCCCATATGGCGGGGTAATCAAAAACGGTTGCACAAGTACTTAAGGGTTCACATCCCTAGCTGATCATGCATTTGTACCATAGACTAGAGTTCAAGTGCATGTGCTGTTGGGATGATCCATGGAGTCTTTTAGCCAGGGTACATCAACAACATTAACCCTTTCACCGCCAGCCAATTTTCAGCAAAAAACTCCCATCAAACTTACCTGGGTAGAGAAAAAAAAATCTGTCTGCAATACTGGGGATTCCTGTGCGACATACTTAAAGTAAGGCCTATCCTTACCTCCCAAAATTAAGACAGGGTCAGTCTTTGTATAACGGACCCTGATTTGATGCCTTTTAAGCAACATGGGTGTTAAATCATTGTGGTGCAAAAATGCGACGTTGGCGGTGAAAGGGTTAATATGATTATTACTAACCTGTTCTGCATATCGGTGACATTGCCCTTCAGCTGCTGCTCCTCCCGCTCTTGCTTCTCCAGCTCCGCACGCAACCTCTCTATCTCCTTCTTACGGTTCTCAAACTGCTGGATCACCTGCATTTGAAAAGGCAATATGAATGATGATGATGATGAAGATGATGACGAAAGCATTGGCGGTGGTGATGACAGACCTGTTTACCCCTATTTCGCAAAGTTGTAATTTCTGAAGCAAAAAAACGTAATTTTGAAAAAAACACTGTAATCCAACGCGTGACCAATGAACGTCGATATCGTACTGACCTGAGTGTGCAATACTAATGTCCGTCGAGCAGTAGACACAGAACACATGCTCGTCACCTAGTGCTGAACGACGTATTCCTAGAATTTTTAGGTCACTTTCCCGGAATTTCTGTGCCACTTACGTGACTTTTCTTTTGATTTTTTCGACCAGACAATACAGAAGCTTTGGAATGCACTTGCTTGGACGCCATTTTGAAACAGAAAAGGAAATGGCGCGAAATGACTTTTCACCGCATCGTTTTAAAAGCTTTGCTTACCAACGCAACTGTAGTGGGTTTTTTTATATTTAGGATTTTGTTTTCCCGGGGGGGGTTTCCGTAGCCGTAATTTGACTTTTCCCCCGTAAAAATTACGGCAAAATCGGGATGGTAAACAGGTCTGTGATGACACAAAATGTAACGATAACATATGATACAAAGCAGTATCCAGTATACCCAGTTTAGACAGGGAACTTTCTTCCCCGCACTATTCCAGAGTGGAATCAACTGCATGAAAATGTTGTAGCAGCACCATCCCTGGCATCTTTTGAGTCCAGACTCAGGGATCAATCTTGTCACAGCTGTCCCCGTGGGGATACCGGGGGGTCTTTCGTGAAAAATAGTTCCCCCACCTTCTGGAAGTTTTGTGCTTGTAACTTCCTCTAATCTGCCACTCTCTTTGACTCTGCCTTTTCCCTTTGCTTTCTGTCATCTACTATCTTTCTGACTTATTGGCCCATTCTCCTGCCTTTACAACAAAAAAAATCTTCCAAATTTTTCTCCTTTGAGCTCCGAAATCGGAATGTGTCGTCTGTATGCAGCGGGGAGACCAGTAAAAACTGAAAACCGGACACATATGTACCTTGCCCATTATGGCCATAAGGCCTGGGAACGCAGAAGAAGAAGAAGTCACAGGACATCATAGGTCATTTGACCAGTTAGTGGAAAATATAATAGGTCATTTTCATAAAACGATAAGTCATAATGTAAACAACAACAAAATGAAAGGAACTACAATTTGAGCGTAACAAAAACTGTTTTCAAGGACACTCTGTTGCAAATCAATCACATAGTCTAGTTTCACAGACTATTCAAAGAATGACATGAGAGAGAGAGAGAGAGAGAGAGAGAGAGAGAGAGAGAGAGAGAGAGAGAGAGAGAGAGAGAGAGAGAGAGAGAGAGAGAGAGAGAGAGAGAGAGAGAGGAGAGGGGGGAGAAAAAGGGAGAGAGAGAGAGAGAGAGAGAGAGAGAGAGAGAGAGAGAGAGAGAGAGAGAGAGAGAGAGAGAGACAGAGAGGGGCGGGAGAGAAAGAGAGAGAGAGAGAGAGAGAGAGAGAGAGAGAGAGAGAGAGAGAGAGAGAGAGAGAGAGAGAGAGAGAGAGAGAGGGGAGATAGAGAGAGAGAGAGAGAGAGAGAGAGAGAGAGAGAGAGAGAGAGAGAGAGAGAGAGAGAGAGAGAGAGAGAGAGAGAGAGAGAGAGAGAGAGAGAGAGAGAGAGAGAGAGAGAGAGAGAGAGAGAGAGAGAGAGGCAGAGAGAGAGAAGCAGAGAGACACATAGAGAGACAGTGCAAGACAGAGAAAACTACGAGGAGTGTCGGTCTTTAACTCATTCGCATCGCAACGATTTTGAGTCATTAAAAAAACCCTCACAAACCACTCCAGCCATACACACAAACAAAACATACATAAGCAAAAGGAGAAATGAAAGAAGATTACAGGGTTTTTACTTCAGGTTTAGACATAGACCACTACAAAAGCAAAGACAGAGGCAAAAATTGTGGTCTAAGGGAGTGAAGCAAATGCATCCAATTGACAGCTACCTATTAATTCCGGACATATATGGCCGGAACGACTTGAAGGAGTTAACTTACAATCTGTTTCGTCAACCAGCTACGCTGTACTTACAGACTCGTCAACCTGGAACATGGAGTCGGCCCGTGCCTGTTGCCGATGAATCTCGTTTTCCAGCTCCTCTAACGTTTTTGGACAACTGGCAAACGCCTGCAAGAGATGTATGACCCATGAGAATAATACAAACACATGCAGTGAAAATTTAGTTTGCCCCCCCCAAAATATTAAATAAAAATTGCAAAGACCAAAATTTTATTTTTGAGAAAGCGGACATTTTGAGATTTTTAAAAAATGTTTTGGAAAGGACTGAAATTTTATTTTTTGAGAAAGCGGACATTTTGAGATTTACAAAAGTCTTGCCATCAAGATTTGATTGGAACCAAAACATTATTGTGAATTATCCGATTATTGTGGTACATGCGGACATTTTGAGATTTTTCAATTTAAAAATAATAAAATTGCCCACGAGCGAAAATCTAGCAATGGCAAAAAAAAATTAAATTTTATTTCCAACCATACTACAACATATTCTTGCAGACCTGTTTATCCCCTACACAAGTCTTGAGTAGTCTGGATAGCTGAAATGAGTAGTTTTGGTGCAAAATGTGTAGTTTTATTCATTAAACCATCAAACAATGTTCACTGAAAATAAGTAATTAGAGCATTATTTTCAATTTTGAATAGTAGAGGTCCAAATTGAGTAGAATACTACTCGAAAAGAGTAGAGTAAACAGGTCTGTTCTTGACTGTTATTTGTGAAAGGTTTCTTACAGAAAACTTCAGTTGGCTTGAAAAAAACTTCTGAAAATATAGATGAACTAAACGTCCCTCCCTGAACAGCAGTGGGATGGGGGTGGGGGTGTACCTGTTGCAGGTCTGGGGATATGTCCTCTCCCCCGGCGGTGTTGCTGGCTCTTTTGGCCTCCTCCATCTTCTCCCTGGCGTTCTGCTTGGAGTCCTTCACCTGCTGCTTCAGCACCTCCACCTCCCTCTGATCAACACACACACACAAAGTCTATTAAATCAGTTTTAAATGAGAAGAAAGTAGCCTTTCAAACAGGAGATAAAAGAGAAAGAAAAGTGGTTCAATCTAAACTTAGAGGGGAGTTAAGGAAGGGGCAGAGGGAGTATAAGGATAAAGTAGAACAGCAGTTTCAGACAGGCAGAATCTTAGATGCATGGGATGGGCTTCGAACTCTAACCGGCCAATCAAAAAAACGAACAGCAAATTGCCAAATGACCAGAAGGATTTTTCTAATGAGCTAAATGACTTTTATTGTCGGTTTGAAAGAAATGATCTAGAGGGAGATCTAAACGGGGTAACATCACAGTTAAGAGAAAAAATTATCAATGCAAATGAAGATCATGAATTTGAGGTTCAAGAAAGAGATGTTCAGTCCATATTTCAGAAACTAAATGTGAGGAAAGCTGTGGGACCAGATAATGTGTGTGGAAGATTGTTGAAAGCATGCTGTTCTCAATTGTGTGGTGTGTTTTGCTCTCTATTTAACTGGTCTTTACGTGATTGTGTTGTACCATGTATCTGGAAAAATTCTACAGTTACTCCTGTCCCTAAGAAAAAGAACCCTGCCACACTGAACGATTACCGCCCTGTTGCCTTAACGTCTATTGCCATGAAATGTTTTGAAAAGATCGTCCTTCATCGCCTTCTTTCTTTTACTAACCTACTCCTTGACCCCTTTCAGTTTGCCTACAAACGGTGTAGAGGAACAGACGATGCCTTACTGACCCTTCTTCACAATGCCTTTCTTCACTTAAATACCCCCAACTCTTTTGTTCGTATTTTATTCATCGATTTCTCCTCTGCCTTCAATACAATACAGCCCCATTTACTGGCCCAGAAACTACTAGACCTGAATGTTAACCCCAAGCTCATTCTCTGGATAATCAATTTCCTACGCAATAGAACTCAGTCTGTCCGCTTTCAATCTGCAATCTCCTCAGAACGTTTGACTTCTACAGGTGCCCCCCAAGGAACAGTTTTGTCCCCAGTTCTTTTTACATTGTACACAAACGACTGTAGAGGCACTGAAGAAACACCTGTCATTAAATACTCAGATGATTCTGCCATCGAAGATTTGTCAAGAGAAAGAGTCCTGAAAAAGTCCGGGAAGGATCTCTGGAAAGCACCTGGCTGAATCAAAGCAGTCAGGAGAAGACAAACTCCGCATCGAGTCACCTAGAGCAGCCAAGGCCGATACATAACGGACTAACCTCCATCACTGCCAAAGGAAAACTAAGAAAATTATCGATTTTCTTATTACAGTAAAACCTCCCTTATAAGAAGACACCCCCTTATAACACTCCCTCCCACTTAAGACCTACAGTTTCTCTGAGAAATAAGTATTAAAATTGTTTCCCTTATACAACTCCCTCCCCACTTAAGACCTTATTTTGGATGATTTTTCAAGGGAGAGAGCATAACATTTAAAAGAGAACAGTTAGATCCAATCTGAGAAAATGGTCTAGAGCTACAGACAAACCCCTATTTTACGACCCTCTGTTAAGCGACCACCTCTCATTTGAGACCGGATTTGTTGGCACGGATGCATTTTACTATGTAAACGACCTCTCTTAAACGACTTCCTCTAAAACGCGACTTACGACCACCATTTTGTTGGTTTTTACGACCGTTGTTGTCGTCTGCATAGACTTCGAGCAAAGGGAAACAACCACGGTCAAGGGCCTGAAAGCGGAGTCGCTTCCCTTGTTGTAGAAAAGATGGCGGAAAGCGTAGGAAAAGCACGAAAACCACTGACTTTGAAAAAGAAAACCACTGACTTTGGACGAGAGTGGAGGTGATTAACAGAAGTCGGCGAAGTGAAACTTTAATACATCGATTGCACAATCCTATGGAGTTGGAAAGACCCAAATCCAGTTTTAATATGTCATTGTATGTGTGCATGAAGAAGAGAGTATGAACTGTGCTGAACTTTTTCTTTCTACGGCTGCCAGTGAAAACCTCCATCATACGACCCCTCCAATTTACGACAGATTTTTCCGGACATTTTGGAAGTCTTAAAATAGAGGTTTGTCTGTATATCTTTCCTGACTTGTCTAAACCAAAATGCCATCATACCAGGGCTATGACATCAAAAGTTATGACATCACAGACCATGTGATGTGGACAGGGACAGGCAGTGAAGGGGTTAACTCATTCAAGTCGTTCCTATGGCCAGAATTAATAGATAGCTGTCAATTTGATGCATTTGCTTTAAGGTGAGTAATTCTATGTGCACACATATTGGGGCTCAAAGTCGTGTACAAAATACGGAAAAATCGTGTGGGTAGGCAGGTCTGCAGTCTTACAAAGAGCTTCTTTCGAACATTTTGATAAAATCTACAAAGAATCCATGCTTCCCAAAATACATAAACCTGAATCTTCAATAAAGTGTTGTTTAAACTCCAGGTCATGGAAGTTTCGGAAAAGGGATTCCTCAGTAAATCCCTAAATTATGTATTTCTTAATAGAAATGTAAATAAACATCCAAGAAGCCGCCACAAATTTGTTTCATAACTACAGACTTAAGTTAAATGCTTTTAAAACTAAATTCATAAAAAAAATCTTCAATGTGTCTGCGGTGCTGTTGACAACTGTACAACAACACACATTCTATATTATTGCCCTTATTTTGAATCAGCCCAATCAGAATTCAGAAAAGATGAATCCAAATGTATATTCCAAGATGCTGTATCTCTTTTGAATTTTGTTCAAAATTTAATGCTAAGTCCAGTTGGCTCGTTTCTATAATTCTTGTTTCTAGGAGGAATGTTTGCATTTTGATTTTATATTTCAATTCTGGGTTTTTGTTTTAACTTTGTTCTAATTTAGCATCTCTCCCCTAATGCTACACTCAAGTATGCACTTAAGCAATAACGCACCCAGACACACACGCACCCCCCCCCCCCCCCCAACACACTCACTTTTCTTGTCTAATATCACTTTTAAGTGAAAAGACGTTAAATTAAAGAACAACAACCAAACTCCAAATAACTGTGCCTATCTTTTCATTTCCCATCCCTGTTAGTATTTCCTAACTTTCTTTTTTTCTTCTTCGTTGCTGTTTAGTCTTAGCTCTGTTTTTCCTCGACGTCTCTCCTACAAACTCACCGTCAATGCTTGCAGTCCTTGCTGCTTAGTCTTAGCTCTGTTTTTCCTCAACGTCTCTCCTACAAACTCACTGTCAATGCTTGCAGTCCTTGCTGTTTAGTCTTAGCTCTGTTTTCCCTCGACGTCTCTCCTACAAACTCACTGTCAATGCTTGCAGTCCTTGCTGCTTAGTCTTAGCTCTGTTTTCCCTCGACGTCTCTCCTACAAACTCACTGTCAATGCTTGCAGTCCTTGCTGTTTAGTCTTAGCTCTGTTTTCCCTCGACGTCTCTCCTACAAACTCACTGTCAATGCTTGCTTTGCAGTCCTTGCTGCTTACAAACTCAGTCTTAGCTCTGCTTTTTAGCTCCTCGACGTCTCTCCTACAAACTCACTGTCAATGCTTGCAGTCCTTGCTGCTTAGTCTTAGCTCTGTTTTTCCTCGACGTCTCTCCTACAAACTCACTGTCAATGCTTGCAGTCCTTGCTGCTTAGTCTTAGCTTCCTCGACGTCTCTCCTACAAACTCACTGTCAATGCTTGCAGTCCTTGCTGCTTAGTCTTAGCTCTGTTTTTCCTCGACGTCTCTCCTACAAACTCACTGTCAATGCTTGCAGTCCTTGCTGCTTAGTCTTAGCTCTGTTTTCCCTCGACGTCTCTCCTACAAACTCACTGTCAATGCTTGCAGTCCTTGCTGCTTAGTCTTAGCTCTGTTTTCCCTCGACGTCTCTCCTACAAACTCACTGTCAATGCTTGCAGTCCTTGCTGCTTAGTCTTAGCTCTGTTTTTCCTCGACGTCTCTCCTACAAACTCACTGTCAATGCTTGCAGTCCTTGCTGCTTAGTCTTAGCTCTGTTTTTCCTCGACGTCTCTCCTACAAACTCACTGTCAATGCTTGCAGTCCTTGCTGCTTAGTCTTAGCTCTGTTTTCCCTCGACGTCTCTCCTACAAACTCACTGTCAATGCTTGCAGTCCTTGCTGTTTAGTCTTAGCTCTGTTTTCCCTCGACGTCTCTCCTACAAACTCACTGTCAATGCTTGCAGTCCTTGCTGCTTAGTCTTAGCTCTGTTTTTCCTCAACGTCTCTCCTACAAACTCACTGTCAATGCTTGCAGTCCTTGCTGCTTAGTCTTAGCTCTGTTTTCCCTCGACGTCTCTCCTACAAACTCACTGTCAATGCTTGCAGTCCTTGCTGCTTAGTCTTAGCTCTGTTTTCCCTCGACGTCTCTCCTACAAACTCACTGTCAATGCTTGCAGTCCTTGCTGTTTAGTCTTAGCTCTGTTTTCCCTCGACGTCTCTCCTACAAACTCACTGTCAATGCTTGCAGTCCTTGCTGCTTAGTCTTAGCTCTGTTTTCCCTCGACGTCTCTCCTACAAACTCACTGTCAATGCTTGCAGTCCTTGCTGCTTAGTCTTAGCTCTGTTTTCCCTCGACGTCTCTCCTACAAACTCACTGTCAATGCTTGCAGTCCTTGCTGTTTAGTCTTAGCTCTGTTTTCCCTCGACGTCTCTCCTACAAACTCACTGTCAATGCTTGCAGTCCTTGCTGCTTAGTCTTAGCTCTGTTTTCCCTCGACGTCTCTCCTACAAACTCACTGTCAATGCTTGCAGTCCTTGCTGTTTAGTCTTAGCTCTGTTTTCCCTCGACGTCTCTCCTACAAACTCACTGTCAATGCTTGCAGTCCTTGCTGCTTAGTCTTAGCTCTGTTTTCCCTCGACGTCTCTCCTACAAACTCACTGTCAATGCTTGCAGTCCTTGCTGCTTAGTCTTAGCTCTGTTTTCCCTCGACGTCTCTCCTACAAACTCACTGTCAATGCTTGCAGTCCTTGCTGCTTAGTCTTAGCTCTGTTTTCCCTCGACGTCTCTCCTACAAACTCACCGACAATGCTTGCAGTCCTTGCTGTTGGGTCTGTAGCTGGGTCTCCAGGACGGAGAACCGTTTCGCTGTCTCAGCCTGCTCCAAACTCTTCTTCACCTTCTGCTTGCTCAGCTCAAAACATCTCTGTCAACACAAACGACAACAACAACAGCAAAATGATGATCAAAGTCCGTTTAATTAAACCCTCTTGCATTAGTACAGAAAAAAATATATATATAAAAAATCTTCCAGCGTTCAGATTCTTTCACATTTTCCCCAGAAAATCTGTCTTTTGAAGCACGCAGAGCGCCATACATTTACTATCAAATCACTGCAAGTGAGAAGCTTCTCCATAGTGTGTGTATGACAAGCCAGAACTTAGTGCATGATGAGAATGCCATCACAGGGGGTCTCAGAGTGGAGGGCGGTTTTGGGCGGCTTGAATACACAGAGGCAACTTCCGGCAAGAGGGTTAACGCCCTCCAACCTGGAACAGGTACCCGAGTGACATTTCGTCGGAGAAATTCAAAAACCTCGTATCTCAATTTTGGTAGTTTTAAGAAAAATGAAAAAAACTTTTAAAAATTAACCACGTTGACCACAATTGATTAACTATGATGAATATGTTGTTCAAGACCTTGCGAGTTTACTCCTGCATTTTGTTAAAATTTCTCACTAATTTTTGTTGTTAAAGACTTGAAAAGAACGAAGATACAAGGTTTTTGTCCTTAACTAGATCTGAATTTGGGACTTAAGAGTTTTTCTTCTATTTTCACAACCTCATTTATCCCAGATAGAAAGTCGTTAGAAATACGAGCTTTTGGTGGAAGGTGGCGGGAAAAATTAGAGAGCTCACTATGTATCTTAACTCCCAAAAAAACCAAAATCGAGATACAAGGTTTTTGAATTTCACTGACAATTTGTAACTATAGAGATAGTGAGACGATCCTGGACGTACTGCAATTGCAAAGAAAGTACTGACGTCTCTGAATAAATCAAGATTAAAGGTAAGGGAGAATGAACAACAACAAAACGGTTGTGTCACTTTAAAAGCAAGGCAGAATACTACCCAATAACTTGGCAAAACCAAGCAATTTCTCAATGAAGCTAGGAACTCGCTAAAAGTTGGTTTTGTCATTTACTTTCCGAAGGTACCCTTCTTATGGGATCTGACGAAGTACAGTCGCACATCCATTATTACTTCCCTTTGTGTCTCCCTAACATCTGTGAGCTCCACTGGTGTCTGTACCACTTCAAAGAACAATCACTATCAAAAGCTCTAAGAAAGCGCAAAGAAAAATAACTCAAGATCGCATCCCATCCCGTAGTTTCATCTCTATATGTAACCTAGCACCACGAAAGGGACATGAAGTCGCTGGGCTAGTTCACAACAGGCTTGCAAAGTCAAAACTCATTTTTAAAAAATAAATTTTGAGTTAAGTGTATTTTCGTGTTCTCTAACATCTCATCTTTCATATTTTCAAAAAATATTCTTTGAAATGAGTAGATTGATGCATTTTCTTCAGCTAGGCTAAGCTTTAGACTGTGATTTCTCAAAAAGGCCGACAACCATCCTACCAACTTTGAATGCCCATAACTCTAAAACGAAAAAAGTTACAAGAATGGTTCTTATATCCTTTGAAAGAGAATTGTCTGAAGTTCTTAACTGTACCATTGTGTCAGTAAAAATTGCATGAAAAAACAACAACCAAAAAACCCCCACACATTGGCTGCGACTCGCTCTCCAGGTGGAAGCAACCCGAATTTCACAGACGCCTCTGTGACTATAATGTACCTAACCTAACATATCCCTAAAATGCTTACGAGCCTTCAGAGAACACCTGGCTCACAAGGAGCTTGTGCACTAGGAAGAAAATGGGAGGTTGATTGGACCAAAAAAACCACGGCTCTTATCTCTGAAGTTTTGTGCATGCATTTCTTTTTTTTATCTTTCGAAACAACCCCATTCCTTACATATTTTATGTGTCTGCCCAGGCTGCGGGCAAGCGTTTTTATGGGTCAGCTGAGGTGGAATAATAATAGTAATAATAAAAAAAAAGTAGAATATGTACAAAAGCAATAGGATTCTCCTCTAAATAAGAGGTGAATCCTAATAATAAGCATTTCTTTGCGCTTTCTCTTATAAAATGTGAAGAAACAAAGATGGCTACTGGGTTCAATAAAATTCACAAGATTTTTTTCGGCGGAGATCGCTCGATTTCGAAAATAAATTTGGCGGAGACGGCGGAACTATTTTCATGCCTGGTTACACTAGGGCGCCCCGACAAATTGTCGGGCGCAGGGCGGAATGAGTTAATTCTCCGTAGAGCCAGCGGTGTGACAAACCTGGGTGTGGGTGTGCATCTTGGCCAGGTAGGCAATCTTCTGGTTGACGATGTCGAAGATCTTCTGGGACATGCGCCTCTTCTCCGCGCCCAGGTCTATGGCTTCGCTTCTTACCCGCTGGATGCTGGGGATAAAAAAAAACCCAACCATTTAACTAAACCCAACATGACAAAACATGTTAATCCTTTCACCACCGATGTCGCATTTTTGCACCATAAAGATTTAACCCTTTCACCGCCAAAGTCGCATTTTAGCACCAAATTGGGGTCTATTATCCAAAGACCATATTGTCTTAGTTTTGGGAAGTAAGGATAGACCTTATTTTATATATGTCACAGGAGAATCCCCAATACTGCAGATGGATTTTGTTCTCTACCCAGGTAAATTTAATGGAACTTTTTTGGTTGAAGTATGGCTGGCGGTGAAAGGGTTAATACCCAAGTCATAAAAAGCCTCGAAATCTGGATCTGTTATCCAGTGATCTTGTGTTCTTAATTTTAAGAACAATAGGCCTTGTTTTAAACATGTCACAAAGGAATTCCTAATATTGTAGACAAAATCTTTTTTCTACCCATTAAGTTTAAGGGGAAATTTAGGCTAAAAAAATGGCTGGCGGCGAAAGGGTTAACAAACGAACAAAACAATTTGGCTAAGACAGTTGTAGCTTAGACACCCAGGCATCATAATAGTCTGAAGTCCAATCCTCTGAAAACCGCGGTAAAAGGGCCATCAAGGCCCCAGACTATAGAGGGGCAACACTGAAATCAGTTCCAAACACCACCAAAAAGGCTTAATATAGCGAAAAATCACATTAAAATGCTATTTCACACAAAGGAATAGCACTGAATAAAAAGGAAAAACCTCTGACAAGAGAAGCCAATCCTGTCAGAAATTCTTAATCCTCTGAAATCCTCTGACAATTCTGATGCCTGACACCCCCTCCCGTGACATTTTCGTATTGAAAAATGTTCACTGATAAGTGAATTCTACCATTCTCAGGAAAGGGATAGGGTTAGGATCAGCCTAGGGTTATTGTCATGAAACTCAAAGAAGCAGACTTTGAGATGGGGGGGGGGGGGGGGGGGTGTTTAAGTACAACTTTGCCAACAATTCTTACGAAAGAATACATCCACTACAACAAGCATGAACAAAAAATTAACCCTAATAATCGGCAATCGCGTTAACTGGTCTTTATCAGTAAAATACATGATTGCAAAACCAAAAAATACTGTTTAAAAAAAAAATTCTTTGAACTAGGGATGAATACTTTTTTTCTAGGATTGATAAATGCTGTTGATGTCGTGAGTTTCTGTGGTTTTTCTGTGGTTTTTCTGTTTTTTTGTTTCACTCTGACTGGTTTTGACAACAGCTGTTGGGGGGCAAATTGTCTATGATGGGACTGGTTTTCAAAATTCCTAATGCAATGACTAATAATGATTAAGCACTACGGCAGCCACAATCACCTGCAACATTTTTTTTTCTTAATGGTACTGCTCTTGTCAAACAGCCACTATTTTTTGTATCAAACATGTTAGTCCTTCTTCAAACATTAACAAATAACATTCATATATATGCATGCTTCAACATTCATGAATAATAAACAGTGATTACCTGTAAACAAAGATGAATAAAACAGAGAGAAAAAGAGAAAAAAGTTTGTCTTGCCTTTTTCCTTTCAAAGAGTCGCTTTGGCCGTTTAGACCCTAGAGCATGCTAAGATAAAAAAAATTAAAAAAGTGAAATTAAATAATTACGAAATGATTCTAATGAATAATTATTAAAAATAATAGCAGGATTAGAAATAAAATATATACATTTAGTTCACTTTGCATTCATCATTAGAGGTTCTATTCTATGCTCCTTTTTTAACAATCTGAACTCATTCAAGTTGTTCCGGCCATATATGTCCAGAATAGATAGCTGTCAATTAGATGCATTTGCTTCAAGGGAAGTAAATCTGTGTGCACACCATACCTTGGTTTCACTTCCAAACTCGCTTCGCTCCCTTAGATCACAATTTTGCCTCTGACTTTGCTTTTGCAGTGGTTTGTTCCGGGGTAAACCAATCGGTAGAGTTTTCTATATAAAGTCTATATATAAAAAAAGTCTGATCTATCACTTCCCTACGTCTAAACCTGAAGTAAAAACCTGTAATCTTCTTTCGTTTCTCCTTTTGTTTATGCATTTTTTGTTTGTGAGCATGGCTGGAGTGATTTGTGAGTTTTCTTAATGACTCAAAATCGTTGCGATGCGAATGAGTTAAAACTGTCCTCTGGGGCTATCAAAAAGGCTAAAATAAGCCCGAAGGCTGAAACATCTCATGCGAGTCTGGATCAGCTACAGTTTACCACCGTATTTTTCTGACTATAAGGCGCACACACCAAAACATTTCCACAAAATTCAGATTTTGTTCTTACATTTTCTTACTATTTTATAACTATAAGGCACATGTAGACATGCCTACCCCCCAAATTTGCTTTTCAGGAACACTCCCACTCAAAATCCGTAACCGAGCATGATTTTCAGGAACATAGCTTCCGTCCAGCATCCATCTTCATGGAATTCGCGCACTCCGACGCTTGAAGCTGCCAAGCGCATAGCCGGTCAAATTTTGGCTCGACCTTGGTGAAAGACGATTGGTTGAAAAGCTCTCTCGGAAAACTTTGGGGCTGACTTTCGTAAGCTTTCGGTATTGCTCGCAGACGCTAAACCACCAGCCGGCATCGTAATTTTTTGTTGTTGATGTTTTAATTTTTCCCAGAACATGCGCCTGTTTTCCGTATTTTCGGAACACACTGCCAAAATCAATACATTTCCGTAACAAATACGGATAACCCGTGACGGTAGGCATGTCTGCACATGGGTCTCAATCTGGAAATAAAATAAAGAAACGCCGTATATTCCAAAAAATATGGCAACTAGAAACAACAAAAAAGTGAGAAAAAAAAAATGGGGGAAAAAAAAAGTTAAGTACCTCTCTTTTTTGGTCTGTATCTGCTGTTGAAGCCTCCGCTTCTGGTCTTTCTGACGGGTCAGCTCTTTCTGCAAATTTTAAAGCATTATATTATAAGCCTGTTTGAAAACCCACATTCTCCACAATTTATACATCTTTCAATAAAACCCATTAACCCTTTCATCGCCACTGTCGCCTCTTGGCACCACAATGATTCAATACCCATGTCACTAAAACTAAACCTATTTCATGCATGTCACAGAGGAATCCCCAACATTGCAGACAAAATCTTTTCTGTATCCAGGTAAGTTTCATGGATAATTTTGGCTGAAAAATGGCTGGCGTTGAAAGGGTTAAACACATGTTCTCTATGGTCCACTACTTTTTAAAATTTCTTTCTTTCACTAAACTTTCACACTTATACTCCTCTCTCTCTCTCTTTCTCTCTCTCTCAGTCTGTCTGTCTTCCCTTCACTCTGTCTGTGCCTGTCTGTCTGTATCTTTTTTCCTCCTTCTTCTATGTGAATTTTCCATATTATATGCCCAGTGATCGGGCTGGCTTTTGAAACCAATAATTTTGAAACCAATAAGTCCTGGGACTGATTGACCAAAAAATCAATCAGTCCTTTTGACAACCAATAAGTCCCATTTTTTTTCCTAATCACAATATCATCTTTGTACTTTTTCTCTAAAAAAAACAAAAAACATTTGGCACAAAACAGAGAAAAAACGGAATATAAAATCTAAACCGAAATGTGTTTGTCACTCCACCGGAAGAAGTTTGACGACACACACTGTGGATCGGGAAATAACTCAGTCTCGGAGATCTCTCGCAATCGTGTTTTTCCGTATGCACTCGGAACACAGTTGTAAGTAACATGTTAGAAACGACTTCGATTCTGTTTCGTTCTCCCCCACCCCCACCCCCGAGTCATACGTCACTAGAAAGCTTGCGCCGACCTCTTGTTTGAATCGAAAACGGTGTCGTTGAAATTCTTTAATTCGGCTTGAAACAAAAACGACCAGTGACGGGACCGAGTGCCTGGAAAATCAATAAGTCCCCGGACCGGCTGGATAGTAAAACGATCGGTCCCACAGAAAATCAATGCGTAAAGGACCGAAAACCGATCAAGTTCCGGATCACTGTATGCCTAAGATGCACGAGTAGCTAACTTGATGTAAGCCTAGTAGTGAAATCTGTTCTCGTTTGTTTGATTTTCATGTTTGCATGTTTTCTTGTTTTATGTTTTATTTTTCTGTTTGCATCCTTTTCTAGTTTTATGTTTTATTTTACGAGCGCAGAATGCAAAATAAAAATCTGTCAAAGCTTATTTCTTTATGCTCAATAAACATCATTTTGACTTGACTTGACTTGACACACACACACAATGTATGATCATTGTATTTCTACCTACACCCCTCCCGTGACACTCCCACCACACATTGCACAGGCAGAGTATACTTACGGAAGAAAGTTTTTTAGTTAAAAATGCAAGCATGTTTGCGGAAAAATGTATGCGTGCGCACACCACACACACACTGTGATTATTGTGCTGTTACCAACACCCCTCCAACAACTCTCCCACCACACTTAAAGTAGGCAGAATGGATTTACAAAGATTTAAAGTTTAAAACGCAAGCAAGCTTGCATAAAAATACACATGCACGCACACTCACTTCTCTCTCACACACACTTTATTTCAATTTCATAAAATCACTGAACCTCAAACAGCACCACTTGCCTTTTTCTCCCTCAAAGCGTTGTGGTTTTTCTCCTTCTCCCCCTGGTGGCGCTGCAGCTCCCGATACCGATTCTCCTTTTCTTCCAGTGACCGTTGTACATCCTGCATAACCAAAAATTAAAATAAAAAAATGATTACCATATTTACGGACTATAAGGCGATACTTTTTTTCCTACACTGAGACCTCTGCGCCTTATAATATGAATGATAATATAATGAGAAATTATAATAACAAAATCTGAAATTTGTGCAAAATTTGGGGGGTGCGCCTTATAATCAGGTGCGCCTTGTAGTCCGTAAAAATACGGTACGTGCAAGTTGCGAACCAAATATCGCCATGGGGATAGCCAGGGATCTTTCAGTTTCAGTACAAATAGTTCCCCTACCATCTGGAAGTTCTGTGCTAGCAACTTCCTCTGCCTTTTTTTCAAAAACTTTTCTTCCAACCATCTACTATATTTTCCTGCCTTACTGGCCCATTCTCCTGATTTTGTTTCAACAACACAAACCGGACACATGCGTATCTCACCCATTATGGCCATATGGCCTAGGAACAAAGAAGAAGCGAGCCAAATTGTTTTGGCTGGAACTTTACAACAGAGCAGTCACACATACTGTAAGGCGATACTTTTTTATCCTAGACTGAGACCTTGGCACCTTACGATAACGACGACTGGAACTTTACGACAGAAGTCACACATACTGTAAGGCGATACTTTTTTTTGTTCCTAGACTGAGACCTTTGCGCCTTATAATAACGACGGATGGAACTTTACAACAGAGCAGTCACACATACTGTAAGGCGATACTTTTTTTATCCTAGACTGAGACCTTGGCACCTTACGATAACGACGACTGGAACTTTACGACAGAACAGTCACACATACTGTAAGGCGATACTTCTTTTTCCTAGACTGAGACCTTGGCGCCTTACGATAACGACGACTGGAACTTTACGACAGAACAGTCACACATACTGTAAGGCGATACTTCTTTTTCCTAGACTGAGACCTTGGCGCCTTACGATAACGACGACTGGAACTTTACGACAGAACAGTCACACATACTGTAAGGCGATACTTTTTTTTCCTAGACTGAGACCTTGGCACCTTACGATAACGACGACTGGAACTTTACAACAGAACAGTCACACATACTGTAAGGCGATACTTTTTTTTCCTAGACTGAGACCTTGGCACCTTACGATAACGACGACTGGAACTTTACAACAGAACAGTCACACATACTGTAAGGCGATACTTTTTTTTTCCTTCCTAGACTGAGACCTTGGCGCCTTACGATAACGACGACTGGAACTTTACAACAGAACAGTCACACATACTGTAAGGCGATACTTTTTTTTTCCTTCCTAGACTGAGACCTTGGCGCCTTACGATAACGACGACTGGAACTTTACAACAGAACAGTCACACATACTGTAAGGCGATACTTTTTTTTTCCTTCCTAGACTGAGACCTTTGCGCCTTACGATAACGACAACAACAAAAAATAGTAAGAAGGTGTAATGATAAAAGCTGACATTTGTGTAAAATTCTGGGGGATGCACCTTACAATAACATCACACTCATAAGAAAAATACCTAACCCAGAGTTAGGCAATTTTGCAGTAAGCGTGTATAGGACATCGGCTGACTGGTATCTATCACAAGGTTCATAGCCATACAGCATCCTAATTTTCCCAAACTTTCAAAGCCGAACTTTAGGGTTTTCCCACATCGAAGGTTTTTCGGCAAGCCGCACAATATGCTGAGCGCTTGTTGGTTGCATCCTATCGCAGCCATACTTTATATGCAGAATTTTCGAGCCAAAGCTCACTGAAGACACATTTGCCCGGCATTTTGTGCAATACACGTAAAGACCCGGATGTCTTTAAAGGGAAGCAACTCGCATCAATTCTGGTTAAAAATCGAAAGTATTTCATAATTATAATTTTTTTTCTTGGCACGATGATTCATAATTATGGTCCTGGGCGATTTGGGGGGCAGATTGATGAAGATTTGACAGTAGCTCAAAATTCACAAACTTTCAAAGACACTACTCTTGGTATTTCATTTTTCACAAACTTTCATGGGCCTTGAAAATGAAGTCTATTTTCTCCAAACCTTCCCAAACTTTCCCAACTGCTATGAACCCTGTTATCATGACAGAAAGTACAGAAGCACCTGGGAAAGCGGAAGTGATCACAATAGATACGTTGCAAATATGCCGTTCTCTTTTCTGACTTGGGTACGTTTGTACAAAGATGGCGGCGCCAAGTCCAGGTGAGATTTTCACAGTCAATTAAGCTTCGTTTTTGACTTGCCTCAAGCGTGCGAAGCTAAGCAACAACATTTTAATGTTGTTATGCATTGCTTTGCTGATTGATAAACTAGTTATGTATCATTTAGTTGTGTTTTTTGATCACTCACGCTGTCAATCGATTGAGATCAGCAGACTGCATTTTTATAGAAAAGAATTAGATGAGTAAATTCTTAATAAAATACTGAGACGTTTTTCTCAAAACACTGTAAAATGAGTTAGGCACTTATCTTATGAGCGTGACGAATTTAAGGTGTGTCTTATACTATTACAGTGAAACCTCTCTATTTCAAGACTTCCAAAACGTCAGGAAAAATCGGTCTTAGATTGGAGGGGGTCTTACTCTTATAATGGAGGTCGTTTTTACAGGAAGAGTTCAACATCCGTTCCCAAAAAATTCAGTCTTAAATGAGAGGTGGTCTTTTAACGGAGGGTTTTATAATAGAGGTTTGACTGTATAGTCAAACAAATATGGTATCTGTCCGATTTCTTATCCTGAACATTGACAAACAGCTTTTACATCCGCCATCAGTGACAACCCTACCTGTAGAAAATTACCACAATAATTTGTTCCTTAGCTTCTAAGTTCTTTCAACAAGTTTTTACCACACAAACAAAAAGATGCAAGCGAATAAGACAAAAACAAAACCTGTAGCAGAAGTAAATACTGAAAAAAACCAGCCGCCGTGGTGTAGTGGTTAGCAACGCGGACTACAGGCTGGGAGGTCTTGGGTTCGAGTCCCATCAGAGGCGAGGGTTTTTTCGGTCCTGGACCGACTCCTACCCAGAGTGAGTGGCTATGGGCTCAATGGGAAGACTGAAACCACACAGTCGAGTTTCATCCGCTTAACGGATGCGATTCTGAGAGTTGCAAGACCAACACTGCAGGTGTCTGTAGTTCTCGGGCCTGGTTAACACCGGGATATCATTATGAAAGGAAGCGTAGAATACAGCCCTGCAATGCAGTCTCAGACCGATACGGAACTCCATAGCATCATCATCATCGTTATCATCGGCCTCATTTTCCATCAATCATAAAATTAAAAAATGTCTCAAATTCTGTGGCTTTGCATGCCTTGCTCTCATGGTGACCTCAGTTTCGGTTTCCAATCCAGTCTATGCCTTGGTGCGTTCGGGTCAAAGTCATGGGGATTAGTGTGTTCTGGGGAGCTGTCGGTGGACGGTCGTGGTGGCGCCCTCGGAGGAGGACCTCACTCACGCTGGCTCCGCGACTAAGAGAATAGTGTCGTCAGTAGGGGGCTTAGTAGGTGGTGTCCTGAACAGGATCCACTGAACTCCACCGAAGTGACTCAGCAGAAGTGCAGTGTCTCCTCGGTTGGTTGCCTCCTGACGGCCTGACAGATTCGCTCCCCTTGGACTGCTGTTCTCGGATTCTGCGACTTGAACAAACCGGGGTGTAACTGCGAATTGGGATTCGGAACGAGCGGCGTGGGAGCAACGCCACTGTACAGCCCAGATGGGACAGAAAAAAAATAATTCATTTTGCACCTAGTCTTTCTATTTATTTCACGCAGATTACCGCCTGAATGTGTCACTACTTGAATGCTGGAGAAAATTTAAAAAGAAATTTTAAAATGGAAATGAGAACTGTTATAATCAATCTGGCAAATTGATCTGGAGATATCCTACTGGCAGTTTTAAAGAAAAACAAAACAAAACCAACTGCGTACCAGTTATTCCCCTTCATCCGATGACGTCATCAGTGATGTCATTAAGCTCTAGGACCCTCTATACTGTCAGTGAAGGAGTCCTGGGACCCCTTGTTTTGAGGGGCGATTGGGAGCCCTGGGGGGTTAAATGTAATCCTACTGCCTCAGTTTACTTTTCATTTACGTTCAGACCTACAGGTTTACGTCAACCACATCGATTAGAAATGCTGTTCACGCGTTCATGCGCACAGCAAAGTGTTCAATAATTCTTCACCTGAATGGTTTGAAGGAGGGTCCGCTCTCTCTGCGTGTCTATGGATGATGCTAAGAACCGGGCGTCTCTGCAAGGAAACGAGCGCACGCTTGTCTTTCAACCAAATGGCAGGCATATATATATATATATATATAAACGATCAAAAATTGAAGAAGAAAAAACAAACACACCATTAAACTTTCCTCTTATGTACATGTATATATATAATTTGCTTTGATAAAACTTTTATATATATATATATCAATCAATCAATATTTATTATCCCCAATAAATTTAAAATGAAAAAGGAAATTTGTTTTGCTGTCACAATAAAACATACAATAAAACACAATGCACATGAGAAGTAACATATTACAGATATAATATTATGAGTATTATACATGCACAACAACAGGGAAAGACATAGAAAGAGAGCGAGAAGGGGGAGGGAGAGAGAGAGAGAGAGAGAGAGAGAGAGAGAGAGAGAGAGAGAGAGAGAGAGAGATGAGAGAGAGAGAGAGTCAGAGAGAGAAAGAGAGAAAGAGAAAAGAGATTTAAACGACGACTTGGCGAATTTCACTTGGAAGAACTGTTAAGCACCTACACGTGCCCCTATATTTCACAGTTGAAGGTAAAAATCGCTGCGACTTAGGAGAAAATAAAGATTCAAAATTCTTATCGGCACGCGTATTATAATATAGATGACCACACAGAGAGAAAGAGAGAAAGTCAGAGAGAGAAAGAGAGAAAGTGTGCCAAAAAAAGAGAATTTTAACACTAAGTATTTGTGATTTATAATTATTCTGTGTGTGGGGTGTTTGAACGGGGGGAATGTGTGTGCGGAGATAATTTTACCACTAAAAAGGGGGGGATGTGTGTGCGCGCGCGCGTGTGTTAAGTGCTGAATTGTAGGATATATTGAACTGAGCACTTGTATGTGTGGTGTGGAACTAAAATCTAAATGACGTGTACATGATGACAAAAGTTTGTGTATGACGTTTCATGCCTGTCACTCCCAGTAGAAGTCCAATAAAGGACGAAAATTTGGAATACAGCTTCGCTTTTTTTTTTTTTGGTTGCTTCTTTTATTGTTAAGAGACAACAGGGTAATAAAACAAGAATAAAAGACAAGTTGTACATAAATGTCATCATTAAATTATAGATACATACCGTTATAGATACAGTGGAGTCCGGGTAAAACGAATTTTAAGGGAACACAGACTCAGTTCGTTGTATCAGGATTTCGTTATACATGTAGTGATGTACATGTACAATGTATGTTGAAAACAAAAACAGTTCAAACACTCACCAATGATAACCGAAAACATAAACTTGACCAGTTTGGATCGTCTGTCTTAATCACGGGATGTACAAGGCTTGAAGAAGTTCAGCAGTGTTGTCTGACGCTGATCTGTTTTGGCACACTTTTCAACAAGTTTGTCCATTAAGTGACAACACATCACACAAATTTAGTTTGTTATAGGCTTTCACGAACTTTTCGATCTTTATTTTGAGCGTGAATTGTAAAGCGACCTTGAGAAACCGAATGATCTGTAGGAAGCCTAGGCCTAGCAGACGACCCAGTGTGAATCTAAATGAGTTCACGCATGCGCAGTTCATATTTTCCAACTTCCTTCCTCTTGACAACACGTTCTAGCTTGGAGTTTGAAGGCCTAGGTTTTTGCAGCGCATCACACAGGCTGAGTTCGTTATTGGCTATTTTTCCAAGTAAATAAAATTATCCTGGGCCGTAGAACATGTGTTCGTAAAAAGCGGGTGTTCGTTATTTCAAAAGGATTTTTTGTTCGTTATACCCATGGCTTTGCAAGTGACAAATAGAAGGGCATTTGCCGGGAAATTGAAGTCAGTTCGTTAATCGCGAAATTTCGTTAAAAGCGAGTTCGTTATAGTTGGACTCCACTGTATATACCGTTATACTAGCTACAAACATGTGCATGTTGATGTGCATGCACACATGATCTGAACAGACCTGGTTACCCCATACACAAGTCTTCAGTAGTCTGGATAGCTAAAATGAGTAGTTTTGGTGTGAAATGTGTAGTCCTACTCATTAAACTATCAAACACCGTTCACTGAAAATGAGTAGCAATCAAGAATTAAAGAGCAATATCATCAATTTTGAATAGTAGAGGTCCAAATTGTGTAGAAAACTACCCGAAAAGAGTAGAGTAAACAGGTCTGTCTACACACACACACACACACACACACACAAACGCACACAATCAAACACACACACAAAAACACATGCGCGCGCACGCACGCTTACTTAAACACACAAACATGTGTACTTTCTCTCACACACATGTACACAAATGCGCGCATGTGCACACACGCACAAGCACACGCACACGCACACATACCACACACAAAAAAGGCACACACCTATTATCATGTCAAAAATTGATCCCCAAAAAAGTCTCAGACAATAATACTAATACTGTAGCATCCTAACGTTTTTCTTTCAGAGAAAACGAAAAAGGTGTCACTTACTTCAGCGGACTGTTCCTTGAGGAAACTGCCCCGTCATATTTGCTGACCTTGATACTGTACTGTTTGGGGGGTAAAAAAGAGTAAAATAATGATTAGTTATAAGTTAGTAGGTATTTTACAGTCACAGAGGCGTCTCTGTGAAATTCGGGTTGCTCCCACCTGGAGAGCGCGTCGCAGCCAGAGGCGTGCCCCCTATTTTTTTTTTATTTTTTTTTTTGCATGCGATTTTTGTGTGACTGATGAGGAAGGAGAGGGGGGGGTAAATTGTGACCAAATGATAACTTTTTTGTTGCCACCGTATGCTAAGTGCATGGGCACACAGGACCTCGGTTCATCGTCTCATCCGAAAGATTCCACGTTCAGACCGTAAGGCCTAGTGCAAAAAGAGAGGGAAAATCCCCTGTACCCAGGTTCGAACTCGGGTTTACTTGACACGAAGCGAACGCGCTACCACTGTGCCACTCTTCACTGGGGGTCAGTATTTGTTAGCATTCTTGCTACATATTCTGTATTCAAGGGTAAAACCTAGACAAAATGAACAGCAGGAAAGCCCAGGTTCTGACAGGCATTTGTGAGGGTCAGGGGGCTTTGGGGGTACACTTTTACTAATAAAATCAGAGCGCTTAGAGACAGTTTTCAATTTTTTTAAAACAATAAACCAATTTTTTTTTTCTCATTCCAGAGTAACGATTCTTCGATTTATAGTACTGCAAATTCAGGATTTACAGGAAAATAACAAAGCTAAACGAAAAGAGTGGTTTAACTATTTTACTAATTTTTTTTTAAAGCATATATATATATATATATATATGCGTTGCTTTAATGGAAAACAAATCACTGACGTAAGCTCTAAAAATAGATAAACACATGGCAGGGTGCTTGGCAGTGAATGCCTTTGCATTTGGTGGGAGTGATGTCTTGGGCGAATACATGGTAGTGAAAGAATTAAGTTGAAAGTAAAACCTTTTAGAATATTATAATTATGCTAAAATTAAATCATCAACATTTTCATCCTAGGGTCATTTTTAGAAATGATAATGGGCATTCTTTGCATACAAGTGTGTCTGACTAGAAACCAAGCCTAGGGAGGAAGAGTTTTCAAGCCACCGAGATCGACTTGGCTTAAGGCTGTGTCAGACCAATTGGCATAGGCTAGAACACCAAGGCTACATCAAAATGTTGTGACGCTCTTTAGCCATGACAACCTCATACTCATAGCATAACATCATCAGTCTCCAAAATCCTCCGAAGTCGGAAAGTGGCTGCCCACGGTGGCTGGTGGGGTAAATAAAAAAATTTAAAAAACGATAACACACGTAATGTTCTCTCATCCCTAGCTGGTGCACACATAATTTGTACCATAGTGTTCAAGTGCTTCGGCTGTTGGGATGATCCCTGGAGTCTAAGCCAGGGTACCACAACAACAATTATATACTAAAAATAAATCATCAACATTTTCAGCCTAGGTTCATTTTATAGAAATGACAACAGAAATCTACATACAAAGGTGTCTGATTAGAAATCGAGCCTACATGGGTGCCACTACACAAAATGAAAACCTGAAAGGCCAGGGTCTAGGGGTAACGTCCCCCTGCAGCTGAAGAAAAAATTGATTTATGAAGGTATTTTAGTTTGCTTTTTACCACAATTTATACAAAATGCTTAATTAAATGTGTTTGAAAAATACAGTAGACACAAAAAGATCTTGTTTGACACATTTTAAAAATAGGAAATTCCTTTTCTGGTAAAATTCAAAAACAGGAGATCCTTGTATACCAGAAAAAGTTGCAACCCGTGAGCCTTGGGTGGAGGAGGTTTCAAGCCTCCGAGAGACAGTCTTACTTGCACAGAAGCGGTGTAGAACATCCTCAGGTCGGGCTGGGAGCGGATGATCTCCTGCACGTTCCTGCTGGCGTTGGCGTCTCCCACGGGTATCCGGTGCACGTTGTACAGCAAGCACAGGAAGGCCATGACGGGCTCTGGGCACTGGAACAGGTCCTTCATGTAGCTGAAGAACCCGTACTTTCTGAAACACGTTCAGTTTTTTCAAAGCATAGCTGAAGAACCCGTAGTTTCTGAAACACGTTCAGTTTTTCAAAGCATAGCTGAAGAACCCGGAGTTTCTGAAACACGTTAAGTTTTTCAAAGCATAGCTGAAGAACCCGTACTTTCTGAAACACGTTCAGTTTTTCAAAGCATAGCTGAAGAACCCGTACTGTCTGAAACACGTTCAGTTTTTCAAAGCATAGCTGAAGAACCCGTACTTTCTGAAACACGTTGAGTTTTTCAATGTATAGCTGAAGAACCCGTACTTTCTGAAACACGTTGAGTTTTTCAATGTATAGCTGAAGAACCCGTACTTTCTGAAACACGTTGAGTTTTTCAATGTATAGCTGAAGAACCCATACTTTCTGAAACGCGCGTTGAGTTTTTCAATGTCAGGCATGGGAATTGTCAGAGACAAAAAAATCTGAAAAGACCCCCAACTGAAGTATTTAGTAACAAAAACGAAGTATTTAGTAACAATTTCAAAAACAAATTGGCGGACAATTCCCATGCCTGCTTGTTGTTGCTTCAGTTATGTCATAGTTGTTGTTCATGTTGATTTGGAAAAATAAAACATTTAAACCAGCTGAAGAACCCGTACTTTCTGAAACACGTTGAGTTTTTCAATGTATAGCTGAAGAACCCGTACTTTCTGAAACGCGTTGAGTTTTTCAATGTATAGCTGAAGAACCCGTACTTTCTGAAACGCGTTGAGTTTTTCGATGAATAGCTGAAGAACCCGTACTTTCTGAAACACGTTGAGTTTTTCAATGTATAGCTGAAGAAACCGTACTTTCTGAAACGCGTTGAGTTTTTCAATGTATAACTGAAGAACCCGTACTTTCTGAAACACGTTCAGTTTTTCAATGTGTAGCTGAAGAACCCGTACTGTCTGAAACACGTTCAGTTTCTCAATGAATAGCTGAAGAACCCGTACTTTCTGAAACACGTTGAGTTTTTCAATGTATAGCTGAAGAACCCGTACTTTCTGAAACACGTTCAGTTTTTCAATGTGTAGCTGAAGAACCCGTACTGTCTGAAACACGTTCAGTTTCTCAATGAATAGCTGAAGAACCCGTACTTTCTGAAACACATTGAGTTTTTCAATGCATAGCTGAAGAACCCGTACTTTCTGAAACACGTTGAGTTTTTCAATGTATAGCTGAAGAAACCGTACTTTCTGAAACGCGTTGAGTTTTTCAATGTATAACTGAAGTACCTGTACTTTCTGAAACGCGTTGAATTTTCAATATAAAGCTGAAGAACCCATACTTTCTGAAACGCGCGTTGAGTTTTTCAATGTCAGGCATGGGAATTGTCAGAGACAAAAAAATCTGAAAAGACCCCCAATTGAAGTATTTAGTAACAAAAACGAAGTATTTAGTAACAATTTTTTTTAAAAATTTGTGGACAATTCCCATGCCTGTTGTATAGCTAAAGAAAACATACTTTCTGAAATGCGTTGAGTTTTTCAATGTATAGCTGAAGAAACTGTACTTTCTGAAACGTGTTGAGTTTTTCCATGTATAGCTGAAAAAAACATACTTTCTGAAACGCGTTGAGTTTTTCAATGTTTTGCTGAAGAAACCGTACTTTCTGAATCGCGTTGAATTTTCAATAATATATGGCTGAAGAAACCGTACTTTCCATGTGTGCAACTACACAAAATGAAAGAAACTGAAAGGCCGGGGTCCACGGGAAATGTCCCCCTGCAGCTGAAGCAAAATTTGATTTATGAAGGTATTTTAGTTTGCTTTTTCCACAATTTATACAAATACTTATTTTAAAGTGTTTGAAAAATACAGTAGACACACAAAGATCTTGTTTGACAAATTAAAAAAAAAAGGAACTTCCTTTTCTGGTAAAATTAAAAAACAGCAAATCCTTGTATACCAGGAAAAGTTGCACCCATGTTTCTGAATCAAGTATCGACAGAAATGTCTACCCCAATTTTTGACTTTCACAGACGTGCCAACCCCCTAACAGATGCAAAGAGGAATATTTGTAGCTCAGCAAAGAGGAATTTTGGGGGAACTGAGAGGAATTTGAGACAGCTGAGGAATTTTGATGCGGCATCTTACCTTTCGCGCGTAAACATAATTTGTAGCAAGCAATTTTCATCCTTATGAACTTCTCTTGTTCAAAGCAAGTCTTGTGTGTGAGTGTAAGAAAATCGTTGCTTCTCAAATTCTCATAATCCGGCGATGCCTGCTCTAGGCAACTGAAAAATCCTGCAATTCAGAACATCCTACAAGAAGGAGCATCCATGTCCCTCCCTGTAACAATCACCAGAACTCCTTACCGCAGCCTGTCAATGGGTTCTCTGGGCTGGAAAGAGGACAGCGGCTGAGTGGGAGCTTTGACAGCATTGACCCTCAGCTTCTGCTCGTCCCTCGTGAGCCTCATGAAGAGGTCAACGTCATCGTGCGTGCATGCATGTGTGTGTGTGTAAGAAAATCGTTGCTTCTCAAATTCTCATAATCCGGCGATGCCGGCTATCTAGGCAATTTAAACATCCTGTAATTCAGGACATCCTGCAAGATTAGAAGGAGCATCCATGTCCCTCCCTGTAACAATCACCAGAACTCCTTACCGCAGCCTGTCAATGGGTTCTCTGGGCTGGAAAGAGGACAGCGGCTGAGTGGGAGCTTTGACAGCGTTGACCCTCAGCTTCTGCTCGTCCCTCGTGAGCCTCATGAAGAGGTCAACGTCATCGGGGTCCTCGCAGACGAAGGCTCGAATATCGTTGGCGGAGATGTGCGTCTCCACAAATTTGGCGTGGCTCGGGTCGATCATGTTCAACTGAAAAAAAGAGAGGGAAAATTAGCAATGTTGGTACGTTTGTTTGAAATTTTTCCTTCGTTTGTACAGTGGAACCTCCCTTCTGGATCTGGATCTGGAATTATACGTCGCAGACGCCACTTCTGACGATAAGACGCGACAATACTAGGAGGGTGCATTCCCTATTAGAATTAACCCTTTCACCGCCAATGTCGCATTTATGCACCACAATGGTTTAACACCCATGTCGCTAAATGGCATCAAATCAGGGCTTGTAATCCGAACACCCTATTTTCTTACTTTTGGGAGGTAATGTTAGGCCTAATGTTAGACATGTCACAGAGGAATTCCCAATATTGCAGATAATTTTTATTCCCTTCCCAGTTAAGTTTAATGGTATTTTGGGCTAAAACAATGGCTGGCGGTGAAAGGGTTAAAAGAAAAAGATAGAAAGGAGAAAGGCCTACTGCTTACCCTGGGTAAACAAAAAAACAACTAATGATCTAGTGGTCAGTGGACGCAGGCTCAGATGGTCCCTTATAAGACTCCCTCCCACATAAGACCTACTTCTCTAAGACATTTCCCTTCTTTGTAAGTATTAAAATTACCTCCCTTATAAGATCCCATTTGGGATGATTTTTGAAGGTCTTATAAGGGAGGTTCCACTGCAATAGTTTCATTTAACCCCTTCCCTCTCAGAGAAAAATAGAGATATTATCGATTTTCTTATTATAAAATTTGAGAGAGATGTTTGACTCAATCTGAGAAAAAGGTCTAGAGGTATATCTTTCCTGAAGTTGTCTAAACCAAAAATCAGCATTCCAGGACTATGACATCAAACGTTATGACATCATCAATGACATCATCACACCCAGGCAATGAAGGGGTTAAATGGAAACTGAAACCAATTTTTCTTTATTTTCTATTCAGTCAGTCAGATAAAACTGAAGAAAAGCTGTTTTGTTTTTCGCATTTCTTTATTTCTACTGCATAAATAAAAATCAATGTTAACCCCTTGACTGCCACCAACGTATTACGTACTGACCTGATGACATTACTGATGACATCACCAAATGAAGAGGAATAGCCCTGATATGCTGGCTTTTGCTCTAACCCAGTCAAGAGAGTTATATCCCCAGACGATTGTGCCAGATTGGCTCTATCAGTTGTCTTTTTCGTGGCATCATTTGCCCAATGCTTTTTTCTTTAAATTTATCTGGCAGTCAAGGGGTTAACTGAAAAACACAAAACTAGTGTCGTTATAGTCTTAATCTATTTGTTTCTACAAGTTTGTTTAAAAATTATAAAATAACTACAGGTACTCAAAACAAAACAAAGTTTTACCCATGCTGATTCTAGTTTGTCTCCATACAAGGGAGTTAGATGACCCCGCTCTCCATGAGACTCGGGATACCGGGGAGTCTTTCACTACAAATTGTTCCCCCACCTTCTGGAAGTTTTGTGCTAGCAACTTTCTCCAAACTATCACTCTCTTCGATGCTGCGCTTTCCTTTCCTTACTACAGACAAACCCCTATTTTACGATCCTCTGTTAAGCAACCACCTCTCATTTGAGACCGGATTTGTTGGCACGGATGCATTTTACTATGTAAACGATTAAACGACTTCCTCTAAAACGCGACTTATGACCGCCATTTTGTTGGTTTTTACGACCGTTGCTGTCATCTGCATAGACTTCGAGCAAAGGGAAACAACCACGGTCAAGGGCCTGAAAGCAGAGTCGCTTCCCTTGTTGTAGAAAAGATGGCGGAAAGCGTAGGAAAAGCACGAAAACCACTGACTTTGAAAAAGAAAACCATTGACTTTGGACGAGAGTGGAGGTGATTAACAGAAGTCGGCAAAGTGAAGCTGTAATACATCGATTGCACAATCCTATGGAGTTGGAAAGACCCAAATCCAGTTTTAATATGTCATTGTATGTGTGCATGAAGAAGAGAGTATGAACTGTGCTGAACTTTTTCTTTCTACGGCTGCCAGTGAAAACCTCCGTCATACGACCCCTCCAATTTACGACCGATTTTTCCGGACATTTTGGAAGTCTTAAAATAGAGGTTTGTCTGTATCATCTTTTATTTTTCTGCCCTGTTGGCCCACTCTCCTGCCCTTTTCCAACAAACTCTTCTCAAATGATTTTCTCCTATGAGCTCATCCAAAATTGGAAAGCGTTGGCTGAATGCAGCGGGGAGACCCAGCGAAAACGAGAACCTGGATACATACATACCTCACCCATTATGCCCATATAGTCTGGGAACGCAGAAGAATGTTCTGGTTTTGTAAAAAAAAACACTAAAAAACTTGGGCATTGCTATTTTTCTCGTCAAAAAATTTCTCACTGATGATTTTTCGCATAATTTTTTTTTCAATTTCCTTTGTGGAAATTCACTAACGTATTGGCCACTGCAACCATGTTTCGCTAGAGTGAATACCATTGGTAGATGCTTGAATACTGACCAAACAAGGGCATAACTCTCGCCAATTACCCTATTTGAGGCCACTAAATGGCTGCCTTTCGCAGTACTAAACCAACAAGGGCTTCACTCTCTCTGCCAAGGGTGTTAATAACCCTAGTTGCAGAGGCCAATAGAAAACTGGGTAGCCAGATATACACACACAGAAAAATAAAGAAACATGTAAATCTTCATACCGGTACAAACGTATTCCTGTTCTTACAAATCTGGACAACTCGACAAATAAATAAAAGAAAAACAAAGTTAGAATGGTATCCCCAAAAAACCGCTTCACTGGGTATTTCCAAACAATCGATTGCAGAAATCAAAGTAAAAACAAGGCAACATTTCATGTTTGACCAAATTTACCTGCAAGAAATACCTTATTTTTCTAACTATAAGGTGGTACTTTTTTTCTCCCTTCACCAGGGCTCCCAGGGACCCCCATTTGGGGGTCTATGAAGTACTAAAATTCTACAGGACCTTCTAAAACAATGTGCAGGGGGTCCCAGGGATGCACTAGAACAATTATTTTTAGCATTTGCAATGCCACTGGGACCCTCTATCCCGCCTCTAGGACCCTCTATACTGTAAGTGAAGGAGTCCTTGGGACCCCTTGTTTTGTGGAACGATTGGGAGCCCTGCTGACTGAGACCCCTGCATCTTATAACATGACCACTTATCTTAGAAAGAAAATAGAATAACAAAGTCTGAATTTTGCGCAAACTTTTTGGGGGTGCGCCTTATATTTAGTCATAGTCCGAAAAATATGGTATAAACAAAAAGTGGCCATTACTCACACACAGAATGATGGGTTCGTGGATGGTTGCCTTGAACCTGTGTGTGTTCTGTCGCAGCCACAGCACGGCATCGTAGGTGTGTCTGTGGAAACGCCGCAGCTGCTCCAGCCTCTGGTTACCCACGTCCTGGATGCTACGCAGTTGCTGCTGCGACTCTAGAGAGTTACACAAAACGCAAAAAAATCAGGGTTCGTACAGATCTGTGTTCGTACAGCACTTTTCCAGGACCAGGGCTGGGATTCATGACCCATGGGTAAAGTCGCCATACAGTGGGTAAAGTACCCATAGTAGTTAAACTACCCACAGGTAGCGCTACCTGGGTATTCATGAACAACATACCCCTTCCCAGGTCCCTCAACTCTGTGGGTAAAGTTACCTCTCCTCCTAGCAAGGGTACAGGCGTGGGTAACTGGGTGTGGCGTGGGCAACTAACGTGTAAGTAGGTGTGAAACCTTTGTTGGCTGCCCAGCACACACAAACTTGAATGACCAGCTCAGCCTATTACCCCTTCTAGCCTAGGGCAGTAGAGAGAGAGACACTGAGAGAGAAGGAAGTTTGGAGTGGGGTGGGGGTAGAGAGACAATGGAAGAAAGGTAGAAAAGGGTTGTGGTCCTTGGAAGGAAACCACTGAAACTAGTGAAAGCGCATGCGCATGAGGGAATCCCATAGGCATCTAAAAATAGACAGTGGGTAGCTACCCTTTGCTTGCCCAGTGTGTTGTGAATACAGAGGTAGCTTTACCCACTGGCCTGTCGTGTACCCATGGGTTGCTACCTTTTGCTTGTCCAGTGTGTTGTGAACACAGAGGTAACTTTACCCACTGGCCTGTCGTGTACCCATGGGTAGCTACCCTTTGCTTGCCCAGTGTGTTGTGAATACAGAGGTAACTTTACCCACTGGCCTGTCGTGTACCCAGGGGTAGCTACCCTTTGCTTGCCCAGTGTGTTGTGAATACAGAGGTAGCTTTACCCACTGGCCTGTCGTGTACCCATGGGTAGCTACCCTTTGCTTGCCCAGTGTGTTGTGAATACAGAGGTAACTTTACCCACTGGCCTGTCGTGTACCCATGGGTAGCTACCCTTTGCTTGCCCAGTGTGTTGTGAATACAGAGGTAACTTTACCCACTGGCCTGTCGTGTACCCATGGGTAGCTACCCTTTGCTTGCCCAGTGTGTTGTGAATACAGAGGTAACTTTACCCACTGGCCTGTCGTGTACCCATGGGTAGCTACCCTTTGCTTGCCCAGTGTGTTGTGAATACAGAGGTAACTTTACCCACTGGCCTGTCGTGTACCCATGGGTAGCTACCCTTTGCTTGCCCAGTGTGTTGTGAATACAGAGGTAACTTTACCCACTGGCCTGTCGTGTACCCATGGGTAGCTACCCTTTGCTTGCCCAGTGTGTTGTGAATACAGAGGTAACTTTACCCACTGGCCTGTCGTGTACCCATGGGTAGCTACCCTTTGCTTGCCCAGTGTGTTGTGAATACAGAGGTAACTTTACCCACTGGCCTGTCGTGTACCCATGGGTAGCTACCCTTTGCTTGCCCAGTGTGTTGTGAATACAGAGGTAACTTTACCCACTGGCCTGTCGTGTACCCATGGGTAGCTACCCTTTGCTTGCCCAGTGTGTTGTGAATACAGAGGTAACTTTACCCACTGGCCTGTCGTGTACCCATGGGTAGCTACCCTTTGCTTGCCCAGTGTGTTGTGAATACAGAGGTAACTTTACCCACTGGCCTGTCGTGTACCCATGGGTAGCTACCCTTTGCTTGCCCAGTGTGTTGTGAATACAGAGGTAACTTTACCCACTGGCCTGTCGTGTACCCATGGGTTGCTACAGATGGGTAAGAAATGTACCCATGGGTAAACTCAAACGCTTCATGAATCCCAGCCCAGGTTACTAAATTTCAAGAACTCAATCTGGCACACTGATCAATGTCGTTTGCATTCCCGCCTTCTTGAGCTCCAACAGTTGCTTGTGCTTCTGAACGAAATTTGAAATTTTACGTCCGAAGGGCACATATGGGACATTGTTATCTCTTGTGCTTCTGGCCTTGACGATGGCTTTTTAAAGCGCTCTCGCCCATGCTGGCGATGTCAAAGTTATTTTTACACACTGTGCAACTAGCTCTCCGTTTTGAGCCATCTGTTAACGGAGCTAACCACCTCTGATATTCTGATATTCTTTTCTTTTTTTCCCCACAAATGTCTGCTGTGATCACGACATTTGAATTTAGTTTTTAATCTTCAATTTTTTTTTTTTATTTTTTTTGGGGGGGCAGATTTTGATTTTGATGGATTGAGATTAAAGATGTGGTCAGATGGTTTTTAAAATGTCAGGATTTTTCCAGGAGATTTTGGGCCTTTGCTGTTTTTCAAGCAGTTTTCAAGCCCTGCAAAAGGCCATGTCAATTTTCCAGGACTTTTCAAGGCTTCAAGGACCCTGTTGCCTGTACAGTGTACGACCCCTAAAAAATATGGTAAGCTGTGCAATCATACTCTTTTTTTTATGGATAGAGAAAGAGAGAAAGAAAAGAGACAGAATTCTCTGAGACTGTCACAATGACAGACAGAGACAAGGCTAACAAACTAAGGACATTTTGGATGCTACGTAGATGCTGCTGATGTAAATGTACACCCAGTTTCTGAAGACAACAGAGAAAGTGAAAGAGAGCGACCACAGCTGTTTCGGGAGGAACATTTAGTTTATCTATATTTTCATAATTTTTTTCAAGCAAACTTTAGTTAACTATAAGTAACTTTTCATAAATTACAGGCGAGAATATGTTGTAGTATGTGACAAGATTACTTATAGTCAGTGGATATTGCTAGAATTTCACTCATAGGCAATCTTATTTATGTTTGTGATACTAAGTATATTATTTCTACTAGATATGTTGATTGATACTGCTCACAAAAATAAGTTTTTACCATAAATCTGAGGGAAGAAATATATTTGAAATACTATGTAGAGCATACAGCCAAAATATCTTTACAGACAAAAGCTTGGTACAGTTTTTATCTAAGATTTCTAGATTCAGGCTTTTAACTAAATAGCTTGATGTTGTGTGGGACGGAACAGCTGTGCGACTGATACAGTAACACAGTGAGACACAAAGGACATTTTGGATTTTACTTAGTTTTTGCTGTGCCTCTTCGAGCTAGAGTATCATAAAAACATACACACAAAGATGACAAGGCATAAAAACATACTCCCAGAGTTAAAGCAGAGAGAGTGAAAGACAGAGAGATACATTTTTCTTTTTTTTAAATATTGGGTCTTTGGGTGAAACGACATAATGTTCAATGCCTCATGTGCATTAAACGAATGAATATATTCACCTTGAATCTCTCGGCGCAGGTTGCCTACTTCCGTAGAAATGCGAGTACCCTCTTGGTTGATGGTGTTGATCTCCCTCATTAGCTGGTGAATCTTCTCGTTAACTTCCTGCATTTGTGCCTGAAAACAATTCGATGGCTTGGAGTCAAAACGGACTATCTTTAGATAGCCCATTTAGTCCATCACGTAGGAAGTGAAACCCTCCCCCCCCCTGGGGATTTTTGCAGAGTGTTTTTTGGATAGCTTGGGTCCTAAGAAACTCAATGCAGGTTGTTTGCATCCTGGCAAATTGATCCGGTGGCAATGGTGCGCTGACAAAGTTACGATTTACCGAACCTTGACGCGTCACTGCTGACAGGAGGGTTACCTATATTGTTTGATTTGATAGTGCTTAGAAAGCATAGTTTTTGACAGTCTGACCATTTAGATATTGCAAACATGCTATCAGGCATCCCTACTATGTTTTGGGCGATAGTGCTCCACTGCCGGCCATTTTGCTATGATTATAAATGAATTTGTGAGTGCACCATCGTATACAGAAAGGGTGCGGAACTTGCTTGAGTTGCAGCGAGCTACCAAAACTAATGACCTTCCCCTCCATCTGGCAAGCCTCCAGAACATGGTGAAGCTGTTCTTCTGCTATGATCATCCCAATTATGCACGGTACGTTGCAGTGTACCTGCAAAGCATGCTCAATCTGTCTTCAACACATCCTGTTGCAGAAAAACTTTTGCAAGAGAAAGGATTCAGTGTCAACCGGTCATCTGTACCTGGGTCTAGAACTGCAGTTGACATCACAAATGAACAAACAATAAACAAGCATGCAAACAGCAAGAGTGGCCTCGTTGGATTTAGTCAGAACCAGTCAGCATACTACAGGTGGGTCACGACAAGAGTTTCCAGAAGTCAGTACCATGAAGCAACCCTGGAACAAGCTGACATGGACAGTCAAGAGTGCTCTGCGCACAAGGATCTCAGACCATCTCAAATCGCTCAGAGTGAGGTCAATACTCTGAAGGTGATGCAGGCAGTGCAGAACTTTGTGAACCCCTTTCAGATCGAAAACAAGGACGAGCTGTACTGCCTGTCTTCTGGGGCACCAGCACCAAGAGAAGTTGAGAATGATCTTCTCAATGCTGACAGAGTTGGAGAGGAAGCATACAGGCAGTTTGTTAATGACAGACTGATTGAGAGAACAGTCAGTTTCAACGACCCTGTCAAGAAGGCCAATTTGAAGACTTTTGCAAAGACTGCCAAGTCCATGAAAGTGACAGGAAAATCAAAGAAGATCTAACAAATCACAGCAGAAAGGAATGTCTTTTCCCAACTTGTTCTTCTAGCTGTCAAACACAAGATCAGCTTGGAACGTGTACTTCAGTTTCCACTGGGACCTGTTCCCTGGTCCCTTGCCATGTCTGATGGAACGCCAGCAAAAACGGACAAAGCAAAACTGTTGCACTTCTTGGAAAGTGAATCCCACATCGCAGAAAAGCCTGCCAGCAACAATGTGTACGTCATAGATGGCAATGCTATGTTCCAGCAGCAAGTTGCACTACCTCCTACGTTTGGAGAACTAGCTGAGAAGATCTTTGACCAGTTGCCGCAGGAGTCCAGAGTTGACTTTGTCACGGACACATACTGACAAAATTCAATCAAAGGCATTGAGAGGAAGCGGAGAGGAACATCAAAGAAACATCTGATCAAAGAACCAGCAACCATAGTACCCAGAGACTGGAAAGCCTTTCTATCCAATGATGACAACAAGACCAGTTTGACCAGATTCCTCCAGGAGGAATGGAAAAAGAACAAATATGCACTCAAACTTGAGGGAAGACAGATCCTGTTTGCTTGTGAGGAGAAGTGCATCAGGCTGAGCAGTGCCAATGGGATGACATTCTCAGAAGAAGTGGAAGAATTGTGTTCAAATCAAGAAGAGGCGGACACCAAGATCATCTTGCACTGTCACCAAATTGCAGCCAGCTCTCCTGAAGATACAACAATATCTGTTCGATCACCAGACACAGATGTGTTTGTGCTGCTTCTCAAGTTTTCACAGAACATCAACAAAACAGTTCTGTTTGACACTGCACTGGAGATAAGAGACGACTTCTGGATGTTAAATTGTTGCTGACACTGGAGAGGACCTGTGTAAGGATCTCCCTGCATTGCATGCATACTCAGGCTGTGATTGTACTAGTGCATTTGTGAGTAAGGGGAAAGTGGCTGCTCTCAAGCTTTTACAAAAGAATCCAGGTTTTCTGGAAGCGTTCTTGCAGCATGGAACATCTAACACCATGCCAGAATTTCTCTTTGAAAAGCTAGAGGACTTCACATGCCAACTATATGGGTCTTCTTCACTGAAAGACATCAATGTGCTGCATCACCAGAAGTTCATTCAGCGCTTTGACAGCGTGACACCATGCGGACTGAACAGCTATCAGGGGATAGATATGAGCTTGCTTCCCCCATGCAGAGACTCTCTGAAAATGCACTTGAGGAGGGTGAACTACCAAACACACATCTGGCTGTCAGCAAACAAGCAAATGTCCACTGTTTCAGACCCAACAGAAAATGGCTGGGAGCTTGTAGGCGACAGGCTGAAGATCAAGTGGACGAACGGCTACTTTGTGCCGCAGGAACTTGCGAACATTCTTGTGGAGCAGCCACAACAAGGATTAGAGCAACAGGAAGAGGAGCCAGAAGAAGAACAGTCTTTTGAACCAGACTTTGACGACGTTGATGAGTACTTCTTTGATGAAGACTGACTGTAAGTTGATGAACAGTGACCTTATCACAGTTCTATTCAGTTTCTGCCAAATATTTGCTTCTGATGATGTTGACGAGTAATTGGTTGATTAAGACTGGTAGTACATTATGCGCACAATACCCCCTCTCCCCCTCAGACTAAAAAATAAGAAAAGCAGGGACAACTGATGTGAGATATCAATTTCTCCATGGATTGATAAACGTATCAAAACTCTTTGTGAGTGGGCACACAGTAAGTGAATACTTTTCCAGTACTCCACTGCTGTTGCGGTTGACTTAACTGTGATTATAAGTGATTAACCTACGTGCACCATCACCAAAAAGCAAAGTACAGAAGCCTGATAGCACGTTTGCAATATCTAATTGTCAGAATGTCAAAAACTATGCATTCTAAGCATTATCAAATCAAACAGTATAGGTAACCCTTCTCTCGGCAGTGACGCGTCACAGTTCGGTACATCGTAACTTTGTAAGCTCACCATTGCTACCGGATCAAATTGCCAGGATGCAAACAACCTGCATTGAGTTTCTTAGGACCCAAGGTATCCAGAAAACACTGTCTGCAAAAATCCCCAGGGGGGGGGATGGGGGGTATTGGGCCCGTAACGGACTTAATTGACGTATTATTGAAATTTGCAAAAACTAAGAACTTGTATTAAAAAAAAGACTGCAAATAATATAAAATGGGGATTAGGCTTTTTATATTTCTGTGCTTTTTTTTAAATACAAGCTATTAGCTATCGCAATAATTTCAATAATGTTAATGGGCTATCTAAAGATAGTCCGTTTTGATTCCAAGCCATCGAATCTCCAACATTTCACACATCTATTTGCTTACCCAGACCTGTTTACCCCTATTTTGCAAAGTTGTCATTTCTGAAACCAAAAAAACGTAATTTTGAAGAAAAAATGTAATCCAACGCGGGACCAATGAACGTCGATATCGTACTGACCTGAGTGTGCAATACTAATGTTCGTTGAGCAGTAGACACAGAATACATGCTCGTCACCTAGTGCTGAACGACGTATTCCTGGAATATTTAGGTCACTTTCCCGGAATTTCTGTGCCACTTAAGTGACTTTTGAAGTCTTTTCTTTTGATTTTTTCGACCAGAAGATACAGAAAAGCTTTGGAATGCACTCGCTTGGACGCCATTTTGAAACAGAAAAGAAAATGCGAGAAATGACTTTTCACCGCATCGTTTCAAAAGCTTCGCTTACCGACGCAACTGTATTGTTGTTGTTTTTTATATTTAGGATTTTGTTTTCCCATATTTTTTGGTCCTAGCCGTAATTTGACTTTTTCCCTGTAAAAATAACGGCAAAATCGGGATGGTAAACAGGTCTGCTTACCGTAAGCATTTCTGTCTGAGAAAAATGTTTTCTACAACTCATACACCTTTTCTATATCGTCGGTGAAATTCAAAAACCTCGTATCTCAATTTTGGTAGTTTTGAGAAAAATGAAAAAAACTTTAAAAAATTAACCGCATTGACCACAATTGATTAACTATGATGAATATGTTGCTTAAGACATTGCGAGTTTACTCCTGCATTTCATTAACATTTTGCAAAATATGTTTTTGACGTGACTTGAAAAGAACGAAGATACAAGGTTTTTGTCCTTAACTAGAACTGAATTTGGGACTTACGAGTTTTTCTTCTATTTTCACAACCTCATTTACCCCAGACAGAAAGTCGCTAGAGATATAAGCTTTTGGTGGAAGGTGGCGTGAAAAATGTGAGAGCTGACTATGTATGTATCTAACTCAAAAATTTGAGATACAAGGTTTTTGAATTTCACCGACAATATGCATTTTACTCATTCATAGCAAGCACATATATGCAAAAACCAAAGCAAAACTAACAACCAAACGGCATTCGTCGGCTCCTTCCAACTGTATGACTGAAAACTTAAAGTATCGCATGAGTGCTAAATCTAATAAAGACAAACAAAAACAAAAAACGTGGGGTTTTTAAATATTAAAAATAAATGCACATTTTTGGAAGCATAAGCATAAGCTCCCCCCACTTGGAATAACCTCCCTTTACCTCTCCGTTCTGCCAACTCCCTTTCTTCATTTAAGTTTTCTCTCAAAACTACTCTCTTCAAATCATAGTCTGCTTCATTTCCTTTCAAAATACTTTGTCCCTTCCATGCACGTGTGTTTGTGTGCGTGCGCGTGTGCGTTCATGGGTGCGCGCGTGCGTGTTTGTGTGTGTGCATGCATCTATCGTGTGTGTGTGTGTGTGCTTGTGCGTGCGCCCACATGCGTGTGCTTGTGTTTAACATATTTTTGACGTTCATTTGTTTCTATTCATGGTTTATTAATTTATTAATAACTTATTCGGTATTGTAAGCGCTTAGGGCTTATTTAAGATTAAGCGCTAGAAATGCCCATTATTATTATTATTATTATTATTATTATTATAAACCGAAGCAAAACTTACCGCCAAATGAGATTCATCTGCCCCTTCCAACTGGTTCAGTTCAGACTCCAAGGAGGTCAACTGGGAGGTCAGATCTTCCAGCCTATATTCATAATGTTGTCAATTACACAGCAAATAAGATGCTTGGTATAATAAAACGGACTTTCCAATGAGGCTTTATACCAAAAATTGTCTGCCCCTGTCTCTTGACCTGAAATGCAAACGCCCCCTACTTAAGATTATCGCACTTGCCTGTCAGGAACTAGTAGTATATAGCCACAGAAAATGATCTGCTCCCGACTGGACACCAGGGGGCATCAGCACTTCGGGCCTAAAACTATTGCCCTTTTGTGTCGGCAAGGAGTAGTATAAAGCCTCATTTAAAGACAAAGATACTTTCTTGTATTTGTGTAAGGGCATGGTGAGACCACTGGTATCCACACTTAAAAAGGCAGTCGACCCTGACAGAGAATGTGCAGCGAAGAGCAACAAAAATAGTGCACGGAACTCAAAACTACCCTTATACGGCAGGCTGAGTTATAGTGAAACGTCAACCCTTTCACCGCCAGCCATATTTCAGCCAAAAATTCCATTAAAATTAACTGGGTAGAGAACAAAATCCATCTGTAGTATTGGGGATTCTTCTGTGACATATATAAAATAAGGTCTATCCTTACTTCCCAAAACTAAGACAATAGGGTCTTTGGATATATAGACCCCGATTTGATGCCTTTTAGTGACATAGGTGGTAAATCACTGTGGTGCTAAAATGCGACTTTGGCGGTGAAAGGGTTAAAGTATCTGGGTTTGCCATCATTGAAAGCAAGAAGGATACGGGGTGACCTGATTCAGTGCTATAAAAGTTTCAATTGCATTGATGATATAAACATAACTGACTTGCTTATTTATTATCTGAGTACTACAAAACAAGAAATAGTACTGACACAATATTTATTGAACATTGTTATACTAACACACTGCCTCAGTTATTGTCTTACGTCCTCCCAGTTCCAAAGAGCCATATGGGACATATATACTAACACAAGAAAATGTTCATTTAGTAACAGAATTGCACCATTATGGAATAAAATACCCACTAACTTTAAAAGAGCGCAAAGTACTAACTCTTTCAAAAATCTATTAGACAATTGGAACGATTACAAAGAACTAATATTTATTAATATGATGGTTAATTCATCAACAACAAAACTGAGCAATCGACGACCTAGTCAACTTAACAAAATACATGAGAAAATGAGGGGACTTTAAAAGCCTAACGGCTACATCATCTTATCCCTATTATCTGATCTGATCTGAAAACACAGCCACATCAATACAACACACTTGCTCTGTGGATGTGTGTGTTGTGCAGTCAGTATGTCAATGATCTCACAGCTATCTATGACTTGTACAGTTACACATTCAGAATCTTCAAAAGGTTGAGTTTGGATGCTATATGAAAAATAATGAAAAAAAGAAGCAACTACTCAGATCAAGGCAAGGAATGAATAACACATGGAATAAAAAAAAAAACTGAGTGACAGACTGCAACGTCACTGGAACATACAACAAACAAACAACTACACGACAAGTGTAAAGTGACGTTATTTTATTCACAAGAGACAAAACAAAACTACTGGATATTTTGGCGAATGGGCCTTTATCAACATAGACAAACAATTAAACAGCAAACAGCAAAAGGAGCAAAAAGCAGGCAAAAAAACTACCCTTAAGTCTGGAATAAAAACGAAAACAAGCACAACGCTAGATGAAACAATAACGAACTAAGCATTGCAAAGTTCATCAAATCAAATCAAATGAATTACCAATATCATACAGGAACACACTGACACAGAAAGGTACTGTGATACAAATAATTAAAGCGTGCAGCCATACTCACCTTTGCATTCTCTTCTCCTCTTCAGACTGTTTCTGCTCAAAGTCTAACTTTACTTCATGAATCTGAAAATTGAACAGCACACACACACGCACATGCACACACACACACTAATGCACCAGCTATGTCACAAAAAGGTTGAAGAATAAATACACATAGTGTAAGATCGGTTATCCAAGGTTCTATCACGACTCATTTGATAAGAGAGCAATAAGAGAGCAAAGGCAGTAATTGGTATAGGTCAAGATGTGCCACCCCCCCTACATTTCTCGGTTAATTCCATTTTTCCGTTTTTGCCTTTCTTACCAAACATGAAGCTGTATGCTATGAACATTTTCAGCTAATTATCTTTGTTCAATAATTAATTGCAGTCATTATAAAGGCCATTATCTAATAGGACCCCCCCCCCCCCCCCCCCCCCCATGTACTGCAGAACACCGCGCCATTTGTCAGTCATGGTTCATTGCGTTTTTCCGTCTTATAGGGGGGGGGGTAGGGTTAGGGTTAGTGTTAGGGTTAGTATTCCAAAAAGATAATTAGATGAAAAGGTTCATAACATACAGCTTTGTTTGGTAAGAAAGGCAAAAACGGAAAAATCGAATTAACCGAGAAATGCAGGGGGGGGGGGGGGGGGGGGGGGGTGGGGGTGGCACATCTTTACCTTTCCCCAGTAATTTACTCAATAAATTCTATAGCTTAGAACTAGAAGTGGGGATATTCATAAAATAAAAAAAATTACAACATAAAAAACAGACGTCCCTTTTTTTCCGGGTTTTCAATGAAAGGCAGGGGAATAAATAAAACAACAACAATAATCCCAGATATTTAGAGACAGTTTCAGAGAAAATTTAAAGAGGATTTTGGTCAGCTTCTGTACCTTTTACAATATGTACAACTGAACTGGTGTTTCTTTTTTTTTTTAGAAATGGGTCGGTTGGTTTTTTTATCTTTCTTTTTCCAGGCACGGTAGTGGGGGCAAAGTGGTTTTCAAAGAAAATGGCCGGGGGTCCAGGGGTCCGAAGAAAATTCAATAAACGAAAGTCAAATTTTTGGTCATGCTATTTCAATGCATTTTTTTTTTTTTTTTTCCAATGCATTTTTTAATAATTTTGTTTCAAACTGTTTCGCGGATTTTCCGCGATTCGCGGAGGTCTACCATGCCTGTTTTTTCTGATTTGTTTTCTTGGTGAACTGACCTTGTCATCCAGATTCTCCAGGTCACGGCTGCTTTCGCTGACCTTGTTGGCGTTGTCTCTGATCTCCGTTGTCTGTTTGAAAAATTCCAACCTTCACAAATTAAGATTAAGATTAAGATTAAAATCATAGCCCCGTCGACAACAAAGGCCATGTCAGGGCTGTCACCATGTTAAATCTTACCACGCATTAAAAAGGGATAAAAACACAAGGTAAAACAAGATCAGTTTTTTTGCTAAAATACTTAAAATTGTTAAAAACCATTAATCAATCACAAACTAAGCAAGTAAAAACATGACACATCTAGAGTTAAAAACATCACAGTAGCTTACATGAAGTGAAATATATTAATCTCTTTCAAGTAATTAAAGATCGTGTCAGGCGGAACGTCACGGAACAACATTTTCATCGACTCCGCAGTGTAGTGTTTCCTTCTAATGTCGCATAAATCCCAGCAGTCCAAAAGGACATGACGAATGGAAATTGGAGAATCGCATGCTACACAGTAAGGCGGGTCCTCTCCTTTCAATAGAAAGGAATGCGTGTAGCATGTGTGTCCAGTGTGTAGTCTACATAAAACCGTTTATTCATTCAGGCCGCCAGCAGCCGAAGGAAGATATCCTTTAAGGTCTGGACGAATGTTGTACAATTTGTTATCCTGTTGAAGGTTCCATTCCTCTTGCCCAAGATTCTTTATATCAGTGGAAACCCCACATCTCATATCGGAGGACGGAACATACGCCCGCACAGGAGAATCTCTTATGGCATTCCTGGCCAGACGGTCCGCCTCCTCATTCCCTCGAATACCGACATGACCAGGGACCCAAAGGTTATGGACACATTTAGGCAATTAGCTTAAATACTCACGAAAGAAACCATTACCGATGATAACATTCTTAAAAATCTAGATTGAAAAAAGGGAACGTTTAATAGAAAAAAAGTAAGGTGTTTATATGTATGTGCACATTTTCCATGATCTGATGAAAGTCTGTTCTTTCATATTTTTGTTTTGCACTTTAGCATGCTGATGTGAAAGATAAGACAACAGAAACTTGCTTTTTAAAAAAAGAGTTAATTTGCTAGAACAAAAACCAAAATGCATTTTTTTTTTAAACTCTTGTGGAAAGGTTTAAGTGTGTTAATAATAATAATAACAATAGTGAAGCATTTATGTATAGTGCACTCCTCCACCCAATGCGGATCTCTATGTGCTTAACAAAACTTTTAAAAAATAAGAAGTTCTACCAAAATTTCAAAACAAGTTCAACAGACATATAATCTCTCACACAGGCCCCCCCCCCCCCCCCCACACACCCACACACCCCCACACACACATCACCACCACACCCAAGACAAAAAACACATGATACAACTGTTGAATAAAAGCATCATCATCATCACTGTATCCTATAAAGATTCTAAATGAAAAGTGCAAAACATGACATTTCGGTATCTTGGGAGCTTATTGGCGACCCACTTGGCGAACGCTCCTCTTTCCAGGCCCCCTCCTCTTGGAATAGACTCCCTTTACCTCTCCGTTCTGCCAACTCCCTTTCTTCATTTAAGTTTTCTCTCAAAACTACTCTTTTCAAATCATAGCCTGCTATATTTTTTTTGGGTCAAAGTACTGTGCCCCTTCCATCCGCGTGTGTTTGTGTGCATGCGTGTTGTTTGTGCGTGTGTGTTGCGTGTACGTGTGCGCGTGTGTGTGTGTGCGTGTGGTGCGTTCGTGTGTGTGTTTGAGTGTGTGTGTCTGTTTAGTGCGTGCGTGTGTCTGTGTTGAGTGCGTGCGTGTGCGCACGTGTGCATAATATATTTTTGTCGTTTCTTTATTTATATTGCTTGCTGGTTTATTCATTTATTATTGTAAGCGCTTAGGGCTTTTTTAAGATTAGGCGCTATAAATGCTAATTATTATTATTATTTCAGAGCACTAAGCACACACACACATGCACGAACACACTGATACCCCCACACATGTACAACAGTGCTTCAGTTCTACAATGAATTCTACCTTTTGTTTGAGTTCGGTGTCCACCGTATTCTTCATGTCACCCATCTGTTTGACCTGTCGCTGCAAAGGCGTGTTCTGCTTCTCCAGTTTTTTCAGCTCGTTCATTTTGGCGTCGCGCTGCTCTTTCAACGATTCGAACACTGCCTTCAGTTGATGGTATTCCTGGTTAAAAGCAAAACAAAGAAAAGGAAAATACAGAGGAAGTCTGGCACGTCAAACACTGAAAGTACTAAAATTATATTTTGAGAGAGAGCGATGCTTCAAGGCTAAAAACGAAAAAAGTTTTGGCATAATAAGGATCAAACTGGGACCGAAATAAATTGCGCTAAATTATCAGATTTTTTGGTGGTACCTTTTAGACTTGAGTCAGCTGGTTTCCACTTTTAATATGCATATAATTACAGGGTTCGTACAGATCTGTGTCAAAAAAATTCCAGGACTTTTCCAGGACCAGTTTACTAAATTTCAAGGACTCAATCTGGCATACCGGTCAATGCCGGTTTCGTTCCCGCCTGAGTTGCTTGTACTTCTGGCCTTGACAATGGCTTTTTACAGCACTCTTGCCCATGCTGGTGATGTCAAAGTTCTTTTTGCACACTGTGCAGCTAGCTTTCAGTTTTGAACTATCTGTTGATGGAGCTAACCAGCTCTGATATTCTTTTTTCTTTGCAGCCAAACATTGTTGAAAATGCAGTCTCCATTTTGTTGGAAAACGGAACTACGATAAAGTAACTTCAGCGGCAGACAACTCGCACAAATGTCGTCTGCTATGATCGCGATATCAGTATGACCTTAAAAGTTTGGGTTTTTGGGGTGTTTTTTTTAATTAAGTTTTAACCTTCAATTATTTTTTATGGAGGAGAGATTTTGACTTCAATGGATTAAGGACGTGGTCAGACGATTTTGAAAATTCCAGGACTTTTCCAGGAGTCTTGGGGCCTTTGCTGTTTTTCAAGCACTTTTCAAGCCCTGGAAAAGGCCATGTAAATTTTCCAGTACTTTTCAAGGTTTCAAGGACCCTGTACGAACCCTGTAATTACATGGATGCAACTGGGGAAAATCCAAAAACAGGCAAGGCAGGGGTCCAGGGGCCGCCCAGGCCTCTGGCAGGATACTGGGGCAGAGTGTTGCCCCCCTGAAGAAAAAGCAAACTCATACTCAATTTGAAGCTTATTCCAGGCTTGTAAAGCGAGAATTCAACACTTTTTTCCCCTTGATCTTTGAATTAAATTTTTTTTTTTGGGGGGAGGCAAAATTTTGAAAAAACAGGCACCGCCTCGTATCCAAGGCAAGCTGCATCCATATAATTACCCTAAATATATCATACTTCTGGGTCAAAATTTTGAAAAACAGGCGCCGCCTCGTATCCGAGGCAAGGTTGCATCCATATAATTACCCTAGATAGATCATACTTCTTTTCGTAATCAGTCAACTGAAATGTCTTAATAATTATTACTGCAATTTTCTTTTCAACAGGAGTCACCATCAGGGCTCCCAATCATCCCGCAAAACAAGGGGTCCCAGGGACTCCTTCACTTACAGGATAGAAGGTCCTAGAGGCGGGATAGAGGGTCCCAGTGGCATTGCGAATGCCAAAAAAGAATTTCTCTAGTGCATCCCTGGGACCCCCTGCACATTCTTTTAGAGGGTCCTTTAGAATTTTAGTGCTTCATAGACCCCCAAATAGGGGTCCCTGGGAGCCCTGCACCATAAATCTAAAACATAAAAGGCAATTAAGCTTAAATAAACGCTTCATGCCAAGTAATTAATACTGCTAATGGCAGGGGGGGAAAGAGGAAAGAAGAAAGAAAAAGGAAAGAAAAAAAAGGTTACATGCTTCTCAAGCCCAATGTAAATTCCACTTGGAGCAAGCAGAAAAACAACAGATGAATCATTTGTGTGCTTGTTTGTCCGGTTTTACCTTTAAGTAATTAATAACTCATTCTTCTTCTTCTTCTTCTGTGGTGGTGGCCAACTTCTTTATAATATAGAAGTAATTCAGACCTGTTTACCCCCTACACAAGTCTTGAGTAGCATGGATAGCTGAAATGAGTAGTTTTGGTGCAACATGTGTAGCTTTATTCATTAAACTTTCAAACAATGTTCACTGAAAATGAGTAATTAGAGCATTGTTTTTCAATTTTGAAGAGTAGTAGAGGTCCAAATTGAGTAGAATACTACTCGAAAAGAGTACAGTAAACAGGTCTGGACTAATTGTACACACTTTAGGTGTACAATTACTTCATTAATAAACAGTAAATCTTTGCAGAGTTTACCTTCTATTTTATCTTCTCTCCTTTATAAAATCACACACACACACACACACACACACACACACACGCACACGCACACGCACGCACACGCACGCACACACACACACATGGGTTCGAATCAAGCCTCACCCTTTCTTTATAGTTCAACAGGAAAATCGAACTGAACGTCGTGTCCTTCGGATGGGGACTTAAAACTTAGTCTGATCCGTGCGTTTTACGCATTCAAAAATCCCACCACAGTTAAAAGTTGGTTGAGAGTAAGGAGAAATCCCGCTGCCTGGTATGACCAAATTGATAGCTAGGTTTCCCCAAGTGTGCCCCCACCCCCTCCTCACCCTGTCCCCTCCCCCCCACTCCCCCCCCCAAAAAAAAATAGGGTAGGCGCTGCGCTTGCGGCGACGCGCTCTGCGGGGGAGAGCAGCCCAAATTTTCCAGAGATAAGTCTCTGTGACTAGAATATACCAAATACTCTCTCTCTCTCTCTCTCTCTCTCTCTCTCTCTCTCTCTCTCTCTCTCTCTCTCTCTCTCTCTCAGGAACAGATTGAAAGAACAAGGCTTAGCCTAAAATATCAATTCTTGTGTAATCCAGTTTTTGAGTCTTGAGTCTCGATTCTTGAGTCTTGAGTCTCTCTCATATACTTACCAGCCACAGTTGCTTCATCCTCAGGATGTTGACTTGCTCCAGAAAACACACACACACACGCACATACACACATATAATCTGTCTGTCTGTCTGTCTGTCTGTGTCTGTCTGTCTGTCTGTCTCTCTCTCTCTCTCTCTCTCTCTCTCTCTCTCTCTCTCTCTCTCTCTCTCTCTCTCTCTCTCAAGTACTTACCAGACACGTTTTCTTCAACTTCAGGATGCTGACTTGCTCCAGAAACACACACACACACACACATCTCTCTATCTCTCTCTCACGCACGTACCAGCCACGGTTTCTTCATCTTCAGTACGTTGACATGCTCCAAGAACTTCTCCCTCTCCCTGTAGTTGTTCACGTCCTGCTCCAGACGTGCGTTTTTCTGGATCTCCGTGTCCAGCTCGCCGCGCATGTTGTCCAGCCGTTTGTCCATGTCGTGCGTCCGGCGGCCCATCTCGATCAGCTGCTGGTGCGTCTCGCACATTTCCGTCGTGCCCACCTGAAATGTTGTCAGCTTCAAAACACTTATGCTTACCATCTTTTTCTGGAGTATAAACTTAAGGCGCTCCCCCAAAATTTCAGATTTTGTTATTATATTTTCCTACTATTCTATTAGTGATATTATAAGGTCCTGAGTCTGGGGGGGGGGGGGGGGGGGGGGGGGGGGGGGGGGGGGGGAGTATCGCTTCATAGTCTGAAGAGTACGGTATATTTAAGAAGTAGAATACATTATTAACAATTATCAAATGTAAGAGAGAACTGTAACTTAGACTTTAGAGTCAATCTGGGAAAATGATCTGAGGATGTTGTTGTTGTTGTTGTCTTACCCTGGCTTAAACTTAAAGACTCCAGGGATCATCCCAACAGCCGAAGCACTTGAACACTATGGCACAAATGCACCAGCTAGGGATGAGAACGTTACGTGTGTGACCGTTTTTGATTACCACGCCACATGTGTAGCCACACTCCGACTTCGGAGGAATCTGAGGATGTAACCCTCCTGACTATTTTAGAAGCAAAAACTCTATTTCAGAGTTCTTCCTCTTCATTTGATGATCAACGTCATCATTCTCAGAGAAGGTCTTAAATGGAAGGGGTCTTATAATGGGGAGTCTTATAAGGGAGGTTCCACTGTACCGTATAAACTGGAGGGGGAGAGGAGGGTAACATTTACCTTCAACTTTTACTCCCAATACGAAAATATAAAAAAATCTGAAATGATTGTAAGCTCTTGCGAAAATCCTAATTCATGCGAGATCTCATGGCGACTGCCATATGAATACTGATTTATTTGATGATCAACGTCATCATTCTCAGAGAAGGTCTTAAATGGAAGGGGTCTTATAATGGGGAGTCTTATAAGGGAGGTTCCACTGTACCGTATAAACTGGAGGGGGAGAGGAGGGTAACATTTACCTTCAACTTTTACTCCCAATACGAAAATATAAAAAAATCTGAAATGATTGTAAGCTCTTGCGAAAATCCTAATTCATGCGAGATCTCATGGCGACTGCCATATGAATACTGATTTGGTTAAAAATATGCTCTGTAATCACTGCCGTTTTTCGCTAGGTCGTTTTTAACACTTCCATGCTGATATATTGTTTCGCAGAAGAAATCTTTCTTTGCAGTTTCTCAATTTCGTTTTTGCTGAAATCCACAAATTCGTGGAAAACTGGGAGGCTTGTTTATTATAGCCCTATTGCATTCGTATTTGCTACAGGAAAAACGTCTTCTAGTGTTCAGATTCGTTCACACATTTTCGGGATAATCTGTCCTTTGAAGCACACAGAACGCCATACAGTTACTATCACATCATTGCAAGTGAGAAGCTTCTTCATAGTGTGTGCATGACAAGCCAGAACTCAGTTAGTGTGTGATGAAAATGCCATCAGAGGGGGTCTCACAGTAAGGGCAAGCTATAGGCGGTTTTGGGCGGCTTGAACACACACAGGCAACTTCCAGCTGGGCAGTTTGGGCCGGAATTTAAATGCAATCGGGACAGGTTTTTCAGTACTGATCTACCGACAACCGTACTTCCCATTTTCATAGAAAATTGAACATCATTTTAAATACTGTCTCTCAAATGAAAGTTCCAACATTGTACATCACAAAACCACAAGACAAAAAGACAGCACGCTCCTCAACACAAACATAATAGCAGTTAACCCTTTCATCGCCACTGTCGCCTCTTGGCACCACAATGATTTAACACCCATGTTACTGAAAGGCATCAAATGAGGGTCTGGCATACAGTGACCTTATGTTCTTAATTTTGGGAGGTAAGGATAGGCCCTATTTTATGCATGTCACAGCTAAATCCCCAATATTGCAGACAAAATCTATTCTCTACCTGGGTAAGTTTAATGGTAAATTTTGGCTGACGAATGGCTAGCGTTGAAAGGGTTAAAGTTCACCTACCCCCCCACTCTCCAGTTTTCACCTTAAATCAAAAGTTTTCCAATTGTTTCACTCACGGCCTTTTCCGTGTTTTCCAAGAGGTCCTGAGGCGACATTCTGGCAAAGTCTGCAACCTTCTCCTGCGGCAGAAACTGCACAAGGTTCCCCACCTGGATGTTCAGGCGCGCTACCATCTCCTCTACCTGAAAATGAACATGCACATCTACAAGTAAGTTTTACTTACGAAAACTGTTAGATCTCCTTCACCTGAATACGAAAGATGCATAAACTATATGTGATGGTGCATGGGAAAAAACCTACGTAAGTCGCTCAGAATGTTTTGAGCAAAAGCCAAAAATAGTCAACAACCCCACAAATATCAATTTTCTATTTAGGGCATATTTATGTCAATTTTTATGTATTATACCAGTATCCACAGCATAAAAGACAATTTTGAATGATTTCTTTGTTTATTTGATTGTTTTCTAAATCAAGTCAATAGAAACAAAGAGGCAACATTGTATAGATTCTATGCCCAATTTCTGCAAATGATCTATTTCGAATGCCAAACTTCAAATAATTATAAAATAAAAACTACACAAGATAACTCAATTTGGTTTTCTGTGTATTAACAAGGGATCTTTGCTCCACTACAAAAAATGTAAATCGCAATTTATGCCAAAATCCCATTATGTCTGGTTTTCCCATGCACTGTCACATATATGTAAATCTAATTCAGGAGAACCTTTAACTCATTCCATGCTGGCCAGTTGCTTCCCTTTGCAAGCGTTCTGTACTGGCCGATTTGCATAGGTTGCCAAAAAATTACTTTCTAAATAATGGTATTACAGATACAAACGTGACATTTTGGCAATATGTACACAATATAAAGTACTAACACCTGCAACAGTTTCAAACGTGATTAGTTTTGATTTGTGATATATTAAAACAAATGCATGTTTTGTCAAGCCAGGCACACTCATAACAGCGAAAATATAATTTTAAGGTCCCAAAATAACCGGCAGCCAGCCAGTCAGTGTCAGAGGCATGAATGAAACGTAGTAGTAGCCCTCTGAACCACTTTGAAGCACGCATGACTGTTAACCTATGAACTATGAATTTTTAAAGTTCACATGCGATATCCCGTTACCTTAGTAACGAGGCGTTGTGCGCATGCCCTGCGACGAGAGCGCAGGTTAGTATAGAAAGAGTTAACTCACTAAGGATGAATAATCCTGATTGGGCTCATGGTCAGCACAAGTAACAACCATTCAGGACGAATGAGGCCAATCAGGGCCACGAGAGTTCTTGATATCTGGCATGCAACCAGCTTTCCAGAGTGACGTTTATAATCCAATGTTTATTTTCCCTGACTTTTCTCTGTTAAAAAGCAACCAATCATATCTTTACTTCATTCGTTGTTGCCAAAATGTTGGACAGTGTGGGTGAAAGATTGAGTTATTCAGAATTCCTTCTTTGATTGCGTAAGCTGTTTCCATCAACAGAAGACAAGCGATGGAGCCTCCATTGGAGGTATGGAATCTGATAGATTACAGATATATATATATATATCGGTTTTTAACGCTTCATAACTTATTTTTTATGATTTTTTTAAAATCAGGGCTCCCAATCGTCCCGCAAAACAAGAGGTCCCAGGGACTCCTTCACTTATGGCATAGAGGGTCCTAGAGGTGGGATAGAGGGTCCCAGTGGCATTGCGAATGCTAAAAAGACTTTCTAGTGCATCCCTGGGACCCCCTGCACATTCTTTTAGAGGGTCCTTTAGAATTGCAGTACTTCATAGACCCCCAAATGGGGGTCCCTGGGAGCCCTGTAAACCCAATCAATTGGCCTGTCAAGTTTTGAACTCTTGAACAAGGAAAGCAACTCGCCAGTGCCAAGAGATTACAAATAATTCTATGAAGAGACAGGCTGTTCAAAATGGAGATTAAAGCACAATTAACAATACATATTGTGAATTTTTGGGGGCACCTCATCATCATCAACATAAACTAGGGCTGCCTACCCTCTGTTGCAGTTTCCAGGGACAAATTACAGGGACAGAGACTTATTTCCAGGGACCAACATCGCAAAGTCATGTATCAGGGTCAAAACGAACATATTTCAAGGATCTAGCAACATTTCTGCGGCTCTTGATTTTTTTTGTAGTCTTCTTCATGCTTTTCGATGCCAATGTTCTTCAAAATATTCAAGATCCTCTGCCAATGTTCTTCAAAATATTCAAGATCCTCTGCCAATGTTCTTCAAAATATTCAAGATCCTCTGCCAATGTTCTTCAAAATATTCAAGATCCTCTGGTGTTCAGTAACCTATGTGTAACATGTCTGTTAAGACATTTACAACAGTGTCGGTTGCTTTAGAACAGACATAAAAATATAAAAAATTAGAGTGTTCCAGTGTTCCAGTGTTCCATCGTAAGATTAGCTAACAAAACAAGTGACTGCTCTACAAAATTTTGATTCTACTCAGTTTCTAGGGACGCCAGACAGAAAATAGATGGTTTTCGAAAGAAAAAAAATAGGGGAGAGCACTTTGTGAAAATTAGAGTTACTTACTCGGTCAAAACCATAGCAACAATTACAATGGTGGCATGGCGTAGAAGCTTGAAACCGCAGGATGCGAGTCAGCGACTTGCACACATTCTTTTAAGAAAAATGAGGGGCGGCCAGTATCCGCAAACTGATAGAACTTGCAAAATGTGACGTACAAATATAAATGACATCAATTTTAAAATGACGCACAGTGTTCTAAGTGATGTAAGTCTAATCAAACACACGAGGCGAGAGCTGGGGATCTACCTGAAGGTAGAGTAACTTCCCCTGTTTGACCGATTGAATTAGGCAAGATCACTCCGACAGACCATGAAATTACTCCCCTTAATTATTTCCGAACAATTCCAATTGGATTCCAGGGACAGGACCTGTGCCATTTGATTTCTAACTGTTTCCAGGAACACAGACCTGTTTAACCCTATTTTGCAAATTTGTCATTTCTGAAACCAAAAATAGTAATTTTGGGAGAAAAAAAACGTAATCCAACGAGCAGCCGATTCTTTTTCTTCACATAACCCGATTATATGCAAGCAATAGTGCACTGGGAGACCTTTAAAAACATTTTTAAAACCATGTATTGGCCTTTTCTCTTTCAAACTCAGCTTACTAACCTGTTCAAACTGCTTGTGATCTCACGACACTGTCGCTTTGACGCCATCTTGAAACAGAATGACTGGGAACCGGAATGACTTTTCACCGCATTGTTTCAAAAGCATCGCTTGCCAACGCAACTGTAGGGGGGGGGGGGGGGGGGTTAAAAATGTTTTTCGTAATTTGATTTTTGTTTTGTAAAAATTACGGCAAAATCATAAAGGTAAACAGGTCTGGGAACATATACCCCGTAGTGGGGACGGCAGGCAGCACTGATAAACGCACTTACGCTCTTCAGGTTCGCGGCACGTCCGTTGACCCACCAGTTTGAAGAGACTTTGTTATCCCTCCCCTTGGTGATTTCCCGACGTATCGTGTAGTTATCCCCATCACAGTTATACCTGGAATAGAAATTAAACTAAAAAAGTAAAGTAAAGGTGTAGAAGAATCAGTGGCTCGTCACACAATAACATGGGTGCAACTACGCCAAAATATAAACCTGAAAGGCCGAGGTCTGCAGCTGAAGCAAAAATTGATTTATCAAGGTATTTTAGTTTGCTTTTTCCACAATTTATACAAATGTTTATATTAAAGACCCCATGACGCGCCACGGTTACGTCCTTTGGTTTTTTCTGGGTCGCTGTAACCCGCATTCGAATTTCCCCATATTCAAATTGAGGCTGCTCTTTAAACTGACTTGTGGCTTTCAATTTGAGGTGTACTTTATATGGGAGTCTGACTTGGTCAAAACAAGATTTCTTTCCAGTTATAAGAGGGAAAACACGTGAATCCCGTGATTTTGACACGTGATCGGGTGGCTCTTTAAAGTGTTTGAAAAATACAGTAGACACACAAAGATCTTTGACAAATCAAAAAAAAAAGAAATTCCTTTTCTGGTAAAATTTAAAAAAAAAAAGAAATTTCTTGAAATGTTTTTTATGTCATTCCCGAAGACTCTTTCTACTAGTTTTTTCACTCATGGCACATTCATTTATCGGGCAGGTGGCTAAAACTGGGGGTCTGGTAAAACATTTGTCTACCTGCCCCCAGGGCAGGTTGCAAAAAAAGTTACTGTCCTACCCTGGCACCATGAAAAATACAGAATCCATGGAAAATACAGAATCCATAGAAAATACACAATCAATAGAATCCATGGAAAATACACAATCAATAAAAACACAATCCATAGAATCCATGGAAAATACAATCCATAGAATCCATTGAAAATACACAATCCATAGAATCCATGGAAAATACACAATCCATGGAGCACTCACAGTTCAAGCTCGATGGTGCCTCGGTTAGCTCCGTAACGGATGAAATCGGCAGGACTGCTGGCACGTCCCAGAAAGCTTGTCTTGCCCGCCAGACCCAGACAAATGGCGCACACAATGGCCGACTTTCCTGTTCCATTGGGCCCGATGATCACATTCAAATAAGGGCCTGTGTGGAACTCTGCTGCTTCATATGTCCTGGGGAAAAAAAGTTTTGCCTTCAGTTTGGTTAGTATTCTAAATAACCCATTTCCAAATTCTGGACACCATCACGTTTGCTTGCATAATACTTGTCTCGGTTTAGTGGGTTTTTTGTACGTATGTTTGTTTTAGGTTTGGTTTGTTGTTTTGAGTTGCTGCTTTTCATAAAATGTCTGAAAATAAAATAAGCTTCATTTCAGTAACGTTACCATGAAATAGTTGACTTGAATGGAACATGTTTATCCAATTATTTCATGTGAATAGATGTGTACAGCTCTGATACTGGTACAAATAGTGTGACAGTAAGACTGAACTTTAAAAATCAAAATACATGGTTAAATTTATGTTGGTTTGAAGACTGGCTTCTCTTCTGTTGTTTTCAGTGATTTTAGGAGCAAGAACATTTGTGGTTTTACTTTTATGACGAATTGAAATTCAGATGTCACAAAACTTCTGCTCATAACTTGGTGTCCTAATGATGGCCAAGTTTTGAAGTGCACAGATCAAAATGAATGTTTTGCATGTTAAGGATATGAAAAACATCCCAAATTGACAAACATTATTATGAAGAATTTGTTAACTTAAATATCTGAACATATGAAAATTGGGACACCGTTATGAGCAGAAGATTCAAGTAACTACTTTTCATTTCATGCATGTGAAATGACTGTAGTCCAAAAACTGACTTTGCAGAATAAAATTTACTAAAATATAAAGAAATTTGTGTGTTAGTTTTGTTTTTTAGTGCTAGCTACTTTACAGGATAATGAGTTTCAATGATTTATCTTCCGCTCATAACTGGGACGCCACATACAAACAAACACCAAATTGGTATCAGATTGCTTTTATTCAGTATCTGAGTTATCATTGTTCAAATTTATATTTGAAATGCATGTGTTGGCTTAGCTTCCAACTTATAGCTGATTTACGGGACAATGTGTTTCAATGATTTATCTTCTGCTCATAACGCCAGTGGGACACCAGATTCGAACAAACACACTGTGAAGACAGATTGGTGTCATATTGCTTTTATTCAGTGTCATTATTGAAATTTATATTTGAAATGCACATGTTGGCTTAACTTCCAACTAATATCTGATTTACAGGACAATGTGTTTCAGTGATTTATCTTCTGCTCATAACTGGGACACCACATTGCTTATAACTGGGACACCAGATTCAAGCAAACACATATTGAAGACAGGGATTGGTATCATATTGCTTTTCTTCAGTATCATTATTGAAATTCATATTTGAAGTGCATGTGTTGGCTTTAGTTTCCAAATATTACAGGATAATGTGTTTCAATGATTTATCTTCCGCTCAGAACTGGGACACCACATTGCTCATAACTGGGACACCATGTTTGAACAATACATTGAAGACAGAGATTAATTTCATATTGCTTTTATTCATATCATTATTGAAATTTATATTTGAAATGCATGTGTTGGCTTAGCTTCCAACTAATAGTTGATTTACAGGACATGTTACAATGATTTATCTTCCGCTCATAACTGGGACACCACGTTGCTCATAACTGGGACACCACGTTGCTCATAACTGGGACACCACATTTGAACAATACATTTAAGAGAGAGATTGTTATCATATTGCTTTTATTCATTATCATTATTGAAATTTATATTTGTAATGTATGTGTTGGCTTAGCTTCCAACTAATACTGATTTACAGGACAGTATGTTTTAATTATTTATCTTCCACTCATAACTGGGACACCACATACATGCACAGTGAAGGCAGAGATTGGTATCAGATTGTTTGAGTGTTTCAAGGTTGTTATATCAAGTTTTATGTTAGGTAACAGGCTATTGATGGCTCTGGCTCATAACCAAGCATGGAAATGTGTGACACCACAATTCAAAACGGTTCCCTGTTTCCGTTGACGTAGTCAACATGGCAAAAAGTAGTGATGTCACATATTTGTGTACCCAAATTCACGATGTTAGCAAAAAATCGGCCACAAGTTGATTCAGCTTTCAGCAAAACTTGAGTCTTGCGCTCATAACGACCGTGACACAAGACTTGACTGATTAAAAATTGGGCATACAAGTTTGTCTGCGCTCATTTTTGAAGTGATTTCACTGTTCCGTTTTGCTCTCTATAGGCGGCTAGATTGTTGGAACGTTGGATTGACGTATTGTATTGTGCTGGCTTGAAAGAAGCGTCGACTGCTTTGAGAGCTAGGCCGTGACGCGACGTGTTATGAGCGCAAGACAAACTTTGTCACCACAAATCTTCTTTATCGATCGTTCTTGATCATACACAGTAACATGGGGTAGTTTTTGGGTCCTGATTCTTTTAATCTACCCATGAACCAAAGGCATCCAAAAACGTGTATTATGGATTATAAATGGGCTAGTCTCCAAAGGCATCCAAAAACGTGTATTATGCTCCAAAAGTGGGCTAGTCAAAGATGCAACAAAATGGACGTCATTTTCTGCCTGTTTTTGACGAGTTTTTTAAAACTAAAAGTCAAGTGAAAAGGTTTAAAGCCTGTGGCTTGATCTTGCTAGATTCTTAAATATTTCATCCACAGAATGATCAAACTGAAATATTTTTCAACATTAAGTACTGCCAGAAATCAAACAATTTATTAACCCACTGTCAGTTGTACCCAGTACCGGAGCTGTACACAGATAGAATAGACATTTTAAGTTGTTATTGTATTTATTTTGTTTAAAGGTGGACCCTGACGGACGAGATTTTGCAAGAAACACGTTGAGATTACCAGAAAGACAGCCTTTTCAAGGATTGGAGCACTCACTTTGCTCTGGTTTCCTAGTATAAATTAAACCATCAAAACGGCGATTCCTCCTTGGCGGAGATGCCGGAGAAAGAAGCCATTTTAGATGGGGTGGGTGGAGGTCACTCATTGTGGTTGAATCGTTTTCTCTTTTTGCAATGCAGTAAAAAAAAAAAGGAGCTATTTCCTTTGTTGTGAGCGAAACTCCTGGTGATCTTGACGTGTTTCTTACAAAAACTCATCCATCAGGGTGCCCCTTTATGTTAATACTTAAAAGTTAAATGCATACATCCGATGTCAACATTGCTCTCGATCTTTTTAATTTTGACATTCAGCGCTTGTCCACCTGCCGATGGTGTGGTAAAATGCTGTCAATATGACTCAATTAGTCAATATCTTCTTTTTTTTCATCAACTTCTAAAGCTGTGTTGTTGGTTTTTTTTAGTTTGTTTTCTGAACAAAAACACACTACAAAAGTACAATGTTGGTCCAAGAGCGAAGAGAAGAGGAGGGCAGATCTGGTTCCCCTTACACAAGCAATCTGTAGTCAGAATATCTGAAATGTGTAGTCTTCATCTTGTGTAAACAAAATGTGTAGTTTAAGTTTAACTCAGAAACTGAAGTATGAAGGTTTGCTGCCCCTAAGGGAGATAATCTGTTGAACTATAAAGCAATGCTAAGTTATCTCCCCTAGGGGCAGAAATGTGAATATTGTCAAGATGACACCTGGCTACTCGCAGACCGTCAACATGAACATGATTCGCTGTGTTGGCTAAATAGGCCTACACTCGTGGGGTTTAGGCTAAGGATTATCTTTTTGGTTTTACATACATTTTGGCAGTGTGACTGTTTTTATTCTGTCAAACTGATACATGTAGGATGGCTATAAAATTTTAAAAAAATTTTACTTGTTGTCAAATCCTAATGAAATTTATGTCATTGCAAAGAGCCCGACAAGACCTTTAAAATGATACCCAAATTATCAAAATCGGTCGAAAATTGAGAAAGTTACGACGTTTTAAAATGATAGCTTTTTTTACATGAGCTATATATATAAGAAAAAGTTGATCAAGGTTACCGGCCCTTACCGTATCGAGGTTTGGATGAATAAAACAGCCATAACTTATTTATTTTTTTACCAATAAACAAAACATTGGTGCCAAAATAAAGCTTATTCAAAGGGGCAACATCAACCCCAAACATTAGACAGGTTAGGCCTAAGCTTTTTGTGCGACTCACAAGATCGCAACATCAACATGAACATGGCAGAAAACAACATGTCGGACAGGCTTCAACATAACGCCTCCCGACTTGTGGAGACCTTGAGCAGCATTGAGTTTTATTCTACTTTCTAGATGCACCAAATTTAGTGTACTTGTAGAAAAATAATTAAATGTAACTAAGTATTTGTTTCAAAAAAGCAAGTAGTTACCGTTCAGAAATGGTAAACAAATGAACTGGACCCAAATATTGGATCGCTTGTCTCTCGCAATCGGCCGTCTTCGCGTAAAAATAGATCGTTCCCGAATGACCGGGTAGGTGTCTGCTTCCACAAAGAAAAAAACTTGGATGGTCAGCGCCAAGAATAATCATCAATAAAAACAAGCAAAGGAAGTGACTGTTTGGCACATAGCCAAAATCGGGGCTCAGGATTTTGACAGGAAAAATCGTTGCAGTTTGACCTAATGCCGTCGTTCCTAGATACATGAGCATCTGGATTATTATGGTTTACAACATAACTTTATTTATTTCCCTTGATTTTTTACTGTGACTGTCAGCTGTTTTACTTTTACGGTTTTAGGACGGTTTTGGGCTGCCTTTTTTGCTATCCACCTCATCATCATGTTCTTGCCTTTCACTGTCAACGCATTGTTTTTTCTGTTTCATGAAAAACATTTAACCTAATCCTAACCCTATCCCTAAGTTACACGAGCAAGGCAGAATTGTAGTGTCGCTGGGAGTTATCTCCCTTGCACGTTTGAGTCCGTGCACATCGTGTTTGTCGTGTGCAAAACGGGAGGCGAGTTCACTGCATGTTAGACCCTTGCGAGAGCAAGTACAGTGAGGTCAGACTGGCTTTGACTGTCCTTGGAGACGGTTCGTTCCCTGACTTCCTCCTGTAATGGACTTGCACCACCGACTGTGACAACTGGCCAGACTAGACTTGACAATAATGACTCTCTACGGACTGTAGTGACTATGACCGACACCAGACAGACAAGTACGCGCCTGGCAGCACCAGTGCGGGCTACGGCGGTGGCTACGGTACTGCCTTGGGGCAACTCCGGCCGGGTACGACTCTGACTGTGTAGACTCTGACTGTATTGACTAGGACTGCTCTGACTAGGACTGACGCCGGACGAGCAACACTGTTGTTCATCCGGTGTCAGTCATCCTGTCATCAACAGGCCTACGGCTAGGACAACCCCGAGGCCACCGCCGAATGTGACGCCATACTTCCACCGGCGAGACAGGGTTAGCCAAATGTGCATGAATGGCACTTGTGTGAGAGCAAACATAGGCAGTGTGGGTTAGGTTAGTTTGTCTTTTGGTATGTGCGTTTAGATTACTAGCTGTAAAGACCTGTTAGACTAGAGAGCTGGCTATCCTGACAGTGTTGTAGTTGGCTGTTTGGTGTGTTTTGCAGCTAGGCAACAGTTTACCAAGTGATGGAGAATCACTTCAGAATGTTGCTTTTTAATGGGCTGATTGCGTTTGTGTTGACGGTCTGTGAGTAGCTTTATCATATCATATCATATCATGGCACTATAGGCTTTTCAGCCTTTTGCCCTCTAGATTGGTTCTATTTGTTATTTATGTTGTATCGGCATTGCCGATCGACTACTTAGGCAGTCGTGTTTTATTTGTCTAATTTATTTAAATTTACTGAATACACAATATTTTGAAAATATCGATCTAATGAGTTCTTGAATGCATTTAGTGACGATGCATTTACTGCTTCATTTGGAAGATTATTCCATGCGTTAGTAATACGGTTAGTGAAAAAGGTTTGTGCAAATTTAGTATTAGTAGTTTTTTTTATTAGTTTAAAAGTATGTCCGCGGGTTCTTTCATCCTCACACAGAGTTAGTAATTGTTTTGTGGTAGCATAGTCATAAAAACCACGGAGAATTTTGTATACTTCTATTAGATCACCTCTAAGTCTTCTGTATTCTAGGCTTGGTAGTTTTAAGTATTTTCTTTGAGAACCTTCGCTGCACCCCTTCAACTAGATCAATATTCTTTCTTAGGTGTGGGCACCACACTGGGTTTCCATACTCTAGAACAGGTCTTACTAGAGTTTTGAATAGAGGAACCATTACCATAATATCTTTAGACTTATTAGTAATTGTTTTGACTAGTAATCCTGAAATCCGGTTTGCTTTTAGTACAGTATTATTTATGTGAGGCTCAAAAGGCTCAAAGGCTTTGTGTGTCAAGATGAATTGAAGATCTCTCTCTCTCTGTAGTCTCTCTCTCTCTCTCTCTTTCTCTCGTCTCAGTGACTTGACCTCTTTCTCTCTCTCACTCTCCCATCAGAGTGCACGTGTGAATGTGACGCAGGTGTATGCGCGTGTGTGTCACTGCGTGTGTGTGTTTGATTATGTGCTTGCTTATGTCTTAAGAATAAAGATGATGGGACTATGAATTCAAAATCGTAACAAGTCCATGATTAGTCATAACTTCCGGTACCAAAACAAACCAAAAACAATGGTGGTTGAAAATGAAAACAGAACAAAAATTCGAACTTACAAAATGTTGGAGAGTTTGATCCTGACGATTGCGCCTTCTTGAAAGGTGACCGGTGTCTTCTGGATATTTTGTACCGCTAACTTCCTTTTTTTCTTTGCGTCTCCCACAGCAGAAACGCGGTCCGACACCTTATTGGCGTGTCCATTATTCATCATACCCAAAGCCTAAACGTTCCCGCGGTCATGAGGAAATAAGTTGGTAATGACTTGGCTATGCACACAGAAGCTGTTTTCTATTTGAACTTTCGGTTTCGTGTGTACAGGCTCATGTAGTGATACTGTTGTACTTACTTAGCCTACAACATCACATACAATGATACATAAGCCGTCATGCCTTTTACACTGTCCCGTCTTATAGATCTACATGAGCATAAAAGCAAAATTGTGTCAAGATGTAGGCATAACATCAAATTTTCCTAATAAATCACTCATCATTCCCTCAACTAGTAACAAGGTGGACAAGACAATCCCATCATCAACCTAAAATGAAGAAAGACAAGCTTAAAAGAATTATGCCATTGTAAAGCTTACAGATTACTCTTTCAAATGATGTACATGGAAAACATTTTTGGATAATTAAGAAAAAAACATGATTATCTACATCCTTCCGTCCATTGAGTAAAACCAGCTAGGGGAAGACGGGGTAAAAAGCGCATGGGCGGGTAAGAAGCCCACCCCAATTATCTCATGAAATGAAGCAAATTTCAGTCTCATTTTGCCCATGAGACGAGCGTTAATGTCTAGCATTCGTCTCATGGGCAAAATTTGACTGAAATTTTCTTCATTTCATGAGATAATTGGGGTGGGCTTCTTACCCGCCCATGCGCTTTTTACCCCGTCTTCCCCTATAATAAATTAACTTGTGACTCACCCAAGAAGTGGCTTTCAGTTCAGCTATGTGGTTTATCTGTCAGACAGTTTGTATTTTGATTTGGCTGTAAACTACTTCTTATGCATACCCCGGCCAGGCCATATATATATGGCCATAATGTATGAGGTAGGGGAAGACGGGGTAAAAAGCGCATGGGCGGGTAAGAAGCCCACCCCAATTATCTCATGAAATAAAGAAAATTTCAGTCAAATTTGCCCATGAGACGAATGCTAGACATTAACGCTCGTCTCATGGGCAAAACTGAGACTGAAATTTGCTTCATTTCATGAGATAATTGGGGTGGGCTTCTTACCCGCCCATGCGCTTTTAGTTACCCCGTCTTTAGAGTGTGTCCGTTTTTCAGATTTTACTGGTCTCCCCGCTGCGTTCAGTCGACGCATTTTGATTTCAGTCGGAGGAGATTGGCTGTAAACAACAGTTTCCCCAAGTAGACTTGATTATCAACTGACTATGATGACTTTTTGCGTACTACATGTAAACAGTTAGCCTACTCAACTGCAACCAAACTAACCAAATGGTCGTGAAATAAGCATCTTTGTCAGTTGGTTTTTGTGATCGCCATATGCGTCAGCGTGAGTAAGCTTCGAATCAAAGCTGAAAGATTTTCCGTGTTCCTACAGTTTGGGCCTTTTTCATTTAAACTAACGCCTCGCACTCAATTTTGCACAACTACTGTACATATAATTTAAAGACCCCCTCCACCCCCTTCCCCTTTCACTGAAAACAAATAAACAAGGTAAGTGGCAAGTTGTGTGAACGTACTCCCAGAAACTATCGTTAATATCGCCATTTAAAGGCTCACCACGTCACGTGTATTTTCCCTCTTATGCTTGGAAGATTTCTTACCAGCGATGAGAGGATCGAAACCACGTGAAAACGCTGATTTTCACACATTGGGCGCGGTTGTTCTTTAACAGAGACCCACATGCACCTTCAGTGCAGTGATCGCGTTATGAATTTTGAAAACCAGTCCCATCAGCCACAATGCCCCCCAACAACCAGTGTCAAAACCAGTCCCAGGGAAACAAAAAACAGTGAAAACCACAATATCAAAGCATCTGTTCAATTTTACCAGTCCTAGCAACAACAAAAAATCAATCCCTGGGACGGCTGACAGGTAAAAAAAAAAAAAAAAAAAATAGTTTTGCAATCAGTATTTTACTGATAATAGGAATTGTTCGGAAATAATTAAGGGGAGTAATTTCATGGTGTGTGATCTCGCATAATTCAATCGGTCAAACAGGGGTAAGTTACTCTACCATCAGGTAGATCCCCAGCCCGGCGGCCCTCGCCTCGTGTGTTTGACGTGAGGAGACACACAGCACATAGAACGCAGTGCGTCATTCTAAATTTGATGTAATTTATATTTTTACGTCACAGTTTTGCAAGTTCTTTCACTTTGTAGCAACTGGCCAACCCTTCTTTAAAAAAAAAAAAAAGATGTTTGCAAGTCGCTGACTGGCATCCTGCAGTTTCAAGCTTCGACGCCATGTCGTCATGGTTGCTATGGTTTTGACCAAGTAAGTCGGGGTAATCAACTCTATTTTCACTCTCTAGTTTTTTTCCCTCCGAAAATCGTCTGTTACCAGTCAACGCGATCACTGACCATGTCAGGATTTATAGGAATACAATGACTATTTCAATTGATATAATTCTACCACATTTTCTTGCGGTCATTTCTGTGTCTGTATAAACTACGTAGGCCTACCAGGCGAGATATAATATGCGTTGCCATCATTCTGATCACTGAAAAATCCACAGGGCGGATTTTTTTAATGATTTTTTTTAACGGCTTGCTATTTGGTTAACCACAGGCTGAATAGTATACACACGGCGTCTGGACAGTTAGGGACAAAGTTTTGATAAGCTTCATTGATCAATAGTTTGGGATCCGTGGATAATGGAGCATGATCATAGTGTTCGTGTGTTCACAGCTAGCTACACTGATACGTATAGGCTACATGCATCTAATCGACAGACAGAGAATGACACACAAACCCTTATTCCATGATCATGATGTCCTCGTCAATACTGATGACGTGTGATTACACCATCTGTGACCACCATTCATCAATCTCTCTCTCTCTCTCTCTCTCTCTCTCTCTCTCTCTCTCTCTCTCTCTCTCTCTCTCTCTCTCTCTCTCTCTCTCTCTCTCTCTCTCTCTCTCTCTCTCTCTCTCTCAAATGGTATATAATGCTTTGTGCAAAATGGGTTTTGAATATTTCGGATGTAGTAATGCTATTATAGATTTATAACTACCTACCCCCCCCCCCCCCCCCCCCACTGTTTGTTTGTATAAGGGCCCATGGCCAAAGTACAATAAACAATGTCAGTGCTCTCTCTCTCTCTCTCTCTCTCTCTCTCTCTCTCTCTCTCTCTCTCTCTCTATTTACCCCTTTAGTTAAAAAAAAAGAAAAGAAGAGAAGACTCCAGGGGGTATAGTTAGCTGAAAGACAGCCTACACCATACATTTGAAAATATTCTTCTTCTTCTATTCTGCTTTCCCAGGCCATAATGGGTAAAGTAGGCCTACGTGGATATGTCCGTTTTCAGTCACTGGTATCCAGTCGACCGTGACTGGCATTCCGATTTTGGAGGAGCTCAAAGCAGAAAGTTATTTGGACGATTTTGTTTTCAAGTTAAAGGCAGGAGAATGGGCCAATAAATCAGAAACTCAATTTCAACTTAGATGACAGTGGAAGCAAAGGGAAAAGTCAGAGTCAAAGACAGAGAGTGGCCCATGAGAGAAAGCTATCATTAAGCACAGAACTGACTTCCAGAAGGTGGGGAGACTATTTTTTACGAAAGCTCCCCCCCCCCCCCCCCCCCGGTATCCCCACGGGGAGATACTCGTGGAGGGGGGCGGGGTCGTCCAGCTCCCCGAATGGAGGCACGAGGCATCCACCCACTGCCCCCGTGAAAAGATTCGAAATGGCTTACGGTAGGGCCTAATGTTATTACCGACTAGACAGACAAATTTATGAACAGATTATTATATTTACAACAATCAAAAAAGCACTTCACCAGCCACTGAGGGACGAGGCGTTCAAGACTGCACTTGGTCATCTCCAAACATGGAACACTCCATTTTTTTTTAGTAAAGTTTTACTGATTTTTTTGTGTATTTGACGGTTTATGGTTTTGGTTAGGGATAGGGTTAGGGTTAGGGCTATAGTGAGTTTAATTTCAGATTGAATGGTTAAAAGATACACATTCTAAAGTTGAGCTGAAAACCTTTTGGGGTTAGGGATAGGGTTAGGGTTAGGGCTAGAGTGAGTTTAATTTCAGATTGAACGGTTAAAACTGAGATACACATTCTAAAGTTGAGCTGAAAACCGACATTGTCACGCGCCGGTGCTAAACTTTCGCGGTTCGATGACTGGTTCGAGTTGCTGTGAACCGGTTTTCAAGTTTTAACTGCAAACTGAAAGTAAGCCTTTTTTCTTAGAATAACGCATTCTTTTCGAAGAACAACACTGATTCTCAGCGCAGATTGGGCGTTTGTAAACCAAGAGTAGCTGTTTCTAGTTTGTGGTGGTGTATCACTGTATGGCTTTGACTTTGACTGAGTGTGTGTGTGTCATAAGTCATAAGATTCTTTAGTGTGTGTGTGTGTGTGTGTGTGTGTGTGTGTGTGTGTGTGTGTAGTACTATGTGTGCGCGTGCGTGCGTGTGTGTAAATATTATGACAGATAAAATATGTTTGCTTAGGGTGAAACTAGTGATGCGAGTACTGGTTAAAAAAACCGGTTCGGTAACCGGTTCGAAGAGGGAAAACCGGTTTAAAACCGGCTCTCAAATCTAGAGCCAGTAGATGGCAGGCAGGACAGGAACATCTGTGACTGAGTATCGGAGGACTAAAAACAATGATAACGGAACAATCCCTTGAGCGTTGGAAAAAGGGTGATTTTATTATATAAAATATATATCTTAATTTTTACCGTTACAACAAGCGGTTCCATGGTGTAATGGTTAGCACTCTGGACTCTGAATCCAGCGATCCGAGTTCAAGTCTCGGTGGAACCTAATTTTTTTTCTCCGCCCCCTTTTCCAATTTTTTTAAATTAACAACCCATCCCCCCTCCCCCCCCCCCCACCCGACCTTTATACATGCTTCATACAACATTATTTTTTGGTGGATCAACAAAGTGATATCATGTGAAAGGCTATTTCTCTCTCTTGGCGCTTATCCGCACACACGCACGCACACACGCACACGCACGCGCACACACACACACACACACACACACACACACACACACATACATATATATATATATATATATATAAAGTTATTGAGTTTCTTTCTTAGGTTCACAAACTTAAATATTGGACCCCAAAAAAGTTTTATTAAAGCAAATTATATATATAAGAGGAAAGTTTAATGGTGTGGTTGTTTGTTCTTCTTCAATTCTTGTACGTTTATATATATATATATATCAGAACAAAAAAAGAGAATATATATATATATCAGAACAAAAAAAGAGAATGAAAACTAACAAGAAAGAATGTAGACTATTCCCAATATTTCGGCTTTTGGCCTTGGACGCGGGACAGACAGTAGAACAAACTTGACGTAACAAATACAACACGTAACTTTTCTTGACGTCATTGTTGTGACCCACATTCTGTGTGTATAATTAGATTGTGTTGCAGTGTGTGTGTGTGTGTGTGTGTGTGTGTGTGTGTGTGTGTGTGTGTGTGTGTGTGTGTGTGTGTGTGTGTGTGTGTGTGTTTGATAATTCGTTTGGACTATTGAGTCCACATAATAAAAAAATAATAATAAAAGAAAGAATCCCCCAGTACAGTCTCCTATCTCTCTCTCTCTCTCTCTCTCTCTCTCTCTCTCTCTCTCTCTCTCTCTCTCTCTCTCTCTCTCTCTCTCTCTCTCTCACTCTCTCTCTCCCTCTCTCTCACTCTCACTCTCTCTCTCATATCCATGTCCGCTCTGTCCATCGTTATCACTTCCAAACTATGTAGAACTAACGCCAGATGTCTTAAGACCCTTTAGTTAAGAGAGTGGGCATGTATCATGGGTAAAGCATCTTCATTATAAACAAATTCAGCATCTCCACTATGATAATGCCAAGAGAGTGAGTGTGTAACCTGGGCCAAGCGTCTCCACTATAAACAAATAAAGCATCTCCCCTAGGAACAGGTCAAGAGAGTGGATCCTGGGTAAAGCATCTCCACTATAAACAAATAACACAGCTCGATGGAGAAATAACTGCCCTCTCAGACAATTCATTAGAGAGAGTTCAGACCCAGCGGAGCCATGGTCTTCAGCTTGTCCATCCAGAACTTTTCACGACGGAGTCTGGACTCCTTGCTCTAGACAAAGACCTGTTCGAGGATGATGCATCTGACATTCTCACAGGAATGTCCGGCCAAGTTGAAGTGCTCTGCCACCAGAGTCCCAGTGTTGTGCCTGATATGGGACCGGTGTAGAGTGAACCTCACGCTAACTGAGTTCTTTGTCTCTCCAACATACTGGGCGTTTCTACATAGTTCGCAGAACAGCAGGTAGATGACGTTAGTCGATCCACAGGATAGGTTCTGCCTGATGGTGAACCTCTCCCCCGTCCTGTCACTGGAGAACCCCGTGGCTTCCATCAGATGAAGACGGCAGGCAGCGCACGTCTTGGAACATCTGTGGCAGCCAGGATCCACGTCACAGGGCAGGGCAGGAGGAGCTGAAGGCATCAGCAAATCTCTCAGGGATCTGCTGTTCCGTTCTCCCAGGATGGGGGGTTCAAGAGCCACTTTCCTCATCCTGGCGCTCTGGTGGAGGGTAGGCAGACTGTCCCTGAGATATTTGCTGAGTGGAGGGTTGCGGGGATTGTGGGTCACCACCATGGGAACTCTCCCGGCTTTCTTTTGTGGCTGGTACTCGAGTGTACTCCCTCGTTGTGTTGCTTTGGCCTTCTCTCGTCCCTTTTTGATAGCCCACTTCTTTTTGAAGTTGTTGGCCATTGTGTTGCACTGGCGTTCAAAGTCAGTTTAAAGTTTATAAGCTATCCACAAAAAGTTAAGGATCACTTGCAAACTAATTCATAACTTTCCAAATAAGAAAGCCAATGCGTTGAATTTTGGCCAACATTTAATTCAATGCTTTAGTGATAACGATACACAATTGCCTTCAATTTCGAGCAATCGTTTGGTCTGTACATTTGATCAAAGTGGGTACGTATCGAAATTTGATTTCCCAAAGTCATTGAAATCACAAGACAGGGCATTCTGATGCTCCCAAAAGTTCAGTAATGCGTGTATCCGCCATGGCTGTTCTGGCACTCGACGCAGCGAGTCCTCATGGAGTTGACCAGGGTGGTGAAGATCCTCTGTGGAAGCGCCTGCCACTCAGCCTGCAGCATCTGGTAGAGGTGCTGGGCATCCCTGGGAGGGGGGTGGTTGCTCCTCACTTTGCGATCCAGCTCATCCCAGAGGTTCTCAATCGGGTTGAGATCGGGACTGCATGCTGGCCACTCCATTCTGTTGACTCCAGACTGCTGCAGGAAGTCGTTGACCACCCTTGCCCTGTGGGGGCGAGCGTTGTCATCCTGGTAGACAGCCGGCGGTCCCATCTGCTGCAGTGTAGGCACAGCCAGCGGTCGAAGGATCTCATCCCGGTATCGGAGGCCAGTCAGGTTACCCTGTACATGATACAAGGGTGTTCTGTGGTGAAGGCTGAAGGCCCCCCAGACCATTACAGAACCTCCACCAAAGGCCACCTTTTCTTGGACAGTGGCGTCAATAAAGCGTTCCCCTGGGCGCCTCCAGACCCTCAGTCGGCCGTCGTTGTGGTTCAGGGTGAAGCGTGATTCATCACTGAACAGGACCTGGGACCATTGCTGACGTGTCCACCTCACGTGACGTCTGCAGAAGGCGCGGCGTGCTGCCCTATGGGCTGGAGTTAAGCGTGGCCGTACAGCTGGGCGACGAGAACGGAGGTTAAACCCATGAAGGCGGTTCCGTATGGTCTGCTGGCTGATGTTGATGTTAGTAGCCACCCTCAGCTGCCTTCGAATGATGCTGGAAGAGGCTGTTCTTGTCTGCAGGGCTTGTCGTTCAATGAGACGATCTTCACGTGGAGTTGTCTTCTTCGGTCGACCAGATCTGCGTCTTTCATGGACCCTCCCAGTGGCTGTGAAGCGTTGAATCAGTCTGACAAAGACCGAGATGGACACCTGAAGTCGCCTGGCCACTTCTCGCTTGGGAACACCATCTTGGAACCATGCAACAGCTCGTCCCCTATCCAACTCGCTCAATTTTCGTCGTGGAGGCATTGTCAAATCAGGCCTAATACTGGTGGTATGTCTTCTTTATAAAGCCAAGCAAGAGACAGCATCTCACACATAAACAGCAGTGCTTGCACGTGCATAATGGTTTTTCCATCTGGCTTGTGCAATGTGTTCATGCAGAACGATCCAAAACAAGGTCCTTTTTCGCAAGTTTCCGCTTTTTCTTTTGCTGCCAAGCTCAGTAATAGAGAATCACGTGCAATGTTTCCACTAACACAACATCGCCCACTTACAGCTGAACAAGAATTCATAACAATTTGGCTTGACTGAGAAAAAAATAACAGGAGCGAACGGAGTTTCTTGCGCACCTGTTTTCTCATAGTGATCCTTAACTTTTTGTGAGTAGTGTAGTTTGCTTTGATAAAGCTTTTCTGTGTCCAATGTCTTTATTTGTGAACCTCAGAAACAAAACCAGTTAACGTTAACTTTGAGTAATGTTCCGTGTTCAAAATATAAAAAAAATATAAAAAAATTATATAAATTGTGCTGATTTACTTTTTCTCCCAATGGGGGAGGGACAGTGCCTTATGCAAAGACAGCTGTTTCGACCTAAGAGAAGGTCTCATCAGTTTGCATGATCGGCCTGCAATTTGACTGTCCAGTGGATGCCAACCTGAGCAAAAAAGACATTCTACAAGAGAATGGTGTCCTCTTTGCATCAAATCGAAAATCCATAATAAAAGCAACTGTCCACAAAGTTAAACCAGAAATAGTAAAAAATCTTATGAAAATCTTATGGGGGGCCTTCAAAATAATAATGTTCTGAAATTTTAATTTCAAAACCTAATAGACATGACTAGGGAGGGCTAACTACTGAGATGGTATCCAAATTAAGGATAAAAATAGCATGAAAGAAAAATCTCAGTGAATAGCCAGCTCCGTACCCCTACTCTGAAGGACTGAAAAGTTAGTGCATTTGAAATGCAGAATAGTTTGCTTTGATAAAGCTTTTCTGTGTCCAATGTCTTTATTTGTGAACCTCAGAAACAAAACCAGTTAACGTTAACTTTGAGTAATGTTCTGTGTTCGCAAAATATAAAGCAAAAAAAATTTATATAAATTGTGCTGATTTACTTTTTCTCCCAATGGGGGAGGGACAGTGCCTTATGCAAAGACAGCTGTTTCGACCTAAGAGAAGGTCTCATCAGTTTGCATGATCGGCCTGCAATTTGACTGTCCAGTGGATGCCAACCTGAGCAAAAAAGACATTCTACAAGAGAATGGTGTCCTCTTTGCATCAAATCGAAAATATATATATAGTTTGCTTTGATAAAGCTTTTCTGTGTCCAATGTCTTTATTTGTGAACCTCAGAAACAAAACCAGTTAACGTTAACTGGTTTTGTTTCTGAGGTTCACAAATAATACGTTAACTGGTTTTGTTTCTGAGGTTCACAAATAAAGACATTGGACACAGAAAAGCTTTATCAAAGCAAACTATTCTGCATTTCAAATGCACTAACTTTTCAGTCCTTCAGAGTAGGGGTACGGAGCTGGCTATTCACTGAGATTTTTCTTTCATGATATATATATATATATATATAGAGAGAGAGAAAAAGATATAGAAA
>CM065685.1:45593990-45596490 GCA_017654935.2 Phymorhynchus buccinoides | reverse complement strand
CTTGGGTAGAGAACAAAATCCATCTGCAGTACTGGGGGGATTCTTCTCTGACATAATTATATAGGTCTATCGTTACTTCCCAAAACTAAGACAACAGGGTCTTTGGGTAATAGACTCCAAGTTGATGCCTTTTTAGTGACATAGGTGTTACATCACTGTGGTGCTAAAATGCGACTTTGGCGGTGAAAGGGTTAAAACTAAAATTAAAAGCATGGAACACTAAATACTCTCATAACGTTTTCTGTACATAATTGTGGTAAACCTATATCAGTGCATCATTTGTTAGAAGAATGCCCAATTTTAACACCACTTTATAGAAATAAATCTATTGACTTAGTGACTTATGATAATGATCGTCACATATTATATATCCCTTTCATCTTTGATATTGCTACTGTTCTAGCCAATTCTAAGATAGCAAAATTGTTATGATCTGTTGACGCTTTCTTACTAGAAATTGTTGTATTCTATGCATTAATTCTGTTAATTATCAACACGTTTATTTTATTTTATTTTTAAATTATTTTTGGTCTAATATCACCATTGCGTGAAAAGACGTTACATTAAACTACTGAACTGAAAACTGAACTGAACAAACAAACAAACAAATTAAAAAAAGAACGTATTCTCTACGACAGATGCAATTATACATTAATAAAGGAAACCCCCCCAAAACTGAAACAGATTGCAAAGTCACAGAATGAGACACCCACCGTACCAACAAGTACATGAGTGTAAAGTAACAATGTTATCCACACAGTCATGATAACCAACACCACACCACACAACTAAACAACTGAATTTTCCGGCAGAGTTGCATTTATATTTATCAGCATGTAACATAACATAATCAATATCAACAGTACAACAACAAGACAATACTCCCCACTTTATAACATCCAATAATAATTTATACGTCGAAGACCGTGCAAATTTGAATTTTAGACACACACACACACACACACACACACACACACACACACACACACACACACACACACACACACACACACACACACACACGCACGTACACACACACACACGTACACACACACACACACACACACACACACACACACACACACACACACACACACACACGCACACGCACACGCACACACACACACACATGTTGGAATGTTTAGTTCTTTATTTTTTCTTTACATCATTTTTTTTATGGATGGCTTGTTGAAAAAAAGCATGTTTTTGCTTATGCAATGTTCCCATCTGGAAATAAAATTTTTGACTTGACTTGACTTGACACACAAAATCACATTAAAATATGTCACTGAGAAGCAACGTTATGCCGTTCTCAGGATCTCGGGAAAGGGATAGGATCAGCCTAGGGCTATCGGCATGAAAGTGAGTGAAAGAGCCACACTTTTGAGTTTGAGATTGAGAATCGTACACTTGGGGCGTGTCTATGATCTAAAGCTACCACTTTGCCAAAGGCCGTTTACCTGTGACGCTGAAGGAAAACGGTGTAGTAACTCGTGGCTTCGATTCGGGTAAGGCCGTATGAGACTGCTGCTGTGTACGTGTACGTGTCACTGAGCCTGTTGCACGTGCTTCGTCGTCTGAACTCATCATGGCATCGTCCTCCCTGTCAGCGCGGGCTGTACACCAACATAATCATCATACCACAATAATAATTATAGAAATAGTTAGAGAGACTGGGAAAGTGTCACCCCCAAAAAAGGCCTAAATGTCACAAAAGAGTGATTCCTTCGCGGCCTACCAACCTTGCAAAGAAAAAATGAAGCCAAATTTCTCACCTCCCACCTGGAAGGTGAAAAGGTGGAAGGTGGGAAGTGCTAAGTATGGTAACAGAAGCAGTGAGTGAGTTCACAATGATCCCCACCTGTAGTGTAGGTGAACGGGTGGGAGTAAAAAAAAAACCCGGCTTCAGTCAGCTGCGGGCTGCGAACACTGTATATTCAGGGTTTTGGGTGTCACAATAAGACTTGGGTGTAACATGCCTATTGGCCACTGCAAAGAACACCTTTTGCAAGAGTGAATGCCCTTGGTGGGTGGGGGGAAGATGGTTGAGTACTGACCAAACAAGGGAATAACTCTCTGGCCAATAACCCTATTTGAGGCCACCTAAATTGCCGCCTTTTTTGTTGCAAGAGCGAATGCCCCTTTTGGATACTGATCAACAAGGGCTTAACTCGTGCCGTCAAGGGTGCTACAGATCCACCAGATCACGTGTCAAAATCACGGATTTCACGTGTTTTCCTTCTTATAACTGGAAATAAATCTTGTTTTGACCAAGTCTGACTCCCATATAAATGACCCCAAATTCAAACGAAAACATAATTTTAAAGAGGGCAGCCTCAATTTCAAGTTGGGGAAATTTGGATGAGGGCCACAGCTACCCAGAAAAACAACAACAACGGACTTAATCGTGGTGCGTCACTGGGTCTTTAATAACCCTAGTTGCAGTGGCCAAATAGCAAAACCGACAGGAGCGTACGTACCTTCTGGCTGTGCGTACTCC
>CM065685.1:45586490-45588990 GCA_017654935.2 Phymorhynchus buccinoides | reverse complement strand
GCAAAGGCCTATAGCTCGATGTCAGTCGTCGCCATTTTCCTTTTTCGAGAGGCGTTCAGCCACCATTTTTTTGGGTACAGATGGCGTAGCATCCAGCTATCTCCACTAGTTAGATGTATCCCAAGATGGCGGCTACGACGACAGCTGAAATCCAGCCATAGTGGGCGAGTCGCTAACGGATGGCTCAAGATCTTGCTCATGTGCGCATAGATTTTGTATTGAAAAGTTCTAAAAGAACGGGCTATTGTTTAAATTCTTAAGGAAGGAGACGGAGAAGGGGGGAGAGAGAGAGGGGGAGAGAGAGAAAGAAAGAGAGAGGGGGGAAAGAGAGACTTGACACTTGACACTTGAAAACTTTATTAGAGAGAGAGAGAGAGAGAGAGAGAGAGAGAGAGAGAGAGAGAGAGAGAGAGAGAGAGGGCACAGAGAGCGAGCGAGAGAGAGAGAGAGAGTGAGAGTGAGAGAGAGAGAGAGAGAGAGAGAGAGAGAGAGAGAGAGAGAGAGAGAGAGAGAGAGAGAGAGAGAGAGAGAGAGAGAAGAGAGAGAGAGAGAGAGAGAGAGAGAGAGAGAGAGAGAGAGAGAGAGAGAGAGAGAGAGAGAGAGAGAGACAGAGAGAGAAAGAGAGAGAGAGAGAGAGAGAGAGAGAGAGAGAGAGAGAGAGAGAGAGAGAGAGAGAGAGAGAGGCAAAGAGAGACAGACAGAGACAGAGACAGAGACAGAGAAAAAGACTCACCATTGTCTATCATAAAGGAACACAGTTCGTCCAGAAATTCCCCCCGTTTCGGGTCGTCATTGAGCCTGTATAGAATCTGGAAAATATAGATAACAAAGAATCATCTATTTTATAATTATATATAATGCAATCATACAGTACTGTACTTATGGGTCGACCTGGTTTTGCAGTATATGCTTATCAATATCTCCAGGATCGACCCACTGTCTTTAGATATAGAAATATTATCATAGGCTATGTAAGCTTACTTGTACAATCTTGCAATTATACAGTTCTATACTCATGGTTCGACCTGGTTTTGCAGTATGCTTATCAATATCTCCAGGATCGACCCACTATCTTTAGATATAGAATTGTCTCATAGGCTATGTACTTGCACCACCTTGCAATCATACAGTTCTATAGTATACTTATGGTTCGACATGGTTTTTCAGTATATGCTTATCAATATCTCCGGGATCGACCCACTATCTTTAGATATAGAATTGTCTCATAGGCTATGTACTTGCACCACCTTGCAATTATACAGTTCTATACGCATGTAGGCCTACCACCTTGCAATATACAGTTATATACGTATGGGTTGACCTGTTATTGTAGTATCTCCAGAATCGATCCACCATCTTTACATCATATATCAAAATGTGACATACGTACCCGTAACAGGTGGGTGGACGCTAAACTTATTTTTATATATTCATTAATAACAAAGACGGCATTATTATGAACTGGTGCACTCATTTGACCGCTCACAAGTGCATCATTTTCGTGCACAAACGGAATACATGGACACACGCACATGTACCTACACACAGATTTAATGTCTAATATCACTTTTAAGTGAACAGACGTTAAATTAAAGAACAACAACACACAAACACACGCGCGCGCACACACACACACACACACACACACACACACAAACACGCGCGCGCGCACACACACGCACACACTCACGCACACGTACACACACACACGCACACGCAAACATGCACACACACCACACACGCACACATGCACACACACACATGCACGCACACAAACACGCACGCGCGCGCGCAAACACGCACACATGTACGCGTGGGCAAGCAAACACATTCATTGAAAGAGAGAGAGAGAGAGAGAGAGAGAGAGAGAGAGAGAGAGAGAGAGAGAGAGAGAGAGAGAGAGAGAGAGAGAGAGAGAGAGAGACAGACAGAGACAGACAGACAGACAGAAAGACAGAGACAACAATAGACAGACAGACAGACAGACAGACAGACAACTACTGAATCGTGAACTCGGAGCTCTGAATGATTTTAACGAAAATGTAATGCAAAATGAAACGCGTGCCGCTGAGCACGGCAACAAGCCAGTTGCTACAAGTGGTCTGGAGTGATACCCTAGAGTTAGTCCGTGTTCACATTAGACGCGTGAGTTCCGTACGGAAAACCCTAAATAAGTGGAACAAAGAAGAATAAAAGTTTACGCATATAGGGGAAATTCGAACACGTGCGCAAATCTTTTCCCTTCTTTGTTTCACTTATTTATGGGTTGCGCACGGGTTTCCGCATGGAATATTCGCTTATGTGTGCACATGGCCTAACTCTACAGGCCATTTATTTTTATAATATATATATTTTATTTTTTAAAAACAGGCTACATACAGGGTTTTTTTCTCTCAAGTTCCTCATCGACGCATATCAAGTTTAGAAAACAGACCTTGATAAGAAAAAAAGTTGATGCCATTCTGTTCAGCAGTTCACATTGCAGTTCATATTGCCTGGA
>CM065685.1:45578990-45581490 GCA_017654935.2 Phymorhynchus buccinoides | reverse complement strand
GATAAAAATAAAAGAATCAACTTTTTTTTTAAAAATCCTGGATCAAAACTAATTTATTTTACATATTTAATGTAGGGGAAAGAAGACAAAAATCCGACACTTTGCAAAAAAAACCCAGTTTATGCAGCACTTTCTTTCCTTTGTATTTCTTGACTTTTTTTTTCTCTCTCTCTCTCCAGTCAACGCTTATGTTCTGTTAATCAATGAAATGAGCAAGAACAAAAAAGATACAAAGAAGACAAAAAGAAACAAGCAATCAAAATAAAAACTACAAGTAAAATAATGGGTGGTGGGGGAAAAAAAGAAAAAAAAGAAAAAAATCTAACAGAAAATTATTTTTAAAAAAAGAGAGCAAAATGGACAATCTCAAGTGAAATATAATGGCATATATTATTCTTATATGCAATGGAAACAAAAATCGCACACCGCAAAGGGAATGAATCATCAATTATTTTTTAAAAAAAAGACACACAATAGAATTTATTATATTCTAAGGGACAAACTAATAGGGAGGAAAAAACAAACAACAAAAAAACAAACAACAAAACTATCAAACAACGAAACCCCCAATGTGTAGGTCTACTAAAATAAAATAAAAGCATTAAAACAACAGAAAACCCCCCCCCAAACGTACCGCAAGAGAACCATCCCCGATACTCTCGGGCGCTGCTGCTGCCGCTGCTCCTGATTCCGCGGAATCCATGAAATTTCACAAAATAGGAAACAAAAATACACACATAAAATCACAGGTATATCGAACCGATATCCTCTTTAGCAATGACGGTGTGTATAAGCCACGGTTATCCACAACCCGATAAGTAGAAACCGAAAGTAGAAAAACGTCCATTCTACTTGACGGACCATGTCTCTCGAGCTATTTCATTGGAGGGGAGGGGTTTTAATTTATGCAAAACGAAGTCACATGGTCGGTGATATATTAGGTGAAAGGGATGGGGGTTGAGATTTTTCTTTCTTTCAAAGAGGAGTCTATAAAGAACTGAACGTCAACAAGACCGCGCCAGGGGGGTAATTAGTTAAAACAACAGGGGACAGACAAGAGTCCTTTGATTGTCCGGCGATCTCTGACCGTTTGACCAAGGTGATAATCGGTGGACTTGAGCGGTGACACCCAAATTGCTACCCGGCCTGTCAAAACAGACCCCCCCTGGCGGTTTTGTTCCCCTCCACCAAAAGATACAAAGAAAAGAAAAAGGGGGGGGGGGTGAAGTTATCAACGTGTATGGGAAGAGAGAGAGAGAGAGAGAGAGAGAGAGAGAGAGAGAGAGAGAGAGAGAGAGAGAGAGAGAGAGAGAGAGAGAGAGAGAGACAGAGAGACAGAGACAGAGACAGAGAGACAGACACACAGACAGACAAAGACAGAGACAGAGATAATCACAGAGTGAGAAGTTGGAAGGGGGGGCACACACTGCCAGACAGACCTTCTGTGTCATCGTTCGGTTACAGAAACAATTACAAAGCAAATCATATTTTTTTTGTTACTTCTCATTCTATTCTACTTCTTATTACAGTTGTGTACCTATTTTACTGTTTATGAACATTCAGTTATCTTATAAGAAAACAGGAGCCGCTGTAGCTCAGTTGGTAAGTCCGAGTCGCTAGCTCGTAATCCGTCAGGTATGCGAGCGCGCGGGTTCGAGCCCAGCTCGGTTCACAGTGGTGTGTCCTTGGGAAAGGCACTTTACTCCTATTTTCCTCACTCCACCCAGGTGTACACGGGTACCTGACGTCAGTTGGGGAAAAAGTCCTTCGGATGAGACTTTTAAAAAAACCCGAGGTCCCGTGTGCGGGAAAAAAAGTTACTAAAGGAGTTTTCTTGGGGGATAAAATATCAAATTGCTCTGGATTGCTATACTAATGCAGGGATTTTTTTTAAAAACACACAAGACACTATAATCCAATAGTCATAAACTATCTCCCTTGAATTTCAAAATGTGGGTACTATTTGATGAAAGGGAGATAATTTGAAATCCGCAACTAAGAACTAGTATTAATATTTTAATTTCCTTTTATCTTCACATTATAGATAATGACATTTTATTTGGATTTTCGCTTTTGTTTTTGATGGGGACTTGTAGCTAGTCTGACCCGTGCGCTTTGCCCACGTACAAATCCCACGACAGTTGAAACTGGGTATAAAGAGCAGTAGGGAGAAATCCCGCTGCCTGGCATGGCCAAATTGATAGCTAGGTTTCCTCCTCCCCCCACCTTTTCGCACCCCTTCACCTTCTCCTTGCCCCCCCTCCCCCTCTTCCCCCCCTCTCCCCTCCCCCCCTCCCCCCCCCCCCCTAAGTTTCCAGCATTCCAACTCAAGGAAACCTAGACAGCTACTAGACAGTTTACCCGAAAAGGTAGGCAGGCATTCGGCATGCAGTGCTGTGTTGACAAGAGTGTGTAGACAAGTCAAAAGTCAACAAGACAACAAAGCCCCGACAATTATCGGTCATTATCTACTTGGCATTGTCACCTTCCTTACTTAGCC
>CM065685.1:45541490-45546490 GCA_017654935.2 Phymorhynchus buccinoides | reverse complement strand
TCAATAGAGTTATTTCAATGCGTTATATTATTAGGCTATGTTTAGTAGTTTGGAATGTTTTGTTTTGCATGTTGATGTATTTTTCGAGTTGCTTTCGTATTACTTTTCATTCTGAGGATAGGATGAAAAAAAGCCGTCAAGCTTACTCTTTTATCCTCAATACAGATCATTTTGACTTGACTTGACATACGCACGCACGCACGCACGCACGCCGCACGCACGCACGCACGCACGCACGCACGCACGGCACGCACGCACGCACGCACGCACGCACGCACGCACTTTTCATTCTGAGGATAGGATGAAAAAAAGCCGTCAAGCTTACTCTTTTATCCTCAATAAAGATCATTTTGACTTGACTTGACATACGCACGCACGCACGCACGCACGCACGCACACACGCACGCACGCACGCACGCACGCACGCACGCACGCACGCACGCACGCACGCACGCACGCACGCACGCACGCACACACGCACACGCACGACACACACACACACACACACACACACACACACACACACACACGCACGCACACACACACCACACACACACACACACACACACACGACATAAAATAAACTAACACAGGATAGGAAAACAAATGCATGAAAAAAAGCACCCAACCAACATCACAAACAACCGTAAGCCTATTTCCTTACCCCCAGTATGCTCGAGCACTTTCCCTACCACACGAAAAGATAAACTCAAGACACGAAGATTTTTCAAAACATTGCCCCCCCCCCCCCCCCCCCCCCCCCCACCCCCCCCCCCCCCCCCCCGTTCCCCCCCCCCCCCCCACCCCCCCCCACCCCCCCCCCCCCCCCCCCCCCCCCCCCCCCCCCCCCCCCCCCCCCCCCCCCAAAAAAAAAAAAAAAAAATGTAATGAAATAAGTTTTGTTGTTATTTATTATATAAAAGATCGAAATGGGTCTGGAATGTATTTAGAAAAAAAAGAGACAAAAAGTGGACTTTGCGGGGGGGCGAGAGGATGTTGATGCAGAATGGACATGCAGGTGTGTATGTCTTTTTTGAATGTTGCCAAAAAAAGAAGAAGACACAAATAATTATGCAGAAAATAGACAATGCAAAGGAGTAGAAAATATTTTCATATATAAAAACCGACTGTTTTGAAGATAAACTCCAGCAAATAAATAATAGTCTTATTCCCTCTGAGGTTGTGTTTTTGCTTTTGCTTGCCTTTTGTTGTTGTTGTTTAGAACCCTTTCATCGCCACTGTCGCCTCTTGGCACCACAATGATTGGACACCCATGTCACTGAAAGGCATCAAGTGAGGGTCTGGAATCTAGTGACTTTATGTTCTTAATTTTGGGAGGTAAGAATAGGCCCTATTAGGGAAAGACGGGGTAAAAAGCGCATGGGCGGGTAAGAAGCCCACCCCAATTATCTCATGAAATAAAGAAAGTTTCAGTCAAATTTGCCCATGAGACGAATCCTAGACATTAACGCTCGTCTCATGGGCAAAATGAGACTGAAATTTGCTTCATTTCATGAGATAATTGGGGTGGGCTTCTTACCCGCCCATGCGCTTTTTACCCCGTCTTCCCCTATGTGGATGTCACAAAGGAATCCCAAATATTGCGGATGAAATCTTTTCTCTACCCGGGTAAGCTTAATGGAAAGTTTTGGCTGATAAAATGGCTGGCGTTGAAAGGGTTAAATTAAAGAAAACTAAATTCCACTGGGATGTAAAAAAAAAGTCTTTTATCCTTCTGCGAAGCGAGCGGAGTCCTGGGAGTATCAACAGTCTTTACAGGGCATCGATGTCAAGAACAAGGTTAAGAACAATGGTTCTAGATTAGCTTAGTATCTGCATGTGATACGCACCCTTTTCTGGGGGGTGTAGGTGGTGGGGGGGGTGTGGGGTGTGGGGGGGGGGGGGGGGGGGAGGGCTTCGGCATCAACCCGATATTTAGACGACAACGGAAAGTCGCTTCGGGCTGACATGGTATTGCAATATCTCCAGGATCGGCCCGCTATTGATCAAAGATCACCGCACCAGGATAACGTTTCCGTAAAGACAAATGCCACGAGGCCGTAAAATCATGGGAATGAGGAATCGTGACACCCCCCCCCCCCCCCCCACCCCACGCAACTCCCCTCCCCCCCCCTGAAGCTGAAGCTTTGTTTTGTAATCTCCGTAAGCCTTAGAGACACACTGACGCACCACGATTAAGTCCCTTGGTGGGTTTTTTCTTCTTCTGGGTAGCTGTGACCCACATACAAATGTGCCCAACTTCAAATTGAGGCTGCTCTTTAAAACGATGTTTCGTTTTCAATTTTGGGGACATTTGTATGGGAGTCAAACCTGGTCAAAACAAGATTTCTTACCAGCTATAAGAGGGAAAACACGTGAAACCCGTGATTTTGACACGTGACCTGGTGGGTCTTAAAAAACCAACAACACAGCACTACAAATGGAACTGATGTATTTAGTTATTTTGCATTTACTCATAAGTCGTAATTCTTACTCAGTTGGTTTGATCGACCCAGAACAAGAACAACTTGTCCCTAAGGGCTTTCCGCCACGAGGACGTAAAACCTCCACTCAACAGTTGGTTTCTTTCTTATCTTAAAAGTGTCACCTTGGCTCATCAAAAAAGCTGAAATTTGCTTAAAGACCCACCAGATCATGTGTCATGTCAAAATCACGGGTTTCACGTGTTTTCCATCTTATAGCTGGTAAGAAATCTTGTTTTGATCAAGTTTGACTCCCATGCCAATGCTCCCTAATTGAAAACCAAACATCATTTTAAAGAGCAGCCTCAATATTAAGTTGGGGGCATTTGTATGTGGGTCACAGCTACCTATAAAAAAACCCACCCCAACAACATGGGACTTAATCGTGGTGGGTCAGTGAGTCTTTAAAATCTGAAAATGCCCATGCCTGCTTCAATAGAACAATGGTAAAAAGTCCTTCGACATCCCGACCTCTGATAACATATTAACCGCCTCATTGCTTACATCGAAATCTGCAGTGATCTTTTCAGCAAGGAGATAATTTTCTTCAATGCAAAAATGTCCTCGGTTAATTCGAACTCGGATGAGCTGTCTCTTAAGATCTTCGGATATATTAACTTAAGAAATGTCTCCTTACGCAACTTCTCTTCTGATACGTCGACCGTGTGGGCAAAAAAAGAAAGAAAAATCAAATCAAATCATATCAATCGCACGCTTCATTACAAGCACATGCAAAAAGGCCAAGAGATGACAGTCCACTGCACACCTATACACACACGCATCTACTCCCACACACTGTTTTGTATGCAGTACACACAAAAAAACGCATTGCGCGCACACGCACATGCATACATACATAAATAAGCAAACACAAACTCCGCATGACACATACAGAGACACACAGACACAGACAGACAGACAGACACAAACGCAGACAAAAACACAGACAAAAACACAGACAAAAACACAGACAAAAACATACAAACAGCTAAATAGACAGACAAACACACACACACACACACACACACACACACACACACACACACACACACACACACACACACACACACACTTTTTCACACACACACACACACACACACACACACACACACACACACACACACACACACACACACACACACACACACACACACACACACACACACACGCCAACATTACACCTCAATAATTATAATATCTTCTGAATCACTTTTAGTGGAAGGACGTTAAACTGAAGGACAACAACAACAACAACAACAACAACAACAACGCACATACACGCGCACACACCACAACAACCATCCCAACTACTGACGTCACAAGCAATACTAACAACAACAAAAAACACCGAAAGACACTCGTTTTGATAAACCCGTAATCCTATAATTCTTCTATCAGACATTTGGGGGGGAAAAAACCCCCATACGAACAACAAAAAATAAACCAAACAACACAGCAACAAAACCCCACACATTACTAATAACAGGAAAACAATTCCAGAGCAAAACAGGTTTATTGACTGCATCATTTGATAGCGTTTCCCACACACATGGATTTGCAGAATAATATGCCAGAGCGCGTGCATTAATTGCATGTGATAAAAGAAATGTCATAATAAAGAACAATGAATGCGTAATTATACGAATGAATAAAAGATAATGAAAATACCCGTTTATGATTTTCTTTTCGTTCTGCAGTACTGCGATTTCTAAAAGAGCGTGAAAACATCGCAATCGGGACCAGGGCATGTGCGTTGCTTTGTCTGTCTGTCTGTCTGTCTGTCTGTATGTGAAATCTGTGTCTGTATGAGCAAACATGAGTTCCATGCACCAGAGTTTAACCCTTTTATCGCCAGCCATTCTCCAGCAAAAAAACCCACCCCATTAAACATAGCTGGGTAGAGAAAACTTTGCATCTACAATAATTGGGAATTCCTCTGTGACGTGTATACCATTAGGCCTATCTTACCTCCCCAAATTAAGAAAATAGGATCTGTAGATAACAGTCCCTGGTTTGATTACTTTTAGTGACATAGGTGCTCAACCATTGTGGTGCATAAATGTGACATTGGCGGCGAAAGGGTTAACCTACTGAGACGGTCAACACGAAATTTGGCAGACATACATAATTATGCCCACAATGATGATGCCCCGTTGTGTAAAAAAGGTATTTCATTGGGCTTTGGGCTCATTCGAGGTAAGGCGCTATATAAAGACACATATTATTATTATTTTTAAAATTTTATAAAGCGGTAAACAAGCTTAGACAGTTACATTTAAGTATGCATTTTGATAGAAAGATCATTTTGCAACTATGAAGCCGACTTGATCATTATGTTCTCGGTGAGTCACAGGGCTTCGTCGCAGCGCCGAGAACTGGGTATAATTTCTTTAGACGACGGTCGCCGCGCGCATAACTGTTTCGCCAAAAGGGGTCTAAGAAACACCACTAACCGCGAATAACGTTAGCTAAGTAAAGATAACTCTAATAGCTTACTCTTCACTTTCAGAGAGAGAA
>CM065685.1:45526490-45528990 GCA_017654935.2 Phymorhynchus buccinoides | reverse complement strand
AGAGAGAGACAGAGACAGAGAGACCGACCGACCGACAGACAGACAAACGGACAATCTGATAGACAAAGTCAGAGACACAGGTTTGCTTGAGGTATTCTTATAAAACAATGATTAATGAAAAAACAACACCACCATAATTATATTAATGCACCTTACACTTGCCTAGCATGTTGTAAATGTGTGACTCATAGCACTCGTCTCATGGGCAAAATGTGACTGAAATTTGCTTCATTTCATGAGATAATTGGCATGGGCTTCTTACCCTGCCCATGGGCTTTTTACCCCGTCTTCCCCTATAAGAGCTGGGTGCTGTATCACAACCACTGTATCTGCTATCATTGTTTGAAGATGTGTTTGTCTTCTCCAATTCCTATCTATGACTTTGTTACAGTAGAACGCATGGCTGCCGATCTGGAAGCACGCAATAAAGCTTAGTAATCAGGTACGATAATCATGTGTGCATCTAAAACAGTTATCAAGGGTAGTATGACATGTGAATTAGCGTGAACAGCCAGTAGGATTGACTATTGATCCTAATTCCCATGTTACTACCCGTGTTAACCTTTTAAGACACAGTCATGATTATCGTACCTGGAAGACAGTAACACTTAGCGCTATTCATTTCTTGTTGAAGAGCACTATCTGGTAAGCAAACGAAAGCAATAATTATGCAGAATCATTCATCGTTATACCCTCCCCCCCCTCTGTGTCTGTCTCTCTATGTTTGCATCTGTCGTCTCTCTCTCTCTCTCTCTCTCTCTCTCTCTCTCTCTCTCTCTCTCTCTCTCTCTCTCTCTCTCTCTCTCTCTCTCTCTCTCTCTCTCGCCCCTCCCCTCTGACATGAGCAGAAGGCCTGGATCAGTAAACGTTGTGAATCTCTCTCTCTCTCTCTCTCTCTCTCTCTCTCTCTCTCTCTCTCTCTCTCTCTCTCTCTCTCTCTCTCTCTCTCTTTCTGTGTCTCTCCCTGTGTCTCTCTCTCTCTCTGTCTGTCTCTGTCTCTGTCTCTCTCTCTCTCTGTGTCTCTCTGTCTCTGTGTATTTCTCTCTCTCTCTCTCTCTCTCTCTCTCTCTCTCTCTCTCTCTCTCTCTCTCTCTCTCTCTCTCTCTCTCTCTCTCTCTCTCTCTCTCTCTCTGTCTATGTGGTGCATCTATTGAAGAAGAAGAGCACTTTTTGTTTAAATGTAAGGCTTACGATAGTATTCGTGATAAATGTTTTGTTTTTGTGAGATATAGGCATATTACAGGACCAATGGATATAATCAGACTGCTGTCCTCTGACAATGACACAAGATTTATTGCAAGATTTATTGCCCTTGCATGGAAGCTCAGAAGTGAAAAAGTCTCTATTGACAGATAGGCTTTACCAACACTTAGTTGAATGGTCGCCATATGATTTACTATTTTGAGAATGTTACTGAATACGCGTAAGTGTGTGTGTGCGTGCGTGTGCGTGTGTGTGCGCGTGCGCGTGCGTGTGCGTGCGTGCATGTGTGTGTGCGTGCGCGCGCGCGCGCGCGCGCGTGTGTGTGTGTGCGATCGGGTGTATGCGCACGCAGAGATGAGCCTGCACGAGTGGGTGCATTTATGTATGTGACGTGTGTGGACATTTCAATTTGCACTGTTGTTTTGTTTGCATAAATAGCTTTTTTTTTAAACTTGTTTACTATACTGGTCTCCAAAATTTAAGGGCCGGAAGAACGATCTTCTCTCTTCTGTCTTGGAGGCATGCTTATTGAGAGCTCTGGTTGCCGCCCTTAAATACACATTCGTGTCTAACTTTAGCTCAGCAGTGTTCACTACAGTCATGCCTTGCACGTGCAATAGGCAAGAAACCTGCATCAGCCCTGATTCTCAGCGAAAAGAGACCAAACTTTCGTGAAATTCTCGTGAATTTGCCACATTTTAAGCGTACCTGAAAACGCTGTTGCTGTACTGCAATGTCTGCCAAACTGGTTCAGGCACGTGCAACAGGAAGGAAAGTTATTGAGTAGCCTAAGTTTTGCCATTTTCTTCATTGTTGTCTTAGTGTACAATAAATAGATATGAAGCTACTGAAAACAGAAGCCGGCCCTTAACGTTTGGAGACCAGTATATAATTGAATGACTGGCGGGTGCAGTCAATATGATGATCCCCTTTCTTTGCTATATTCTTTTAATTATACTTTTTTCCGCTTGCTTTGATTATTAGTTGATTTCAAATCACATGTCCCTTGCCATGAAGTTGTATTGTCAATGGCAATTAAAAAAATTAAAGTGTCAAGTGTCTCTCTCTCTCTCTCTCTCTCTCTCTCTCTCTCTCTCTCTCTCTCTCTCTCTCTCTCTCTCTCTCTCTCTCTGTGTGTGCATCTTTTCCCAAGTTTCCTTTTTTTTCAAAAGTGGACGAAAAAAACATCAACTGCAGACAATTTCCAAAGTAGGTCAATTGTCCTTCAGAACTTATTTGTACGAGTACAATTATTTGGTAGTAAGTGGCAATGACATTTGCGATCATGCTCTCACGA
>CM065685.1:45506490-45521490 GCA_017654935.2 Phymorhynchus buccinoides | reverse complement strand
ACAAAAAAAAAACAACAAAACGCAACAAAACTACAAAACACACAAAACGTCATTGCTGAGATGTCAAATTCAGTTTCCTGAAAATGCGCCTTAGTTGTATTGAGTTTTACAAGAAAGGGACGAGATAAAAATAAAATAATAAAAAGCACACACACACACATTACTTCGTAACTCTATTAAAAGTAATGTCCCATAATGGTTCTGCAACCGAGAGGACGTAAAACATAACATTCGCAGAAAGAAAAAGCGCTAAAAAAAAGAGGCCAAATTGTATTTTATAAATCACATTTTCTTATCGAAAAGCTTTCATTGAATAAGCAACATTCAGCCATTTCTCGGAAAAGGGATAGGGTTAGGAACAGCCTAGGGTGCCGCGCTATTGTCATGGGACTGACAGAACCAGACTTTGGGATCGAGAGTCGTAAACATGACGGGACTACTTTGCAACACAAAGTAATAGTGTGAAGGGTAGAGAAGGTATTAAAAGAGATGCGCCGGGATGCGATGGGTATTCGGGTGGTTATAGACTTAAAGGGGAAGCAACCGATCCCAGGGATCGGGTCTTGTTCACCAAGAAGGCTCTGCCTCGCGGGGTGGCTCGCACAACAGGGAACAAAGAAGGGCGAACCGTCTCTCTCTCTCGCCAGCTGTGATTCAAATGTGGCGCGCGCTCGCTCTCTGCACGAATGAATGAATGAAACATGGTGTTTTACGTCCTCTCGGTCTGGAACAGACACATATGGGACATTTGTAGATACAAAGATGGTGGGAACAATACTGGCTGCAATGCCCGGAGGCAGTGCAACACCAGTAAAGTCCCGAGTTTTTAACAATATAGATAGGTGTAGCGGTAACCACGCCTCGGTTAAACCTCATCGGCTTTGGTACCGCCACGCTTTTTACAATCTAAGTGTTTTGTTTTACTAATACCGCTCTCTGCACGACGAAAATGGAGTTTTACGTCCTCTTGGTCTGAATCAGACACACATGGGACATTTGTAAATACAAATATGGTGGGAACAATACAGGAGGCAATGCCCGGAGGCAGTACGAAACCAGTAAAGTCCCGATTTTTAAAAATAATTAATACAGATAGCTGTAGCGGTAACCACGCCTCGGTTAAACCTCATCGGCTATGGCACCGCCACAAGTATGTTATTACCTCGTAATAATATAGTACTCCCCTCCCACTCCCCCACCCCCGCTCTCTGCACTCATCGCCTCCCCTCTTTTATAGTCCGGTCGCGGGTTGAAGGGCCAGCCACACTTCCACTAAAATCGTACGACTGTACGATACGATTCGATCACGTGGTCACCAAGAACGAATGTGATTCGCGCTTCGAGATCACGTGATCGAATCGCATCGTACAGTCGTGCGATTTTAGCTGACGTGTGGCTGACCCGAGTCAAGTCTGTCTGACTGGGACTGGCCAAACATAATGCTGGATTACAACAAAAACAACAATGTTTATGTCTTTCTTTCTGTCTGCCTGTTTGTCTGTCCGTCTGTCTGCCCGTCTGTTCTTTCTTTCTGACTTCCTTTCGTTCTTTCAATCTCAGACTTGCTTTTTGGAAACATGGTAACAATTTTTATTTTTCGAAACAAAAATGTGGCAGCAGTGACGACGACAAAGCAACACGAATAAAGTACAATTATGAAAGCCAATCAATGCAAACGAGCTTTGAGTTTGTACATATAAATAGCCTCTTAACTGACTTAAAAAAACAAAAAAATCATACATTCAAATGTACACAAACGGAAAAACTGACCACCAAAAAAAAAAAAAAAAAAAAATCAACAACATATCAGTATATCAGTTTCCCTCGACTTTACAAGATGAATGCGGTTGATTTTTTTGTAAGGCAGTAAATCACGGGGAATTTTATTAAAATTTTATTTTGTACAGCTTATTCAACATGTTAAAATGTACAACAAACAAACAAACAAACAAACATGAAAACTGGAAAAATTGTATGTGAAAAAAAAGATCCCAGAAGCTATCACTTCATCAAAAAATATGCGATAGCGTAACTATCGAACTATCAGTCACAAACGAGAAAGGGCGTAAAAGGGCCGCGAGGCCCACTTCTATCCCTAATTACTACTACTACTACTACTACTACTACTACTACTACTACTACTACTATTGTTTAATTTGGCTTTTCTCTTATCTCACTAGAAGCACCGGGCCCTGTAACCACGAGTGCGTATTAGACATTCAAAACGGGGATTAGTATGTGAATTAGGCTGAACAGCCAATCGTTTTGCGAGTGTAGTCTAATTTATATACTATTCCCCGTGTTGACTGTCTAATTCATACTCATGACTACAGAGGGCCTGAACACTTTGTGACAGTGACAGTAATTCCAACCTTCTTATTTTTCTTCACATCCACCCTTTATCGTCTTGTCACTTCACCAGGAAGACGTCGTCTTCAGACAACGTGTCCTTCAGTGCCATGGGCTAATCCAGTGGAACCTCCCTTATACGACCTTCAAAAATCATCCAAAATGAGGTCTTATAAGGGAGGGGTCTTAAAAGGGAGGTAATTTTAATACTTATAAAGAAGGGCAATGTCTCAGAGAAGTAGGTCTTATATGGGAGGGAGTCTAATAAGGGAGGTTCCACTGTATTCACTAAATGGACGTTAATTCCCCCCCCCCCTCCCCCCCATTGATATTGGCAATTTTAACTTTTAGATTGTGAGCTCATCACAAAAATGTTTTTGGGTCAAACTCCTTATACCAAAGTTATTTATTTATATGTTTTGTCCGCATCTCCCTTTCGAAGGTAGTCCTGTTCTTAAATAACATGAGCGATAAGCTATGAATAGTAAGCTGACATGCAAGATAGATAGCAAAAAATGGCAGAGTACATAAAATGTGGAGGTAGACCAAAACGCTTTCCCAACTCTATTAAAAAAGAACATTTAACTTACTCCAAAGAAATGCCCCATATGGCTTTGTGCCGGGAGGACGTAAAACAAACTTCAGTCAACCAAAACGCATGTATTGATGCAAAGCATACACTTGCCCTCAAACAAAATCAAAGTTGCATACAAAAACATATATATAATGAGACGCATACGCATTCAACAAGACCTCCACTCAAATACACCAAAGCTAGCAAGCAACTGACAATTTTGGATGATTGCACATCCGAAAAAGAATGTGATCATCGTTTGATGTCACAATGATTAGCGATGCTTTAATAATGTTCTAGCAAGATGTACAAAAATATACAGATATTACAATGACAAGTATCAAGAGTTTCGTTTTCATCAACACAATCATAGCGATCATTCACAGAACAGACAATGCTCATTGTTGTTTTTAGTTTAAATCGTTTCAACAAGCAAAAGTCATTTCTTGTGTCTGACATAGAATGTGAGTTCTGGCATCCTTCTTTTCTTCTTCTTCGGTCGCTCAGACAGTTTCCTGTCAGTTATGAGCGCAGATGCGTCATGCTGCCGTTATGTGCCTAACTAAGAAATTTAGTTAGGCCCAGCAAGTCCGACTTCAGTTGGAGGAGGGAATCTTGGTTTGAAAGTGCTTCTTGAAAAAAGGCAGGAGAATGGACCGGCAAGGCAGAAAGATAGTAGATGACAGTAAGCAAAGGGAAAAGGCAGAGTCAAAGAGAGTAACAGATTAGAGGAAGCTACAAGCACAGAACTCCCAGAAAGTGGGGGAACTATTAAATAGTAAATTTTTATACAAAAGACCCCCCGGTATCCCCACGGGGGTGGGGGTGTTCTGGCATCGATGTAGTTCCTGTTAATTCAATTAATTTCGCACTAATCTGCGATACCGATTAGACATTTGTGTCAACGTCAGCTGACAGGACAACTTCACACGTCATAGTTTAATTACAGTATCACGGTGGTTCTAATAATATCGAAGGAAATGAATAGTACCGAACGTCGGCTAAGCAAAGCAAAAACAAAAAAAGGCAATTAGCAAACGAGTTAACCATAATGCTCTTTACAACCAATGCATCAGTCAACGTCGTTTTTGTCTCATTTGATCAAAATGAGCCTAAATTAAGTTTTGTTCTGACTTCGCCAGAATCTCCACATTGCAAGGTATAACGAGTGCCCCTCGTATCAAAACAAAGCAGAGTATCCATAGTTTATTGATCAATCGTTAGTTGCCTGTCCCTCTGAAGAGTTCTTTTCAATTTGAAAATATTGTTATTATCATGCAATTATTCGGGTTTTTTTATGAAAGTAAATCTTTATGAGCTTATGAAAGTTAAAAAAACCCAAAACAACAAACAACAACAACAATAAACAAACAAACAAACAAAAACAACAAGAACAACAACAGAAACACAAAAATAAAAATAAAAATCCGAGCATCACTTACTCAACAAATATACTGGTCTCCAAAAGTTAAGGGCCGGCTTCTGTTTTCAGTAGCTTCATATCTATTTATTGTACACTAAGACAACAATGAAGAAAATGGCAAAACTTAGGCTACTCAATAACTTTCCTTCCTGTTGCACGTGCCTGAACCAGTTTTGCAGACATTGCAGTACAGCAACAGCGTTTTCAGGTACGCTTAAAATGTGGCAAATTCACGAGCATTTCACGAAAGTTTGGTCTCTTTTCGCTGAAGAATCAGGGCTGATGCAGGTTTCTTGCCTATTGCACGTGCAAGGCATGACTGTAGTGAACACTGCTGAGCAAAAGTTAGACACGAATGTGTATTTAAGGGCGGCAACCAGAGCTCTCAATAAGCATGCCTCCAAGACAGAAGAGAGAAGATCGTTCTTCCGGCCCTTAAATTTTGGAGACCAGTATATAATATATTGTGTTTATTTATACAATCAGTGAATTCGTCCATTATGAATAAATACGCTTAGGTGAACTTGTTCGTAACTCACACACATGAGTAAGCTTATTAACCTTTTTAGGCGACGTAGGCCTAACTGCTCAAGTCTCAGATGAGGCACACAAAAAAATTGTTCAACGAACCAGCATAATAAAAACGTGCACATAACTAGTTTGACGAACGAGCATTAAAACAAAAACACAGAAAAAGAAGAAGAAAATGTCGAAATCCGAAACTAAAAAGACAAAAACACACAAGAAATTGTTGCTTTCGAGTTTTATCTTTACAGTTTCTGTTTTCAATTTCTTCTCAATTTCGGGTTTTTGCTTGATGTTGGTGTTTTTTTTTGTTTTTTTTTAAATTACAAAGGACCTTTCAACATTTAGTGATCAACATTTCTTTGAAGGGGCATAGCAAATATCTCATTGCCATCATTCATGTATGCTCTCAAGAGGGTGTCGACAGAAGAAAGAAAGAAGCAAAGGTTTGTTTGAAGAAACAAGCGGTTTTTTTGTCTTAAAAAAAATAATAAAACACCAACAGAACTGGATACGATTGGGATGACACAGAAACAGGATTTTTTAAATTTTAGTAGGAATCGGATCTAACTGTTATCCAATCTTGTGTTCTTTGTCACGTGACTGCAGAAGAAGGTAGACTGGCCAAAAGATGAGGTCGAAAATAGATTTACTATATGTATCTACAGTCTTAGCGCACGTAGGCTACACACAACTAAAATGTTTCCGTACGGGAACCCCGTGAAAGAGTAAAATAAAGAAGGGGGAAAAAAAGCGCACGCGTGTTAACCCTTTCACCGCACATTGGGGTCTATTATCCAAAGACCCTATTGTATTAGTTTTGGGAAGTAAGGATAGACCTTATTTTATATCTGTCACAGAAGAATCCCCAATACTGCAGATGGATTTTATTCTCTACCCATGTCATTTAATGGAGATTTGTGGCTGAAATATGGCTGGCGGTGAAAGGGTTAAATCCTTTCGCGAACATTTTGTCCTCTCGCTGACATTTTTTGTCCTCTCGCGGATACCATGATCTGCAATAAGCCTAGGGTCTCCCATGACCATATATATATATTCTTGATCATCATGTCACAACCTCTTCAGCTCCTGAATTTTGAACCGCCAGTGCAAACCTCCGCCAAGGAAGATTCACAAAACCGAAATTTCCTTCCTTCATGTCCGAGCTGTATCTCATGAACCAGCGGGTAGAATAGCTTCAAATTTGGTGTGGTAATGCAACATGATGAGTAATGAAATAAATAATTGCAACAAATAAAAAAAAGAGAAGCAGAAACAGGGTCATTTTAGACAAATGTGCACATAAGGACAGAAAGTCCACGAGAGGACTTAACACACGCGGTTACGTACGTTTACGCACGGGAACGTGCCCGCTTATTTTATTTGTCCTTCTTTCGTTTACGTATCCGTACGGAAAGATTTAAGTTGTGTGCACATGCACTCAAAGTCACTGCTACTTGTGTGCACATAAGAAAAGAGTGGCAAGAACCAGCACACAGACACAACTTTTGAACTAAAACGTGAAAAATAAGTTGGACCAAGCAGCCGCGGGGCAGCGTTTTCGGCTCCAGTGACCTTGACCTTTGCCAATGACATTTCATCTTCGAGCTTGGCCCAGATATTGGAACGACCTGTCTGCAAGCGAAATGTGAGAGTACCTAAGTCCTTCTGTTCAAACGCTATCGTGGTAACATAGCTAGATAGTCAGACGGATATATAAGAAAGCCGGGATCAAACAGACGGCCCTGAAAATATTAGTCAGCTTTCTTTGCTTCGCCGCTGCTTAACCCTTCCACCGCCAATGTTGCATTTATGCACCACAGTGAGTTAATACCCATGTCACTAAAAAAGCATCAAATTAGGGCCTGTTATCTGAAGACCCCAGTTTCTTAATTTTGGGAGGTAAGGATAGGCCTAATGATATATATGTCACAGAGGAAGTCCCAATATTGAAGATATTTTTTTTTTTCTTCTAACCAGTTTAAGTTTAATTGTATTTTTTTGGCAGACAAAATGTCTGGCGGTGAAAGGGTTAATCACCAACACCAAAATTAACACCTCCAACAAAACAATAAGCACCTTGTTATGTACTAAGGAATGTGAGTGTTGAGTAGCGAGTACTACAGATTTCAAGGTAAATTGTAAAAGTACAAAGCAGAACGGAGGCCCCGATACAACAACAACAACAACAACAACAACAACAACAACAACCAATCATCCCCTCTGACAAAAGAAGAACAAGAAGCAAACAAAAGCGTACAGCTATACATGATAATGAGTAATATTAAAGAAGCCAACAAATCACTTTTCAAAATTAATGTCGTAGAACTTGATTCTCAACGAATGATCTAACAAAGCTTTCTTCAGCTCTCACAGCATGTTTTCTAAACGCGATCGATTTCATTGGACTGATTAAGGCGAGCATTATATGAAAGAAAGCACAAAACAACAACAACAACAACGACAACAACAACAACAACAAAATAACACACACAACATTTGCAACAAACCGTATCACATTTTGGTGTTAAGAATAGTGATGCAACAAACTGTATTATTGTTTGTTTTGTCGACAGTAACAATCGAGTGATGCATAAACAACTAGTAAAAGTCAAACAGCGATATCATTATTTGAAGCGAACTCGCAAAAAAGCGTCTGATATTTTGTTATCACATGAGAGAGAGAGAGAGAGAGAGAGAGAGAGAGAGAGAGAGAGAGAGAGAGAGAGAGAGAGAGAGAGAGAGAGAGAGAGAGAGAGAGAGAGAGAGAGAGAGAGAGAGAGAGAGAGAGAGAGGGAGAGAGAGAGAGAGAGAGAGAGAGAGAGAGAGAGAGAGAGAGAGAGAGAGAGAGAGAGAGGAGAGGGAGAGGGAGAGAGAGAGAGAGAGAGAGAGAGAGAGAGAGAGAGAGAGAGAGAGAGAGAGAGAGAGAGAGAGAGAGAGAGAGAGAGAGAGATGGGATGGGATTGGTAAGCGTGTGTAACTAAAACATAGTTAATCAATCATTTAATGCGTTCCATTACTTGCAAACACACACATACACGCGCGCACGCACACGCACACGCACACATAGACACACACGCGCGCGCGCGCGCACGCACACGCACACGCACACACGCACACACACACACACACACACACACGCGCACGCACAGCAAGAATAAATAATATCTGCATCTCTGGAGGAAACAGAGATGGGGAATTATTCCACTATAGGCTGTGTGCACATTACACGCGGACACCCGCGGATAAGCGCATGAGGTTGCATCGTGTAATGTGCACAAAGCCACAGGGAATACACTAAACATTTGAATAACAGCAAACTATCCACTTAGGTAAAGACAACTACCCACGGACAGACTGACCTCGCTCATCAGAAAGGAGTCGGAATGTCCAAGAAGACTATTATAGAGGGTGTTAAAGGTGGACCCTGACGGATGAGTTTTTTGCAAAAAACCCAGGTCGAGATCACCAGAAAGACAGCTTTTTTCAAGGATCTGAACACTCACTTTTGCTCTGGCTTCCTAGAAATCAAACCGTCAAAACGGCGATTCCTCCTTGGCGGAGATGCCGGAGAGAGTAGCCATTTTGGACGGGGTGGGTGAAGGTCAAGTTGTTGTTTTTTCTCTCACCGCCAACGTCGCATTTCAGCACCACAATGGTTTAACACCCACGTCACTAAACGGCATCAAATCAGGACCTGTTATCCAAAGATCCTATTTTCTTAATTATGGGAGATAAGGACAGGCCTAATGCTATGGATGTCACAGATGAATTCGCAATATTGCAGATATTTTATTTGCTCTACCCAGTTCAGTTTAATGGGGGGTTGTTTTGTTTTTGGGGGGGGGGGGGGGGGGGGGGGCTGAAAAATGGCTGGCGGCGAAAGGGTTAAGAGAAAAAGAAACTGCATTTTCAATCGACTAAAAAAATTCCTATTGTTTCTAATTCTTGCTAAAAAAAATTGAAACAAAAGAAAAAACCCCAAAAAACAACCCTTCAGATTCTATAGCAGAGTTATTTGACGCTATCTATCGATAGCGATACGTTAAGCAAAACAGCGTTGTGGTAGCTTTTTGCCAAGCTCACTTTGTCGGTCGGTCGGTCTGTCTGTCGGTCTGTCGTTCCAAAATTGTCGCACATTTTGACAAAATTGTCGCACTTCAAATCGAGGCTACACTTCAAAATTAATTGAGGCCGCTCTTTAAAATGATGTATTTTAAAAGCGTACAAAATAATAAACATACGTAATACAGACACTACAACAGACACGACGAGTATGCGGTGCTTCTTTTGATGAGTATAAGTAGGATACATAGTTTTAAATGTTTTCCAAAAGATATAAAAAGTTACGAAAGGGTGCAGAGATAACATTCTGGTTTACAGATTAAAATTATTGAAAAGCCAGGGGAGGTGACTCCTGATTGGAGTGGTAAAAATAGACCGCGCGCCACAAACTATTGCGATTTTGCGCTTGTTAACATACTGGTTTAAAAAAATTGAATACATGAGACAAAATGATTGCAGATCTTTAGAAGGAAAACAAAGTGCAAAAGACAACAAGAATATAAAACGAAAATACATTGAAAGTGACTTAACAGGAACATGTTTGAATCTTTAAAAAAACATGACACAAAAAGAGACTAATATTGAACAACAACAAAGGGTGTAATGCAAAAATACCCGCCCCTCCCCGGAACGTGACAAATGCAAACACACACACACACACATACACAAACACACGCGCGTGCGCGCACACACACACACACGCATACTCTCTCACACACACACAAACACACGCGCGCGCACGCGCACATGCGCGCACACACACACACACACACACACACTCTCTCTCTCTCTCTCTCTCTCTCTCTCTCACACACACACACACACACACACACACACACACACACACACACACACACACACACACACACACACACACACACACACACACACACACACACTCACACACACACACACACACACACACACACACACACACACACACACACACACACACACACACACACACACACACACACACACACACACACACACACACACACACACACACACACACACACACACACACACACACACACACACACACACACACACACACACACACACACAGACACACACACTCTCTCTCTATATCACACACACACACACACACACACACACACACACACACACACACACACACACACACACACACACACACACACACACACACACACACACACACACACACACACACACACACACACACACACACACACACGCTTGCTTGCTTGCTTTATTAAACACAGAAGCATAATGCAGACAACGCACTTTGTAGTTATACGTCATTTCTTAACATAATTTCAGATGCCAAGTGATAATATAGATTGCCAACATGGATGACATTACAACAACACTTTCATACGACGACATAAGGCGTTTGGCAGTTGGCTGAGAACGCGGTTTAGATTTTAAAAAACATTTGTGTTGCTATATCTATTTTCAGATCTCTCTTCACATTTATTTTACCTGCAAGAAGTTCTGTTTACATGTGCACGTTTCAAAATGGATTGAATTATAATTTTAATGTTAGAATTTGGGTGTCGAAAATCGCAGTTCAAACGTTGTCACGTTATTCCAGCACTGCAGTGTTTCTGTTAAGTTGTAGAAACTGACCTGACATTAATTTGGTTTTTTTGGGATGATAAAGTATACTTGACTTGACTTGACTTGACTTGACTTGACTTGACTTAAGACGAGAGTCATTAAGGGCTTCGCACACTAGCGTCAAGATCTCGAGATCGCGGCGATTTTTTGCTGCAAGGCGCAGTTTGATGCGCCGCTTGCGTGTGAGAGATTCGCGGCGCAGCAGGATTTTTGATGCGTAGCTGCGCGATTTTGTGTTGCTCGAGAATAGATGCGGCTCTAATTTTGATGCTCAAGATCGCAGAGATCGTGAAACTAGCCAATCACAACGGATGGAAGGACCATAACTCAGATTGAAGAAAAAAAATACTGTTGTTTCTAGGAGGAGGTTTGACGCTAGAGTAATCTTTCCTTGCTTTCCAAATAAGGAAGTTCGCGTGACAAGAGGCGAAGCGACAAGAGTCGTGTGTAAGAACACCACTGCCTCGCTACAATGTGTGCTGTGATGCAGGCGTCAACGCGTCAAGGCGTTGCTCTGAGAAACAATTGACGCCTGATGCTAGTGTGCGAAGCCCTTTAGTTTCTGCTCGATGTAAGCTGCAAGATCAAATGAGCAGCCACATAATTATGTTCCTAACATTGAAAAAGACGATGTTGTTGCACATGAGATTTTTACCTCTAGCCGCGTAGCCAATCAGAATCGTTTGTTTGTCCGCCATTGTGAATAATTACGAAACTAAGTGCATGGCTTTGTACATCGATTTCTCTGCAAATATGTAGATTTACACTCTCCTGCTCTATTTCTTGGTTCTTTCCGTTGTTTCAACTTCGTTAGGGATAGGGTTAGGGTTAGTAGTAATCACGGGAGATAAGTAACTGTTCTAATGCGCATGCGCAGAGGTAAATATTTCATAGGACTACTTATTCATTATGACACCAGCACCACGAAAGGGACATTAAGTGTCAAAATGACCATTCTAAGACAATGGTCCAGTGAAACAACTTCAGATAATTCTCTATCAAATGATATAAGAACCATTCTTTTTTTTTTTTTTTTTTTTTTTTTAAGAACCATTCTTTAAACGTTGTTCTTTTTAGAGTTATGAGCATTCAAAGTTGGTTGGGTGACTGTCGGCCATTTTGATAAATCACAGTCTAAACTTTAGCCTAGCTGAAGAAAATGCACCAATCTACTCATTTCAAAGCCCTTTTGTGTGCATTTAGAGACCGTAATAAAGACTATCCTTTATAAATATGAAAGATGAGATGTTAGAGAGCACGAAAATACCCATAAATCAAAATTGATTATAAAAAAAAGAGATATTTGACTTTGAAAGCTTGTTATGAGAAACTAGCCCAGCGACTTAATGCCCCTTTCGTGGTGCTGGGTCACATTTTCTAAATACTAACACTGGCACGCTTGTGTTTGCAAAGCAGTTCACGACAAAGTTGCATTGGACCACCTAACATGTAGTATTCTTTACGTCTGCCGTGAGAAATAATAAAATCACAATTTATAGGAAACTTTGGAGTGCTTCTTTTTTTAAAGCACCAAGATAGGTTATTCATTTTAAAAAAATCCTAGATGTATTATTACTACCACAAAGGATTTGATGTTTCGTGTGATGATGGGAGTCTGAGAATGTTAAACTGAGGATCAGACCTGTACAAACTTACGTCAGTTGAAATAAATGCTATGATGACAACTAATCACTGACTGGCTGGGTCACATAGTTTAGTTTTGTTTCTTCTCCCACTAAGGCGCTTCTTGCGCATGTCCCACTGTTTGAAGGGCGAGGTACGGAATCGCCGTCTCCCAACTCGCCGTCTCCCAACTCGCCGACTCGCCGTCTCCCAACTCGCCGTCTCCCAACTCGCCGTCTCCCCACTCGCCGTTTTCTAGCTCGCCGTATAAGTTTTTCAATTTTACAATCTGTTGCATTTCGCCGCATAGACCAGGGATAAGAAGCAGTAGTAAAATTTCATCGTTTGTGTATTCGACACTAAATTGACCCTAAACCTATCCCTAACCCTATCCCTATCCCTAACCCAACCGTAACCCTATCCCTAACCCTAAACCTATCCCTAACTCTTCGCACATGCGCAGACATGTTGAGAGCAAATCCATTTTGAGAACGCCACACCGGCCATACGGCCAAAAGCAAGAACACAATTCATGGCATCAATTCAGTAAACAGTGAATAAGGCGAAATAGCACTGGAAAAAAACGGCGATTTGACACTGCTATGCCGTTTGGACTAAAGACGGCGAGTACGGCGAGTAGACACCTATACGGCGAGTAGAGAAACGGCGAATCGGGACCCTCCCGTTTGAAGTGACAGAATAGTCAAATGTAACTATGGTCATTGAAAACGAAGGAAAGAAAGCAGCCCAGGGGACAAAATAATAAAATTATGGTCTATTGCTTTGTTTCTAGAGAACATGAAAAAAATATTTACTTCCTAAGAGAATGTCTTTGGCCTGCCACTCAGATTCAGACTCACACTCAGACTTGTCAGCGGTGCCTATTATTTAACCCCGGTTTCTTTTACTCAAAACCAGCACCACTGTCCCATCTAGAACTTTCTAATGATAATCTTGAACACACGAACCAAGCCAAGCATTACTGCTCGAGGCAGATATTGCACACATTATACACAATATCACCATCCATTTATCACTTTCAACAATATACCATTCTCTAATATACACCAGATCTGTCCCCCCCCCCCCCCCCCCCCCCCCCCCCCCCCCCCCCCCACACACAAGTCTTGAGTAGTCTGGATAGCTGAAATGAGTAGTTTTTGTGAACAATGTGTAGTTGTATTCATTAAACCATCAGATAATGTTTACTGAAAATGAGTAGTAATTAATGAATTGAATGAGCCTTCCTAAGGAAGGTGAAATTTAATTGTAATTATTATGAGGTTAGTGATGTTAGTGGGAGGACAGTTTGAGTATCTGGAGCCCGCTGCTAAGCTAAAGAGCATTATTTTCAATTTTGAAGAGTGGTAGAGGTTCAAATTGAGTAGAATACTAGGGGAAGACGGGGTAAAAAGCGCATGGGCGGGTAAGAAGCCCACCCCAATTATCTCATGAAATAAAGAAAATTTCAGTCAAATTTGCCCATAAGACGAATGCTAGACATTAACGCTCGTCTCATGGGCAAAATGAGACTGAAATTTGCTTCATTTCATGAGATAATTGGGGTGGGCTTCTTACCCGCCCATGCGCTTTTTACCCCGTCTTCCCCTACTCGAAAAGAGTAGAGTAAACAGGTCTGATATACATATGTTTTTTTCTCTCATTCTTTTCATCCGCATTTTAGTGCACAATTAGTGTGAACTGATCCTCCACATTTTGTTAGTCACAATGATCTTTACAACCTTTTTTGCCCCGCGATTCTATTTTATTTTCTTCCACTTTTTTTCGTGTCCATTTTTGTATTCAGAATAAAGTGGTACAATGACCTCACCATCGTCTCACTCTGCATAATTTATACTATAGGGGAAGACGGGGTAAAAAGCGCATGGGCGGGTAAGAAGCCCACCCCAATTATCTCATGAAATGAAGCAAATTTCAGTCTCATTTTGCCCATGAGACGAGCGTTAATGTCTAGCATTCGTCTCATGGGCAAATTTGACTGAAATTTTCTTTATTTCATGAGATAATTGGGGTGGGCTTCTTACCCGCCCATGCGCTTTTTACCCCGTCTTCCCCTACATGTGACGAACACAACGCTTTCATCATCAACCTTTGTTTGTTTTAGAACAAGGCCGAGAAAAGTAGAACCAAGTTTGGTACACAGCTACCACACTTTCCTACTCAGACGCATAATCTGTCAGTTGTGCCTGACCATGCATGCCTTCCAGACACCTGCTATTCGGGGAAAGTGGGGTGAAAGTGGTCTAAAGTGGAGATGCCTCGTCCTAGATACAAGTCCGCCAGTCAAGAGATGTTTGTGGCCATTTTGTTTTACATGTTTACGATTTTTTTCCTTGTCTTGGTTTTTTTGTGGCCTGAAGGCATGGAGTAAGAAAAGCTGTTTCAGCTTATCCAATTACCCCCAATAAAAATAAAAAGAAGTTCGTACTCGTATTCGTAAGACTCGAAGAAGGTAAGTCTATCCTAACTCCTTGCGGATTAGGAGTGCAACTGGCAGCATCGTTTGGCATCTCCCAGTGGCAATGTGTTGGTAAAACAGCTTTAGGTAGTCACGAGCAGAGCTGATGCAATGACAACCACAGGCTTTTGGCTTTTATGCTTCACACACTGCTGTTAAACCCGCGCCCGGACTATAAAAGAGAGTAGGGCTTTCCGCCATGAGGACGTAAAACCTCCACTCAACCAACCAACTGAACGCGCGCCACATTCGAATCACAGCTGGCGAGAGAGAGAGAGAGAGAGAGAGAGAGAGAGAGAGAGAGAGAGAGAGAGAGAGAGAGAGAGAGAGAGAGAGAGAGAGAGAGAGAGAGAGAGA
>CM065685.1:45496490-45501490 GCA_017654935.2 Phymorhynchus buccinoides | reverse complement strand
AGCCCAAAACTAAACACAATCTTTAACAAGGAACTTATCAGCCAAAGAAGAAGAAGAAGAAGAAGAAGAAGAAGAAGAAGAAGAAGAAGAAGAAGAAGAAGAAGAAGAAGAAGAAGAAGAAGAAGAAGAAGAAGAAGAAAGTGGAGACGGAGGAGGAGGAGGAGGAGGAGGTGAAGAAGACGAAGAAGAAGAAGAAGAAGAAGAAGAAGAAGAAGAAGAAGAAGAAGAAGAAGAAGAAGAAGAAGAAGAAGAAAAAAAAGTAGTAGAAGAAGAAGAAGAAGAAGAAGAAGAAGAACGAAGAAGAAGAAGAAAAAGAAGAAGAAGAAGAAGAAGAAGAAGAAAGAAGAAGAAGAAGAAGAAGAAGAAGAAGAAGAAGAAGAAGAAGAAGAAGAAGAAAGAAGAAGCACGTGCACACATGTATATGCATCTGTTGCATACATGTCTATCTCTATGTGTATGTGTGCATGTTCTTAGGCATGCCTCTACGCGTATGTGTATCCACAACATGATTGTCACCCTGCCAACAGCTTTTCAAACAAAGTGAGTCAGTCGTCCCCGGTCTACGAACTTTAACCCTTTCGCCGCCACTGTCGCATTCATGCACCACAATTATTTAACACACATCTCACCAAAAGGCACCAAATCAGGGTCTGTTATCCAAAGACCCTATTTTCGTAATCTTTGGAGGTAAGCATATGCTTCACTTTCTGCAAGTCACAGAGAAATCCCCAATGTTGCAGACCATGTTTTGCTCTACCCAGGTAAGTTTTATGGACATTTTTGGTTTGAATAATAGCTGGCGGCGAAAGGGTTAAAACCACAACATAGTCGAGTCAAACGACTATAAGTTAGCATCGAACTTTCAAAGTTTGTCTTCACAAAACGACAGCTCTTGTTTCTATTAGATATGATTCTATGATAGGAGTTTGAACACCCCATAACTGTTTTTATGTACATCGCAATAAAGGGTGACACGGTATCATAGCAATAGAGAAAAATATGTTATCCTGCCTGTCTCTTCTCTGTCTGTATCTTCTCTGTCTGTATGTCTGTCTCTTCTCTGTCTGTCTCTTCTCTGTCTGTCTCTTCTCTGTCTGTATGTCTGTCTCTTCTCTGTCTGTATGTCTGTCTCTTCTCTGTCTGTATGCCTGTCTCTTCTCTGTCTGTATGCCTGTCTCTTCTCTGTCTGTATGTCTGTCTCTTCTCTGTCTGTCTCTTCTCTGTCTGTATGTCTGTCTCTTCTCTGTCTGTATGTCTGTCTCTTCTCTGTCTGTATGTCTGTCTCTTCTCTGTCTGTATGTCTGTCTCTTCTCTGTCTGTATGTCTGTCTCTTCTCTGTCTGTATGTCTGTCTCTTCTCTGTCTGTATGTCTGTCTCTTCTCTGTCTGTATGTCTGTCTCTTCTCTGTCTGTATGTCTGTCTCTTCTCTGTCTGTATGTCTGTCTCTTCTCTGTCTGTATGTCTGTCTCTTCTCTGTCTGTATGTCTGTCTCTTCTCTGTCTGTATGTCTGTCTCTTCTCTGTCTGTATGCCTGTCTCTTCTCTGTCTGTATGCCTGTCTCTTCTCTGTCTGTATGCCTGTCTCTCTGTCTGTATGTCTGTCTCTTCTCTGTCTGTATGTCTGTCTCTTCTCTGTCTGTATGCCTGTCTCTTCTCTGTCTGTATGTCTGTCTCTTCTCTGTCTGTATGTCTGTCTCTTCTCTGTCTGTATGTCTGTCTCTTCTCTGTCTGTATGTCTGTCTCTTCTGTCTGTCTGTCTCTTCTCTGTCTGTATGTCTGTCTCTTCTCTGTCTGTATGTCTGTCTCTTCTCTCTGTGCCTGTCTCTTCTCTGTCTGTATGTCTGTCTCTTCTCTGTCTGTATGTCTGTCTCTTCTCTGTCTGTATGTCTGTCTCTTCTCTGTCTGTCTCTTCTCTGTCTGTATGTCTGTCTCTTCTCTGTCTGTATCTTCTCTGTCTGTATGTCTGTCTCTTCTCTGTCTGTATGTCTGTCTCTTCTCTGTCTGTCTGTCTGTCTCTTCTCTGTCTGTATGTCTGTCTCTTCTCTGTCTGTCTCTTCTCTGTCTGTATCTGTCTGTCTCTTCTCTGTCTGTCTCTTCTCTGTCTGTATGTCTGTCTCTTCTCTGTCTCTCTATGTCTGTATCTTCTCTGTCTGTATGTCTGTCTCTTCTCTGTCTGTATGTCTGTCTCTTCTCTGTCTGTATGTCTGTCTCTTCTCTGTCTGTATGTCTGTCTCTTCTCTGTCTGTATGTCTGTCTCTTCTCTGTCTGTATGTCTGTCTCTTCTCTGTCTGTATGTCTGTCTCTTCTCTGTCTGTATGTCTGTCTCTTCTCTGTCTGTATGTCTGTCTGTCTGTATGTCTGTCTCTTCTCTGTCTGTATCTGTCTCTTCTCTGTCTGTATGTCTGTCTCTTCTCTGTCTGTATGTCTGTCTCTTCTCTGTCTGTATGTCTGTCTCTTCTCTGTCTGTATGCCTGTCTCTCTGTCTGTATGTCTGTATCTTCTCTGTCTGTATGTCTGTCTCTTCTCTGTCTGTATGTCTGTCTCTTCTCTGTCTGTATGCCTGTCTCTTCTCTGTCTGTATGCCTGTCTCTTCTCTGTCTGTATGTCTGTCTCTTCTCTGTCTGTATGTCTGTCTCTTCTCTGTCTGTATGCCTGTCTCTTCTCTGTCTGTATGCCTGTCTCTTATCTGTCTGTATGTCTGACAGTTTGGAACAGTTTTATTTGAGCTTTGGCCCCAGGGGGTCTCTTTATCTGTCTGCTCTCCCCCCCCCCCTCTCTCTCTCTGTTTGTTCGCACGAGCGCGTTTGGTTTTACTCTCTCTCTCTCTGTGTCTCTCTCTCTGTCTCTGTCTCTCTCTCTCTCTCTCTCTCTCTCTCTCTCTCTCTCTCTCTCTCTCTAGACTCTCTCTCTCTCTCTCTCTCTCTCTCTCTCTCTCTCTCTCTCTCTCTCTCTCTCTCTCTCTCTCTTACTCTCAGACTGGATGCTCTCACTACTGCACTCTGATATCGCTGACAGGAACATCAAATTATGCATGTTCCTCCTGGACAGAAACTAATAAGACAAGTACTAATGAAGTCAAAAGCTCTGTGCGTTCGTGTGTTCGCTCTCTCGCGCGAGTACTGGTGATGTTAAAATCTGTGTGTGTCTGTGTGTTCGCTCTCGCGCGAGTACTGGTGATGCTAAAATCTGTGTGTGTTTGCGTGTTTGCTCACTCGCGCGAGTACTAATGAAGTTGGGTTTTTTTTAAAGTGTGTTTGTGTGTTCGCTCTCTCGCGCGAGTACTAATGAAGTCAACATCTCTGTGTGTCTGTGCGTCCGCGAGCGCGTTTGGGTTCAGTCCTCTCTTACTCTTAGCACGGAGGCCCTGTGGCAGCGCAAAATGTTACAACGCGTCAAAATGTTACAGTCGTAACATGTTGACGCCTTGTAACATTTTGCACGGAAAGTCCTGCGGCAAAATGTTACAATTGTAACATTTTGCCGCGTTGTAACATTTTGCGCGGAAAGCCTGCGGCAAAATGTTACAATGTTGTTAGAATTGTAACATTTTGCGCGAGGCGCCCGGGGCGCGAAGCGCAGTTTGTTACAATTGTAACATTTTGACGCCTTGTAACATTTGCGCGGAAAGTCCTGCGGCAAAATGTTGCAATTGTAACATTTTGCCACGTTGTAACATTTTGCGCGGAAAACCTGCGGCATAAATGTTGTTACAATTGTAACATTTTGCGCGAGGCACCCACCTTTGATTGAAAGTTTTCAATTGTAACATTATGACGCGTTGTAACATTTTGCCCGGGGCGCCTTGCGCAAAATGTTTACAATTCTAACAAAATTGTAGCATTTTGCCGCAGGCTTTCCGTGCAAAGTGTTACAACACGTCAAAATGTTGCAACGCAATTTGTTACAATTGTAACATTTTGCCGCGTTGTAACATTTTGCGCTGCCACAGGCCCTCACTTCTGCACTCTGATGTCGCTGAGAGGAACATTAATTCTGCATGTTCCCCATGCCCCCCCACCCCCCCTCCGGATAGAAACTAAAAAAAAGACGGCAATCAGCGAAAGGTATTAATGAAGTCACAAATGTCTGTGTGTGTTCGATCGAGCGAGCGCGTTTAGTTTCAGTCTCCATCTTAAATTAAGGGCCAGCCACACTGCATACGATTTGACTCCAATACGATGCGGTTGTGAAGATGTCTGTGAGTCATCATTCGCGTGAAAAAACCACTTTTGTCAAAAAAATCAATTCCGCTATTTTCGCCCACTACAGTCACGAAGACCTCAAAACACGAATCAAATAAAATGTCTGTTGCCCACAACAAAAAATAATACAGATATGTTTTCAGATTCGTGTACGGTGGACACACACACACGCCACACGCATACACACACACACACACACACACGAACACGAACACACGGAACACACACACACACACACACAAAACATACACACACACACGAACACACACACACACACGAACATACACACACACACGAACACACACATTGTGAACATACCTGGTAGAATTTCATCAGATTTATCAAGAATTGAAGAAGAAAAAAACAACAACACACCGTTAAACTTTCCTCTTATGTATATATACAGGGACGGTATTCACGTTGAGATAGCATGAGACTTAGCATGATGCTAACTTAGAAGGTCTCAAAATGTCCTATAGGATTTAATAGGACTTTTGGAAGAGCTTCTAAGTTAGCATCATGCTAAGTCTCATGCTATCTCGACATGAATACCGTCCCTGGTCTCCAAAATTTAAGGGCCGGAAGAACGATCTTCTCTCTTCTGTCTTGGAGGCATGCTTATTGAGAGCTCTGGTTGCCGCCCTTAAATACACATCCGTGTCTAACTTTTGCTCAGCAGTGTTCACTACAGTCATGCCTTGCACGTGCAATAGGCAAGAAACCTGCATCAGCCCTGATTCTTCAGCGAAAAGAGACCAAACTTTCGTGAAATTCTCGTGAATTTGCCACATTTTAAGCG
>CM065685.1:45478990-45481490 GCA_017654935.2 Phymorhynchus buccinoides | reverse complement strand
AAGTACCTGAAGTATGAACTCTCTCTCTCTCTCTCTCTCTCTCTCTCTCTCTCTCTCTCTCTCTCTATCTCTCTCTCTCTCTCTCTCTCTCTCTCTCTCTCTCTCTCTCTCTCTCTCTCTCTCTCAACCAAGGACAGAATGGAAGAATAGGCCTAGCCTAAATTCTTATCTTGTATAAACCTTGTCTAGAAAATGGACTCTCTCTCTCTCTCGCTCTCTATCACAACTCTCTCTCGCTCCTCTCTCTCTTTCTCTCTCTCTCCCTCTCTCTCCTCTCTCTCTCTCTCTCGAATCTCAACCAAGGACAGAATGGAAGAATACAGCCTAAATTCTTATCCTTGTAAAATGAAAGGATCACCTGAAGTTATGAATCTCTCTCTCTCTCTCTCTCTCTCAGTCTCTCTCTCTGTCTCTCTCTCTCTCTCTCTCTCTTTCTTTTTACGCCTTTATTTTAATCTCTTTACCCAGAGAATGGCTGTTATGATCCTTTTTCTCTCTCCTCATATAAACGGCTTACACGTGGATTCAGAATGTAGAATGAAAACACTTTTTTTGTTCACCCGTGGTGGTGGTTTTTCTCATTTCTGTGAAGGCGCATATTTGTGCAATGGGTTTATGACCGTGTGCGCACTATTACATTTATCATATGCACATGCGTATAAGTGTGGATTCAGAATGTAGAACAAAAACGCTTTTAAAAACACACCCAACAACACCCCCTTTTTTTTCTCATTTCTGTGATGACGTATATTTGTGGAATGGTTTTATGATTGTGTGCGCACTATTACATAATATGCACACGCGTATAAGTGCGTCATATATACGAATCACGCTTTTACATGCGTTTCCATGTATGTCTGAAAGCTCGTGTGTAAGATCAAGAGTACGCGAAGTCGTGTATGCATGTGCACATGTTTATTAACCGCGGCGTTTACGGAGCGAAGGTGATATTATTTTTGTTGTGTAAGTGGCTGTGTGTGTGTGTGTGTGGTGGTGGTGGGGGGGGGGGGGGGGTGTTGTTAACAGCATATCACCATGAAGGAATAAAGATAGGAAGATGAAACTTGATGTGCATGTAGGCTAGGTACTGTAAATGTGCCTTTTTGTGTCAAGGTCAAGGTCAAGGTCATGACCTTGACGTATGACCTTGAAAACTGACAATCTATTTTTAGCCATATCTCGGGCACCAGTATATGATGTTGAAACTTGGTATGAAGGTGTTTTGGCTTATGCTCCTTCCGAATAGCGTTGACCAATCAAGGTCAAGGTCAAGGTCAAGGAGAGCGCTGGACCCTGAAAATCGGGGGGTCGGAAAAATGGAGTTCCCAAGATAACAGCATATCACCATGAAGGAATAAGGATAGGAAGATGAAACTTGATGTGCATGTAGGCTAGGTACTGTAGATGCGCCTTTTGGTGTCAAGGTCAAGGTCATGACCTTGACGTATGACCTTGAAAACTGAAAATAAATGCTTAGCCATATCTCAGGCACCAGTCGTCATAGGATGTTGAAACTTGGCAAGGTCAAGGTCAAGGTAAAGGTCAAGGAGATCGCTGGACCCTGAAAATCAGGGGGTCGGAAAACAAAGCGTAACTCCGCGGGTGATTCTCGTATGCTACATTCGATAACTTTTCAATCTAGCAGTACAATATATAATTATTAAGTAGCTGTGAAGCGAATGTCTGCTTGATGTTTTCAGGGTAGTTTGTTTGTTTGTTCCTGACTATCTATATCAGACTGTCTATGTTACCAAGATAGCGTTTGAACGGAGGCACTTAAAGCCCACCAGAGCACGTGTCAAAATCACGGGTTTTACGTGATTTCCCTCTTATAGCTGGTAAGAAATCTTGCTTTGACCAGGTTTGACTCCGATACAAATGCCCCCAAACTGAAAACGAAACATCATTTTAAAGAGCAGCCTCAATTTGAAATTGGGGGCATTTGTATGTGGGTCACAGCTACCCACAAAATCCAAGGGACATAATCGTGGTGGGTCAGTGTGCCTTTAAGAAGTTGATTTTATTTTTCATGCGGTTAGCTACTTACGATATTCGGGGCAAGTTCGAACGTGAAGGTCACTGGTCAAAGGTCAAGGTCACTGGAGTCGAAAACGCTGCTGTCGCGCGGCTGCTTGATCTGACGTTTTAAGGGTCCAGTTGTTTGCAATGTGGGCGGCGTTTTGTGTGTCTAAATGTACGCATGTAATGTGTGTGTGTGTGTGTGTGTGTGTGTGTGTGTGCGTGCGTGTGTGTGCGTGTGCGTGTGCGTGTGCGTGCGTGCGCGCGTGTGTGTGTGTATGTGTGTACACGTGTGCGTGCGTGCGTTCGTTCTTTAGTTTTACGTCTGTTCACCCGCAAGTGATATTAGACCCCCCAAAAAAGGTGTAAATTAATTAAGTCTACAACAGATAGCTATTGAGGTGAGAGTGTGTGTGGATGCGTGAATGGTAGTGTTATTTATGTGTTTTCCCTACACATCTATTCATACAAATCTAACAGT
>CM065685.1:45458990-45468990 GCA_017654935.2 Phymorhynchus buccinoides | reverse complement strand
GAGAAGGCATATCACTGAAATAATTTGACATCCAGCACCTCCACCAAGGAGGAATCGCCGATTTGACGGTTTGATTTCTAGCAAGCCAGAGCAAAGTGAGCGTTGCGATCTCTGTAAAGGGTGTTTTCCTGGTGATCGATCTCGACGTGTTTCTTGCAAAAAACGTATCCGTCAGGGTGCCCCTTTAACTCTTCCAGCACCATGGGCAAATATATTCGCCCACGACATCACTCTACACTCCCATCAAATGCAAAGACATGCATTGCCGAGCACCCTGCCATATGTTTGTTTGTTTGTATAACTTTTTGCTCTGTTTCTGCCGTTCAAGCAATCCATGCACACTCCAACGGACAACGAAGAACGTCAAAAACACCACGCACCAATACATGGTGCTAGAATTAGTTTAACCCTTTCACCGCCAACGTCGCATTTTAGCACCACAGTGATTTAATACCTATGTCACTAAAAGGCATCAAATTGGGGTCTGTTATCCAAAGACCCTATTGTCTTAGTTTTGGGAAGTAAGGATATACCTAATTTTATATATGTCATAGAAGAATCCCCAATACCGCAGATGGATTTTGTTCTCTACCCAGGTATATTTAATGGACATTTTTGGCTGAAATATTGCTGGCGGTGAAAGGGTTAATCTCGAGGGTTTATTTTTCTTTCGTGCTTTTTTTTTAGCCCAGGAGCTCTTAGGTCGCGTACATTTAGAAATGTTGCACGCGCGAGAAAGAGAGAGAGAGAGAGAGAGAGAGAGAGAGAGAGAGAGAGAGAGAGAGAGAGAGAGAGAGAGAGAGAGAGAGAGAGAGAGAGAGAGAGAGAGAGAGAGAGAGAGAGAGGCATTTCCAATATTTGTATGACTTTAATGTATTGGCATTATTCAATTATGAATGCCTACACGGCTTCCAAATAAACGCCTGGGCTTCGTAATAACGTGTTAGTTTTTATGCGAACATAAAGAATCGCAATCGAACAAATTACTCACATAAATGCACACATTTATATGTACACATACATGCGTACATACATACACGGAGACATACAGACAGACAGACAGAAAGAGAAGACAAAAAAAGACAGACTGATTAGGACAGACAGACAGAGAGACAGACATCGTTCAAACTTGAAAAACAGACCACACATACTTTTCTCTTAACTTTTTGTAGCTGCTCCAAATCTCAAACCATGCCTTGAAGAGACAGACAATGCCAGTCACGTCTGTTACGCGCGGGTACCAAGTCATTGGAATTACTGAAAAGATTCCCCAAGTCATTATATCATCACCACCTACACTACCACCACCATCACCATCTCATTCTGCCAATAACTAACTCCCCTTCTGGCGCACGCGTTTCGTTGCACAAAGTACTTGAAAACGTCTTGTAACTTTCGATAGCACAGGCTTCAAGACGCTTTTGTTTGTCGGAAAAGTTTGTAGCACTGCAAAACATGCTTTCCGCCTTGAGCAGTTTTGCCGCCAGCCATTTTTCAGGCAAAAAATACCATTTAAATTGCCTGGGTAGAGAACAAAAATATATCTGCAATATTGCGGACTCCTCTGTGACATGTATAACATTAGGCCTATCCTTGCCTCACACAATTACGAAAATAGGGTCTTCAGATAACAGGCCCTGATTTGATGCTTTTTACTGACATGGGTGTTAAACTATTGTGGTGCAAAAATGCGACATTGGCGGTGAAAGGGTTGACGGCCACAAACGTCATCGTTATACTTCAAAGTCTCGCGAGAACAATGACTGTTGTCGTTTTCGTTTTGAAGACGCATTCTTTCTTTTAACTTGCGAATACTATCTGGGTTGCTTGGCCAATAGGAATTGTTCGAAAATAAGGGGAGTAATTTCATGGTGTGTGGGAGTGATCTTGCCTAATTCAATCGATCAAACAGGGGGAGTCACTTTACCATCAGCTCTCATAGCCTATCGACTCGTGTGTTCGAGCAGACATAGGCCTACAGCACTTAGAACACCATGCGTCATTCTAAAAAAATGATGTCATTTATATTTATGTTGTTTTACGTCACATTTTGCAATTATTATCAGTTTGTGGCCACTGGCCAACCCTAATTTATATTTTTTTTAAATGTTTGCGAGTCGCTGACTCGCATCCTGCGGTTTCAAGCTTCGACGCCATTGTTGCATTGCTAGTATGTTTTTTGACCGAGTAATGGAGGCAAACAACTGTAATTTTCACGAAGTGCTCTCCCCTATTTTTCGCCGAAAATCGTCTATTAACTCTACTCAAGGAGTGCTTTTGTTTTTTCTCCCCTCACTATTTAATTGTGTTAGTGGCATAATAATAATAATTATAGTGCAGATTTTCCGCGTGCACAAATATGTATTTGGTACTTTATAGTCACAGAGGCGTCTCTGGGAAATTCAGGTTGCTCCCACCTGGAGAGCGCGTCACAGCCAGAGGCGCGCCACCCATTTTTTTTTTTCCCGGCATGCGATTTTTGTGTGATTGTTGAGAAAGGAAACGGGGGTGGGTGGTAGGGTGGTGGTGGTAAATTTTGACCAAATGACAACTTTTTCGTTGCCACTGGGCTTAACGTGTGCTAAGTGCATGGGCACATGGGACCTCTGTATATCGTCTCATCTGAAAGACTCCACGTTCAGACCAGTAAGGCCTAGTGCAGAGTGAGAGGGAAAAATCCCCTGTACCCAGGTTCGAACTCGGGTTTATTGCGCACGTGGCGAACGCGTTACCTCTGTGCCACTCTACACCTTTTTGTGTGGATGAAAGCGCACCGCACTAAGCAAAACGGGTCAAGGAAAGCGAATTGGACAACTTGCCAGATTAACATTCATTTTTAGGAAATGAGGAATAAGACGAGACCACATGACTATTTATTATCAAAGTTTAGTAAAGAAAAGAAAGTTTCTACACAACTGCTCAAAGTTAGCTGTTTTATCTTCGAAAGCTCAATCCCAGGAAACGCAACCCCTGTCAACATTGTTCCTCCTACACAGTCCCTGTCTTTCCTCTTTCTTGAAAAATTGTTGCACCCATCACTACTCTGTGTGTCTTCATCTCCCCCCCCCCCCTCCCCCCCCGACTTTAGGTATTTTCATAAGAATTCATCCATCTGTATGATAATCATTTGCATTAACCCTTTCGCCGCCAGCCATTTTTCAGTAAGCAAAAATACCATTAAACTTAACTGAGAAGATACCAAAAAAATCAACCATCTGCAATACTGGGAATTCCTCTGTGACATATTTAACATCAATCCTATCCTTACCTCCAAAAATAAAGAAAATAGCGATGGCTTGGAGTCAAAACGGACTATCTTTGGATAGTCCATTGACATATTATTGAACTTATTACGAAAACTAATAACTTGTATTAAAAAAAAGACTGCTGAAATATAAAAAGCAAAACCCCCTTTGTATATTTCTGCAGTCATTGTTTGATACAAGTTATTAGTTTTTGCAATAAATCCAATAATATGTCAATGGACTATCTAAAGATAGTCCGTTTTGACTCCAAGCCATCGATTAGGGTCTTTGGATAACAGGCTCTGGTTTGATGCCTTAATAATAATAATAATAATAATAATGAATATTTAGGGCGCTTAATCTTAACAAAAGCCCTAAGCGTTTACAATCATGATAAAAACAATACTAACAAAATGAAAAGCTAGACAACACACAAAACACTCACACGAACTTGAGGTCAAACACACACACACACACACACACACACACACACACACACACACACACACACACACACACACACACACACACACGCGCGCGCGCGCGTTTTCTTCATTCTTCAGCACAGTCAGGATGGTTCTAAATAAGATGGAATATTGTTGCTTCTCTGGTTTTTTTTATCATTCTGTTGAAGGACGTCCTTATGTCGTCTTTCTAAAACAAAAGCCGTTTAAAGCGGGTTGTTTTCCCCCGTTTAAAGCGTTGGGATTCGTAGCGTTCGCCGCGCAGCACTCACGAATGTTTATCAATCATCAGAATTTGGATAGTAGTTCCATTTTCTCTGATTCTATAATTGTGAGCTTAAAGCCCTTCAACCTCTTCAGAAAGATGGAATGAGATGCAAAGTGCGATTGCATGTTTATAAAGTAAACAGAGTCAGTCTATATAATTATGTCCTTCTGTCTGTCTGTATGTCCGAGTCTCTGTCTCTCCATCTTTCTGTCCTTTTTAAAAATGTTTTATTCGTGTGTCTCTCTGTCTCTGTCCTATTCTGTCTCTATGTTGCCCTCTCTGGCTACCTGCCTCCCTGTCTGTCTGTCTGTCTATCTGAATGTCTGTCTGTAGGTCTGTTTGTCTGTCGCTTTCTCTTACTTTGCCTCCACCACACCCCCACACCCCACACCCTCCTCTTCCTTGTCCAACTGTATCGTATAAGCCCAATGTCCACACAAATCATGGTCACTATATGCAAAGCATATATGCACACGTGCGCATTTGGAAGTGTAGGTATGCACATACTAAGCTAATGTGTTGAGGAATAGAGAAACGACAGAGAAAGACACGTGAGCTAGATACGGAGATAGAGAGAGAGGGGGAGAGAGAGAGAGGGGAGAGAGAGAGAGAGAGAGAGAGAGAGAGAGAGAGAGAGAGAGAGAGAGAGAGAGAGAGAGAGAGAGAGAGACAGGGAGACAGAGAGAGAGAAAATAAAAGATAGATAGATAGATAGACATAGATAAATATATATATATATATATATATATATATATATATATATATATATATATATATATATATATATATATATATATAGACAGATAGATAGATAGATAAACAGATGCTTTCAATAAATGTTCTTTTTTTGCAGTTATTTCTACTTGTGTTTTCCTTTTTAATGTTATGATAGAGAATGAGAGAGAGAGAGAGAGAGAGAGAGAGAGAGAGAGAGAGAGAGAGAGAGAGAGAGAGAGAGAGAGAGAGAGAGAAGGCGAGAGAGAGAGAGAGAGAGAGAGAGAGAGAGAGAGAGAGAGAGAGAGAGAGAGAGAGAGAGAGAGAGAGAGAGAGAGAGATAGAGAGAGAGAGAGAGAGAGAGAGAGAGAGAGAGAGAGAGAGAGAGAGAGAGAGAGAGAGAGAGAGAGAGAGAGAGAGAGATGGATGGATGTGTGTGTGTAAATATCCTGACAAGCGCACAACAGCAACGTTCTTGGTAGATTTCAAGAAAAAGCATCTTTTGTGTGCGCAGACTGCTTTATCGTAAACGTTTTCAACCCGAAGAAAAAGGCAATGCACCGTGTGATAAATTGCTTCAGCACTCTTTGCATAGCACGAAAAGAAAAGAAAAAGTAAGAAGACAAACAAACAACAAGTGCAACGCCGAGCGGCTGCAAAGTCCCCTCGCAGCATCGCCGAGCTACTCCGAAATCGGAATGTGTCGGCTGTACACATACATAAGAACGCATCCAAACAGCACGTAAGTACATAAAAACGCATCAAAACAGCACGTAACTGAATAGTTTTTGTATATATAGCCTTGGGGTTCGGACCCGTGATTTGAGCGCGCTCGATCATGCGCACACGCGCGCACAGAGAAACAACTGTGTTATAGACCATTCATCAAGAAATGTTGTGAAAAAAACTGCATTGAAATACATGCAAAACTTCGAGAGATATTAGCGATTATGTGTTTTGGGGGTTGAACCCCGTAACTGACGCGACCTTGACCGTAATGTAAAACTAAATACATCAGTGGATAGCTTGCATCTTGGCAAACTAGTATACCAAATTTGATGATGATAGACTGAATAGTGTTTGAGAAAAACGGACGAATAGCCGGACGGACGGACGGAGGCAAGCCTCCGCCGCCGGACGGACCAGACCAAAAACAATAGTTCCCCGAACCTTCAGCTCGGGGACTAATTACACTGTAGAAAACATTTCAATCCTGAAGACATATGTGAAAGGGACATTAAGTCGCTGGGCTAGTTTCTCACGACAGCCTTGGAAAGCAAAACATCTGATTTTTGGGGTGTAAATTTTGAGTTATGGGTATTGTCGTGTTCTCTAACATCGTATCTTTCATATTTATAAAGGACAATCTTTAATGTGGCCTCTAAATGGTTTTATAAGTGTTTTAATGCGAGTAAATCAATGCATTTTCTTCAGCTAGGCTGGACTTTAGACAGTGTTTTCTCAAAATGGCCGACGCTCACCCTACTAACTTTAAATGCTCATAACTTTAAAACGGAAAACGATACAAGAATGGTTCTTGTATTATTAGAAGGAGAATTGTCTGAAGTTTCCAACTGATAATTACCTCAGAATGCTAAGTATGACACTTAATGTCCCTTTCGTGGTGCTGGGTCACATAAATATTATAAAAAATGTTGAATATTCCTATTTTTGAAGATATCTTCCTATTTGTAGCGTAGGAAAGTGGGGTTTTTGTTTTGGCAAACCACCAATACACACCGCAAAAATCAAGATTTTTTTATTTTATAGAAAGGGCATATAAGGCCGCGAGGCCCATATTCAAGCCCTCATCACTACTATTACTACTACTACTACTACGACTACTACTACTACTACTACATTCATTATTTCACATAAAAAAGCAAACACAGATACAGAAAGAAACGTGTAAATACACAACCACACACTCACGCGCGTGCGCGCTAAAGCACCCCTCCCCCCTCCACACACACACGACACGCACGCACGCACGCACGCACGCACACGCACACGCACACACAGCACACACACACACACACACACACACACACACACACACACCAAACAATAAGATACACCGCATTTCTAAAAGGCCCCCAGGAATAAATATCGCCCACACTCTAAAAGATTAGACTATCCGTTTTCCAAGACAATGGGGGCTAAACAAAAAAAGACCCACATTAAAACTTTACACCACTCTAGAGTAACAAAGAAGCCCTCTTCCATTAACAAAAAACAACCCAAATCAAGATCAAAGTATCAATTTAGCAGATACAAGGTGCTCGTTAATGTCCGATAGAATTTCAAAAATCGTCAGATCAATTGGGTCAGTGGGTGGATGGATGCCTCGACTCGTGCTTCCATACGGGGAGCCGGACGACCCCGACCCCTCCACTAGTCTCTCTCTGTGAAGGGTATACCGGGGGAAGGGGGGGGGGGGTGAGTGTCCTTTTAAAAAAAAAAAGTTCCTCCACCTTCTGGAAGTTATGTGCTCGTAACTTCCTCTAATCTACCACTCTCCTTGACTCTGCCGTCTTTTTTCCCTTTGCTTTCTATCATCTACTATCTTTCTGACTTATTGGCCCATTCTCCTGCCCCTTCCAAAACAAAAAGTTTCTCTCCTTTGAGCTCATCCAAAATCGGAAAGAGTCGGATGTACGCAGCGGGGGAGACCAGTGAAAACTGAAAACCGAACACATACGTAGCTTACCCCTTACCCATTATGACCATATGGCCTGGGAACGCGGACGAAGAAGAAGAAGTCAGATCAATGTAACAAAGCACCATAATGTTCTTAGAAAAACACAACGCTACAGAGAAAACAACGGATGTCACTCCTTTATGTGGCGGAACTACATATTAATGTATGTAGGAGTTTGAGAACGAGATAAAACGAGAGAGAGAGAGAGAGAGAGAGAGAGAGAGAGAGAGAGAGAGAGAGAGAGAGAGAGAGAGAGAGAGAGAGAGAGAGAGAGGGGGGGGAAGAGAGAGAGATAGAGATATAGAGAGAGAGAGAGAGAGAGAGAGAGAGAGAAGAGAGAGAGAGAGAGAGAGAGAGAGAGAGAGAGAGAGAGAGAGAGAGAGAGAGAGAGAAACAACCGATGTCACCCCATTTTGTGGTGAAACAACAGATTAATATAACGTAGGAGTCTGAGAGCGAGAGAGAGAAAGAAAGAGAGAGTAGAAGAGAGAGAGAGAGAGAGAGAGAGAGAGAGAGAGAGAGAGAGAGAGAGAGAGAGAGAGAGAGAGAGGAGGAGGAGAGAGAGAGAGAGAGAGAGAGAGAGAGAGAGAGAGAGAGAGAGAGAGAGAGAGAGAGAGAGAGGATAGAGAGAGAGAGAGAGAGAGAGAGAGAGAGAGAGAGAGAGAGAGAGAGAGAGAGAGAGAGAGAGAGAGAGAGAGAGAGAGAGAGAGAGAGAGAGAGAGAGAGAGAGAGGAGAGAGAGAGAGAGAGAGAGAGAGAGAGAGAGAGAGAGAGAGAGAGAGAGAGAGAGAAGAGAGAGAGAGAGAGAGAGAGAGAGGAGAGAGAGAGAGAGAGAGAGATAGAGAGAGAGAGAGAGAGAGAGAGAGGAGAGAGAGAGAGAGAGAGAGAGGAGGAGAGAGAGAGAGAGAGAGAGAGAGAGAGAGAGAGAGAGAGAGAGAGAAATTGAAATTGAAATTGAAATTGAAATTGAAATTAAATGTTATTGACATTAGCAAACAGTGCTCCGATGCCAAGGAAGCACAAACCATGAACTAAAGAATAATATAAGCCTAACTGGCGACTAAATGAGTTCATAAGATTTGTTTAAGAAACATAAAATAAAACATCTTACATACATAGAAGATTACTCTAGAGAAAAATAAATTTACACAAAAGCATAACTGTTAGACTGACCAACCAACAATAATACGTAAGATACCAATAGGATACGTCGGGTAATGCAGCACAAAGTTATATGCAACAATCCAATTTCTCTTTTCTAAGCTTTGTAGCTTTAGCTAAAAACAAAGCATAACACTTTATGACATTTTTATTCTCTGAGGCAAGTAACTTACAAAATTATACCTCTGCAAATTGAATTTAGTAAATATAAGACATGTTTTGCGTAACTTATTATATTCCTTACAAGAAAATAAAAAGTGCAATTCATCCTCAAAACCATCATAACATAAAGGACAAACAGAATTAATAAATAAATCACGAGTGAAAAAAAAGAGAAAAGGAACAAGGACAAAAGGAGGAAAGGAAGGAAAACAGAAAAGAAAGGGTTGCAAATGAAGGCGGAAGTGGTGGTGGGTTGCATGATGAGTGAGGAAGATAGCGGAGAGCGGATGAATGATTGGGTGTGGTGTGAGTTACATATCTGTTAACCCTTTCACCGCTAATGTCGCATTTTTGCACCACAATGATTTAACACTAATGTCATTACAACTCTTGAAATCAGGGTCTATTATTCAATGATATTGTGTTCCTGAATTTGGGTAGTAAGGATTGACCCTATTCTAAATGTGTCACAGAGAAGTCCCACACTATTGCAAACGAAATCTTTTTCTGTAGCCGAGTAAGTTAATGGAAAATGCTGGCTCAAAGATGGCTGGCGGTGAAAGGGTTAATGTAAATTTATGTTTCATACATTTATTCGATATTTTGATTTTGATATATCTCATCTTAGTTTACACGGTGGAAGTTTTCATGTGCCTTGTACAATACCAATGGACAAATAAAGAAACTAATGACTTATGAGACTTTTGCAAGATTCGGTAGAATTGGAATGTTTAACTTCACAGGGGAGAGAGTTCCAGACAGTCGGTGCAGAGACAGAGAATGAACGGTAGCCCAAATGACTTGGTTTTGACTTGTGGAACTTGAAGAATTCTGTTGTCAGAGGAAGAGCGAAGAGTTCACGAGGGCGTCGTGTAGCAAGAGAGAATGTCAGTGATGTAAGAAGGAGAACAGCCTGAGAACAAGAAAAAAAGCCGTAGCACAGACAAGAACTGCTCATACAATACAAATACAATACAAAATACAGACATTAACCCTTTCACCGCCAATGTCGCATTTTAGCACCACAGTGATTTAACACCTATGTCACTAAAAGGCATCAAATTGGGGTCTATTATCCAAAGACCCTGTTGTCTCAGTTTTGGGAAGTAAGGATAGACCTTATTTTATATCTGTCACAGAAGAATCCCCAATACTGCAGATGGATGTTGTCCTATACTCAGGTAAATATAATGGACATGTTTGGCTGAAGTATGGCTGGCGGTGAAAGGGTTAAAACGAGAAAGCACGAAGAGCTTAAACAGGGTGATAAAACCCAATTATATTGT
>CM065685.1:45451490-45453990 GCA_017654935.2 Phymorhynchus buccinoides | reverse complement strand
GTCTGTTGTAGTGTCTGTATTACGTATGTTTATTATTTTGTACGCTTTTAAAATACATCATTTTAAAGAGCGGCCTCAGTTTGAAGCGTAGCCTCGATTTGAAGTGCGACAATTTTGTCAAAATGTGCGACAATTTTGGACCGACAGACCGACCGACCGACCGACCGACCGACCGACAAAGTGAGTTATAGGTTTGTGGCTTGAGCAAGGGCGAATTAAATGAAGAAGAAACACTGTTGATGTCTTCTCTCTTGTTTTTTAAATTTCACGATGCAAACACCATCACGCCTCGCTTAGTGAGGCCTACTGATCCGACGTGTCTACGGAGACACTCATAAATCTATCCACCCCAAAGTCGATTAAAACCCCACCAAGGACTCTAGAGGGCCAGCCACACGGCCACTAAGATCGCACGACTGTACGATACGATTCGATCACGCGGTCTCGTGGCGCGAATCACATATGTTACCCGGCACCACGAAAGGGACATTGAGTCGCTGGGCTAGTTTCTCACAACAGGCTTGCAAAGTAAAACATCTCATGGTTTTTGTTAATTTGGATGTACGGGTATTTCCGTGTTCTCTAACATCTTATCGTTCATATTTATAAAGGACAATCTTTAATATTGTCTCTAAATGGTCTTATCAGTGTTTTAAAACGAGTAGGTCAATGCATGTTCTTCAGCTAGACTAGACTTTAGACTGTGATTTCTCAAAAAACATAATGTCCAACGCTCACCCTACTAACTTTAAATGCTCATAATTCGGGAACGGAAAAAAAATAATGCTTCGTGTACCATTAAAGAGAGAATTGTCTGACATTTTCAAATGTATAGTTTTTTTTCTCAGAATGGCTAGTTTGACACTTAATGTTCCTTTCGTGGTGCTGGGTCACATTTGTTCTTGGAGTCCACGTGATCGAATCGTATCGTACAGTCGTGTGATTTTAGTCGACGTGTGGCTGGCCCTTTAACCCTTTCACCGCCAATGTCGCATTTATGCACCACAATGGTTTAACACCCATGTCACTAAAAGGCATCAAATCAGGGCCTGTTATTCAAAGACCCTATCTTCTTAATTTTGGGAGGTAAGGATAGGCCTAATGGTATACATGTCACAGAGGAATTCCCAATCTTGCATAGGGGAAGACGGGGTAAAAAGCGCATGGGCGGGTAAGAAGCCCACCCCAATTATCTCATGAAATAAAGAAAATTTCAGTCAAATTTGCCCATGAGACGAATGCTAGACATTAAGGCTCGTCTCATGGGCAAAATGAGACTGAAATGTGCTTCATTTCATGAGATAATTGGGGTGGGCTTCTTACCCGCCCATGCGCTTTTTACCCCGTCTTCCCCTATTATTCTTTCTACCCAGTTGTTTACTAGTGGTATTCTTTTCTTCTGACAAATGGTTGGCGGTTAAAGGGTTAACAGAGTCTGGTAACGGGCGTGGAAGCGGGCAGGGGGTGGAGGGGAGGGGGTCTGGATTAGATGGCGGGGGTAGGCATTAAAGGTGCACCCTGACGGATGAGATTTTTGCCAGAAACACGTCGCGATCACCAGAAAGACAGCCTTTTCAAGGATCGGAACACTCTGTTTTCCAAGAAATCAAACCGTCAAAACGGCGATTCCTCCTCGGCGGAGGTGCCGGAGAGAGAAGCCATTTTGGATGGGGTGGGTGGGGGCCAAACCCATTGTGGTTTAAGCTTTTTTTTTTGGTAGTGCAGTAAAACAAAGTTGAAGCTATTTCCTTTGTTGCGAGCGAAACTCTTTTAGATAAACTGCACACAAAAAAAGAAAAAGAAAAAAAAAGGCTTGTATTACGAACAAATCGTGCAAACAATTTGGTCGCCATTACAGAAGAGACGGCACACGCCTTCTCTTTCAGTGAAATAATTTGACTTCCAGCACCTCCGTCAAGGAGGAATTGACGGTTTAATTTCTAGGAAACCAGAGCAAAGTGAGTGTTCCGATCCTTGAAAAGGCTGTCTTTCTGGTGCTCTCGATGTTTCTTGCAAAACCTCACCCGTCAGGGTGCACCTTTAAGGAATAGGCTTACGCACCAAGAAACATAAACCGCCAACCGCAGATCAGGGGTCCCGATATAGATACGGTAATCTCCAATAGGTCTGCGTCTTAATTAAACAGATAACACTGCTAGCAGCACGTACACCGGAAGACACTGCCAATACCGGTGCATCACACGTCGCCTAATTACACTTCGCCAAACCACATCTAGCCTAATCATATCTCGCCTAATTACACTTGGCCTAATCATTATCGAGTCTCGATCGTATGCAACACTTCGCCCTAAAATTTCCAAACCTAGGGTTCGGGTTAGGGTCATGGAGTGCCATTCCGCATGCATTGTAGTAGGTAGGAAGGCTGGGGGTGAAGTTATCATCAGCTGCTCCGTTATCTCGAACAGCCTCTTGAAGCACGTCGTTGTATGGCGAATGCTGCCCATGAGACGAGTGTAGCATTCGTCTTATGGGCACATTT
>CM065685.1:45443990-45446490 GCA_017654935.2 Phymorhynchus buccinoides | reverse complement strand
TACAACATTGTCATTGTCACTCTCTCTCTCTCTCTCTCTCTCTGTCTCTCTGTGTCTCTGTCTGTCTCTCTCTCTCTCTCTCTCTCTCTCTCTCTCTCTCTCTCTCTCTCTCTCTCTCTCTCTCTCTCTCTCTCTCTCTCTTTCTCAATCATTCCAAAAAAGTATTATATTCATCCTTCTGTGTTTATAACAAGATCATTATTAGAAAATTGGCTGTATCAATTTTTTGGTAAAGCTTTGAAGGCAAGGCAAAAGAATTTACGTCCTGTTTTGTGATGACGTTTAAAAAAAATGAATTTCTCATTACTCCATTGCATGGATATGGCCTAACAATTAACATAATTATAGTCGACTTGACCTGACTTGGCTTGACTTGACTCTCTCTCTCTCTCCCCCTCTGTCTCTCTCTGTCTCTCTCTCTCTCTCTCTCTCTCTCTCTCTCTCTCTCTCTCTCTCTCTCTCTCTCTCTCTCTCTCTCTCTCTCTCTCTCTCTCTCTCTCTCTCTCTCTCTCTCTTTTAATTTGGTTTCGAGTTTCTTTGCATTTTCTTCTCGACCTCTCTCTCTCTCTCTCTCTCTCTCTCTCTTCTCTCTCTCTCTCTCTCTCTCTCTCTCCTCTCTCTCTCTCTCTCTCTCTCTCTCTCTCTCTCCCAAATACACACATGCCCCCAAAACAAGAAAAACAACAAAATGTAAGTTCTAGCAAACTAAAACTCTACGGCAAAAAAAATCACAGCACTAATCGCGACAACAAAGTGGATAATCTGCTGATATCCCATCGAAGTTGATGATGATGATGATGATGATGATGATGATGATGATGATGATGATGATGATGATGATGATGATGATAATAATAATAATATTAATAATAATAATAATGAACACAATCATCATATTATAAAAAGCCAAATGTCCGTCCGTGTGGAACACAGAACGGGCCTTATACCTCCGCCGTTTTTCGACCGAATCGCTTCAAATTTGCTATGAGCCCTAATGGGGTGATGGCAACGGCAACCGAGGCAGCCGTGTCATTTGCGCAGTTTAGCAAATGCGCGAAACACGTATCCACCGGCCTCTCGGCGCCCGTATCTCCAGAATGTCTGGACGGATTGTCTTCGAATTAGGAAGATAGATGACCGGAGACGGTAACTATGTGTGTGCCAAACCGGAAGCAAATCGATTCATAAACGCGCGCGATATACGCCGCTTCACCTTTTTACAAATAACTCCGCCGTCATTTAATCGAATCGCTTCTAGTTTTCTGTCAGGCTTCCTGTGGCCGGGGTAGAGCCTGGCAGCAAATTTGAAGAGAATCGGGAGAGCGCGTCACTCTCAGAGCAGCGCCAACGGGAAACGGGGCCTTATATCTCCGCCGTTTCTTAACCAAACCGCTTCAAATTTGCTGTACTCAGCGTTACCAGTACTTGGCGTTACTGTTACTAGGCGTTACCATTACTAGGGAGACCGCGTCACTCTCAGAGCAGCACCAACGGGAAACGGGGCCTTATAACTCTGCCTTTTCTTAACCGAATCGCTTCAAATTTGCTGTACTCAGCGCGCTACCAGTACTTGGCGTTACCGTTACTAGGCGTTACCGTTACTAGGGAGACCGCGTCACTCTCAGAGCCGCACCAACGGGAAACGGGGCCTTATAACTCCGCCGTTTCTTAACCGAATTGCTTCAAATTTGCTGTACTCAGCGTTACCAGTACTTGGCGTTACCGTTACTAGGCGTTACCGGTACTCGGCGTTGCGCTAGTTATATTTATTTGTGGTTTGTGGACCATGTTATCCTGTAGTTTCTCTTTTGTATGCCCCTATCAAGTGTATTGTATTTGTTATTTTCTTATTTTACTTCAAGTCTGATGTTCTATTTATATTCCAATTTGTAAAGCGCACAGAGCATACACATAGTGTGGAATGTTAGCGCTATAGCAAATCAAATTATTATTATTATTATTAATATTATTATTGTTTAAACCAACCAACCAAACAAACAAACAACTGACCTTTAATTTTCAATATTATGCAATGTTGAAACAATCCAGAAAGGACCAAAAATTGGGTGATAACATTAGAACAAATTAAAAAACCCACACACAAAAATCAACCGTCCTTCGGAAAGGATTAACTTAAAGCTCGCCCCATCCTTACAAACTAATCCTCTCCCTACACAACACGCCTCCTCCACCCCTGCCCATACATTTTCTACCAGCCTGGGGTAAAAACTGCAATTAATGTTTTTGTTAGTTTTTTTTAAAGTTTTTATTAATTTGTATTATTACTAAGTTTTGCTGTTTGACATTTGGATGCTTTCTCATGTGATTTAGGAATTTCGATCGTTACGCTTTTTCGGGGGAGAGAGTGGATGTGGGTGAAAGAATGAATGGTGTTTAAGCCTTCATGTTTGTTTGTGTGTTCGTTTGCTTGCTTTTTTTTATTTATTTTTTTTACACATTCTGCAAGACTCTATTGTTGTGTGCAAAACCCCCCCCCCCC
>CM065685.1:45423990-45426490 GCA_017654935.2 Phymorhynchus buccinoides | reverse complement strand
CCCGTGCCCCGAGCCTCTGCCATTCATTAATTTGACGTCTCTGCTCCAGCTAGCCTAGCCGTCCATGCAAACAAAAACGATAGATTTCATTAGTCTGGACAAGTACAGCGCGTTCATACCAGAGAGCCCTCTGACACCCAAGCGATAATGTAGGTCGATTGGCACGTGACACATCCCATTTGTTTGCTATACAGTGTGTGTATGTTGATTATACTTTTCAATTAGTTCGGTCTGCGGTGTGTGTGTGTGTGTGGATTTCATCCGTAAACTATGACAATTTGAATACTTCACAAGCCACGACTAGACTACAAATACAGAAAGCAAACTCTTCTTCTATTCTTTTTTATCTTCGTCGTCGTCGTCGTTGTCGTCACAGTCGTCATCATCATGATCCTTTTTTCGTTCTCACCCCTCTCCCTCCTCCTCTTCTTCTTCTTCTTCTTTTTCTTCTTTTTCTTTTTCTTCTTTCTTCTTCTTCTTCTTCTTCTTGTTCTTGTTCTTGTTCTTTTTTTTCTTCTTCTTGTTCTTTTTCTTCTTCTTCTTCTTCTTCTTCTTCTTCTTCTTCTTCTTCTTCTTATTATTATTATTATTATTAATATTATTATTATTATTATTATTATTATTATTATTATTATTATTATTAAGAAGAAGAAGAAGAAGAAGAAGAAGAAGAAGAAGAAGAAGAAGAAAGAAGAAGAAGAAGAAGAAGAAGAAGAAAGAAGAAGAAGAAAGAAGAAGAAGAAGAAGAAGAAGAAGAAGAAGAAGAAGAAGAAGAAGAAGAAGAAGAAGAAGAAGAAGAAGAAGAAGAAGAAGAAGAAGAAGAAGAAGAAGAAGAAGAAGAAGAAGAAGAAGAAGAAGAAGAAGAAGAAGAAGAAGAAGAAGAAGAAGAAGAAGAAGAAGAAGAAGAAGAAGAAGAAGAAGCAGCAGAAGAAGAAGAAGCAGAAGAAGAAGAAGAAGAAGAAGAAAATATAGCATTTATAGTGCACCTTTCTTTAGAATCAAACTCAAGGCGCTCACATCCACTGATTCACACGCAATTGTGCTAACATACACTATCATTCCACACATTCATTCGACCATCATCTAATTTACCATGAAAGCTACAGCGATAAAGCTCTTTGAAACAGATGAGTTTCGAGCTGGGTTTTGAAAGCGGGGAGTGCTGACTGGTGACGGAGGTGAACAGGCAAGGAGTTCCAGACAGTGAGGGTGCAAAAACTAAAACTGCGCTGTCCAAAAGACTTTAAATTCACTTTAGGAACTTTCAACATCCCTTCTTTTCAATATTTCTTCTTTATCACGTTCACCAGCACATGTGGGGGATTAGTACATCACGTAGAAAACATTTCGTAATGTCGAACTAGCTCTTAACTTGAACATTTAGGTGACGGAATATCATTTTGTTTTCACTTATAATTATCCCGGCCAATTACCTGCATACTTGCTTGGGAACAAAAGTACAAAATGTTTAGCTCAAGCCACAAATCTATAACTCACTTTGTCGGTCTGTCTGTCTGTCGGTCGGTCTGTCGGTCCAAAATTATCGCACATATTGACACAATTGTCGCACATATTGTCAAAGAGACAAAAATACTTGGGCAAAGAGTAACATTTCAGTTGTCATATCTACAGTCCTGGCGAAACTGATGTTTTACGTCCTCTTTGTCTGAATCAGACACATATGGGACATTTGTAAATGCAAATATGGTGGGAACAATACTGGAGGCAGTACGAAACCAGTAAAATCCCGATTTTGTTTTTATTAATACAGATAGCTGTAGCGGTGACCACGCCTCGGTTAAACCTCATCGGCTATGGCACCGCCACAAGTAAAGGTAATATTAAAGATCTAAATATATCTACAGTCCTTAGGTATGGAAAGAATTGTATACTGAACAGAGCACATGAATCTTCATTTTAAAGCGTACAAAATAATAAACATACGTAATACAGACACTGCAACAGACACGACGAGTATGCGGTGCTTCTTTTGATGAGTGTAAGTAGGATAAATAGTTTTAAATGTTTTCCAAAAGATATAAAAAGTTACGAAATGGTACAGAGATAACATTCTGGTTTACAGATTAAAATGATTGAAAAGCCAGGGGAGGCGACTCAGTGTATGTAATGATTGGAGTGGTAAAAATAGACCGCTGCCACAAACGATTGCGAATCCGCGCTTGTTTTGATATTATTAAACGTCGCTAATGCATTCAACGTGCTATTATTATTTTTGAGTGAAAGCCAGCAGTTGTTTGTTTCTACGATATTTTTATAACTGATATTACCATTCGTATGCAGCGATATAAAAGCTTCTTTTTTTAATCCGCCATGCAAAAAAAAAAGGTCTACAAGTATACCTTCGGATGGGGACTTAAAGCTAGTCTGACCCGCGCGCTTTACGCACATAAAAATCCCACGGCAGTTGAAAGTCGGTAAGAGCAGGGAGAAATCCCGCTGCCTGGTATGGCCAAATTGATAGCTAGGTTTTCCAAGTGTG